>CM021104.1:606034223-606374180 GCA_007115665.2 Sequoiadendron giganteum
TATAGGGGTTGAGAGTTGAGAGATTAAGGGTTGAGGGTTGAGAATTGAGGGTTCAAGGTTTAATGTGTAGGGTAGAGGGTAGAGGGTAGAGGTTTTAAGGGAAAGAGGGGGGGAGTGGGAGAGAGGGAGCAAGAGGGAGAGTGGGAGATAGAGTGGGAGAGAGGGAGAGGGAGAGAGGGAGAGAGGGAAAGAGTGGGAGAAGGTAAGAGGGAGGGAGGAGGGAGGGAGGTGGGAGGGAGAGGGGTGAGGTGGGAGAGGGGGTTAAGTGGGTTTGGGGTTTTAGAGGGAGAGAGGGAGGGGAGAGGGGGAAAGGAGTGGGAAAAAAGAGGGGTGGGAGGATAGAGGGTGGGAGGGGGGAGGGAGAGGGAGAGTGGGAGATGGGATTGGGTTTTAGGGGAGGGAGGGGGAGAGGGAGGTGGTGGGAGGGAGTGGGGGAGGGAGAGTGGGGGGAGGGGTGAATTTATAGGTTTTTATGGTTTAGGGGAGAGAGGAGGAGGTGGGGGGAGGAGGAAGGGAGGGAGAGAGTGGGAGAGGGATGGGTGGGAGAGAGAGAGAGGGAGAGGGAGAAGTGGGAGGGGAGGGAGATGGGGTGGGTTTTCAGTTTAGGGAGAGAGGGGGAGGGAGATGTGGAAAGATTGGGAGAAAGAGAGTGTGGGGGGAGAGGGAGGGAGGGAGTGGGAGAGAGGGAGAGTGGGAGGGAGGGAGATGGAGAGTGCAGGAGGGGAGGGAGGGAGAGGGAGGGAGAGGAGGAGAGGGAGAGGGAGAGAGGGAGGGAGTGGGAGAGAGGGAGGGAGTGGGAGAGAGGGAGGGAGAGGGAGAGAGTGGGAGAGACTAAGGGATTGGGATAAAGGTAGGGAGAGGGAGGGAGTGGGAGAGAGATAAATAGTATAGGATAGAAGGTATAAGTGTTACGAGTAAAGGGTAGAGTGGAGAGATATAGAATTAGGGTTTAGGGTTGAGGGTATAAGGGTTAAGTGTAGAGAGATAGAATTAGGGTATAAGGGTAGAGGGGAGAGAGATAGAATTAGGGTAGAGGGTATAGACAAAGAGAAAGAAAATAAATCTATAAAAAACCAACTTTCTCATAACGTGAGCATGTTTTGAAGAAGTCTAGAGATATGACCATTTTTAGCAAGAAATAACACACCCGCATTATAAAGTGAGCACGTTTTGTCTTGCTCTAAAAATAGTATCACCACTCAGTCTAAAACTTTGAGAAATGAAATAGTACACAAAAACATACCTTCTTACTAAATTTCAAGTTATCCCATTGGTTAGAATAAGAGAAATGCAATTTTCTTTTAATTTTGTTTACCCTTGCAAGGGTTTTGAACCGTCTTCAGTAAACAAGCCATAACTTAGTCAAATTTGCATGAAATTGAGTGATCCAAAAATGATAATTCTGTAGACTCATAGCTTAATCATTCCAAATGACTTCCGCATGAAAATATGGCTGTATGGTTCCTTACAATGCTTCACAATTCTGTTTTACCAGCAAAAACATAGAAAATTGAATATAAAATAGGGTCTCTTTATTGTTTTCTCCATTATTTACATCCCATCTACCTCTTGCTCGAGGTTCTCCATCAGTTTAATTTTTTTCCTGATCATATCAAATGACCCAAACCAACCTTTCACCTACTTGACCCCTAAGCTTCCAAATTTTTCCATTTGTCAATTTTTGTATTTTTACCTTAACAAAAAATTTGCAAGATTTTTTTTTTTCCCACTTTTGAATCCCTCAATGCCTAAGAACCATAAAATTAAGTAATTACATGATGAAAAGGTCCACCAAGACCTTTTTCTAAGAATAAAACACCTAGAACCTATTTTGGACCTCTTTTTACAACATTTTACATATTTTGCAAATTGGATAAAATAACCTATCTAAACATTCATCTAATGACTCAAACATCATGAACTAATATTCATCTCATTATTATGCTACAGGTAAAATTATCCTCCATGCCGAAGAAATGAACAAGGAATAAACTAACAGATGAAGAGCTCCAAACCTTTAAAGAAAAGGAGAGAGAACGGTTGAGGGCATATCGTGAAAAGAAGAAAATGGAAACCATTGACGAAAACAAGCAATTGAAGAGGAAACTCAACCAAAAAAAAGAGAATAGGAATTGGTAGTACAAAGGGAATGAATGTACAAGAATTATTGTAGGAAAAATTTAGATACCATAGTTGGAGACACACCCTCTACCAAAAGTGAATACAAAGGGGTCCACCATTAAGCACAAGCGAATATGGAGGGACACCATCTACTGCAAGTGAATATGGTTGTACATCATCCACTGTATCTCAAGTTGAGAGTATATCATCACTCGGATTTGACAAAGAAGGTATGCCATCATCCCCACATGAACCTCAAGGTATGTCTTCTACTCCACTCTCAATCGAAGGTACACAATCTAGCGCACCTTAGTTAAATATTGATGAAATTGTTAATGTTGAGATCTATGTGCCTAGGAGAACACCAAGTAGAATTTTGCGTAGAAAGCCAAAGTATTTGATTAATATTGATGAGGATATTTTACAGCACATGGAAGGTAAGATTCCAGCATGCACTTGTAGAAGATATGCTGATAAGATTTGGAAAATCTTCTTTGAAAGGCTAAATGAGATCGCAAGATGTCAACTATTTGATGAAATGATGCAGGGTTTAAAGTATAGAAACATCATGAAGACTCTTGGGTTGACAACATTGAATCCATCAAGTGAAAACACTATTATGAAGAATCTAATGGATTCTTATGAGAGTGTGGGTAAGACCTCATGCTCAAATGATAGTAGCTTCACTTGACGTGTCATTACATCAAATTTGGTAAGCTATCAAACAAAGAGAGATTGTCTCATTAAAAAGATGAGTGAACAAATGAGAATTAGTATAAAAACTTTATGAAAATCCGTTCAAAGGTGGAAAAGAATTGAAGGCACTAATTCAAATGAATTATGGGAATTCTTGGGGAGATTGCCACAAAAAGATAAAAAAAGTTGTTGAATCATTGGGAACACTAATTGAAAAGTATTGGAATAATAACACAAGACCATCTCCGAATCAAAGGGATTCCATAAGAATGAGAATCAGTAATCAGAATCATGAGCCACATCCAAAGCACTTTTTAGATATGACTCAAACCCAATTTTTTCATAAATTTAAAAATGATTATCCTTAAATTAGTATTTCTCAAAGATTTTTTGAAATTATTAAACCTTTTTATGTCAAGATAAATCATGCACACACTACTTGTTTTTATAGACTACATATTGAATTCTCTAACCATTATGATTTGTATCATTCTATATGTTTAGATTTGCATACTAATGAAGTTTTGTAGGATTGTGGCATAGAAGCCCCACCAAAATCTTCAAGAGAATTCTTATCAAAAAAATTATGTGAAATAGAGGATGGCCAAATATTCTATAGGACAACATGCTTGGATTGTCATGTGAGTGTTGTGGTGGCTTGCAACAAATGCCACTATGTCAACATATGGAAAGCACAAATGAGGTGGGACATAAACAAGTAGAGTTCGAGAAGTATAAAACAGTGGCATACGTTAAAAAAGATGCATCTCAAGAAAGAAGGTGTGATTTGGTTATTCAGAAGATTCCAATGTATCAGTTTATGTCCATGTTTCGTGACAATATAGTGTACGAGTATGCAAGGCATACCCATAGAGCCCAATGGTTGGACATGCAATTCAAGCTATATAAGGAAACCTTTCTAGTTCGCAGCATAATATCAATGATTGAATTTGTAGAGAACTACACTCTACAACCACAATGTGAGGTGCAGTCACAGTATTACAAGTCCACATAGGTTTTGATATTTGTGCACATAGCATTCATTCATGTCGCTGATAGTACAAAGGACCAAAGAAAGCTATTGAGGGAGTATCATTTTATATTAGTGATGATCACACACATTCTCTATTTTTCATGCAAGGTTGCTTCTAGATGTTCTACAGTGATTTGTCTTAGAGGGGCATAGCATACGGTCAACATATAATATGGTCAGATAACTATGCAGAACGGTTCAAGAATGTACATATGTTCTATTGGTTGTGAAAGATGCATCTCACTACAAGTGTCCAGCATATGTGGAAATTTTGTGAGGTTGGGCATGGAAAGGGGGGGCATGATGGTGTAGGAGCATGCGTGAAAAGAGCATTAGCATGAGAAGAGTTAAAGTATAAAGACAGTGCAAAGTTGACAGATGCAAGATCAATCGTTGAGTGGTGTAATTCTTTGATGGGTCCAGGTAATGAAGGTACATCTTCAGTTCATATATTTTTTTGGTTGATGGATGATACTAACATTGCACCATATGAGGATTGTTGTACACTAATAGGATCGAGTGAGCTACACTCTTTCTTTAGCTCAAATGCAAGTTCATGTAGTATCGATACACAGAATATGGCATCCTTTTGTTCTTCATGTACAATGCAAGCCTGGAATGATTATGAGTCAGGGGAGTGGGTTGACAAATGGTTTACAAGTTATCTTACCCCACTTCACACATATTGCCCTCCGACGATATTGGAACTAACTCAGTTGGAATCATCGGTCGACTTTGACCACGTATCAAATCTAGTTCAACCAGGTAATATATCTACTTGCTTAGTATTTGAAATTCCATATTATTATCTTATTGTGTAGTGTATTCGTAATATTGACTAATTTCAAGAGATTTGCTGCACATATCAATGCAGGGCATGTTTATGTAGTTATTGTAGATGAAGACAATGAAGAGGGAATGGACTATTACTCGTGTCTTTGTGTTGAGGCCAAAAAGAAATTGGAGGCTCCAGTTATAGATGGAGAAAACATTGAATACCCTATAGGCTCAGTTTTGTTATTGGAACATGGCTTAGAAGGTACCCACATAAGAGTGTTAAACATTGGTTGTTTCAGGACTTTTACACGCATTGTAAGATTCTTCATTACTCGAACCTTGTCGTGGTATCCAATTTTCGTTTGACCAAATATGGGGGCAGACCTTTGAACAAAACATTGTGGAAGGTCTGTGAGTCTAACCATGATGCAATACTTGACACAATAAAGAGAAGAGCAGACCTGGATGGTTCATTGGATTAATTTGTAAGTATATGCACATTGGTTCTTATTAATTTTATACTTGTATGCACATTAATTTGTTTGATTCCAATGTTACCATCTTCTTTTACTTTGCCTATTTGTAAGTAACCTACTAAACATTGATTGGTATCCCCTTACAGACAATGCAGATTTATGAGTCATCCAAGAGAATCTCAGACATAAAAGAAATGCAACATCCTTATTTTGATGATCTTGATAAACTCAATTGTGATTTTAAGCCATTACAAAAATGTGTGTGAATCTTGGTGAAGGAATTTCAAGTTATTTTTTTGAAGTTAACCTTATCATGAGAACCTATGATGTAGATATTATAAGAGCATCTTGAGTTTCAAGATATTCTTTTCATGAGAGGTGTTGTGTGCAATAGGTATGTTGGAACTCCCAGTGAATATGTATGACCAAGAGTGACTAAGTTGAGAGACTGCCATGCCTATCTGTAAGTTTCATCCATCTATTTTCATTTCATTTCCATTTTGGATGCTCTTTCTTTTTCTTCGTTAACTTTATGTATTTGTAAGTAAACTATTGAAAATTGACTGGTCTCTCCTTGCAAAAAATGTTGATTTATGAGCCATCGAAGAGAATCTCAGCCAAAAAAAGCAATGCAACATCCTTATTTTTATGATCTTGAGAAATCTCAATTTTGATTTAAAGCCATTATAAAAGAGCATGTGAAGCTTTGTGAGGGAGTCTCAAGTTACTCATTTGAAGTTAACCTCATAATGAGAACCTATGATGTAGACATTATAAGAGAATATCAAATGTATGAGTAACATTGTAAAATATTTGTGAGAATAGAGTACCTAAGGCATTGTAATGAGAATTAATTTTAATGAGATTTACTAAAAGAGGGAAATTTGGTGCAGGGGCACCAAGGTTATTGAGAAAATTTGGTTCATGGAAGTCTTAAGTTAATTTTTTGTTTTGAGTTTAGTCAATTGAGTAAGGTCATATTAGAAAAATTTATAATGTAATAAGTCATTTTAGCTGGTTTTGGGGTCATTTTTGAGTTTATGTTGCATAATTGTCAAAATGATGTAAAATTGCAAAAGTTGAAAAGTTATCAATGTGAAAAAAGTACAAAAAAATGTAAAATTGAAGTGATTCTAATAGCAATACAGGGAGGAAATCAACTCACTTCCACAATATAAAGGGATTCCAACCTCCTTCCTTCCCTCAAAAATCAATCTTGGCTTATTTTCAAATTCGTACCTAGTCACTCTTGTAGGTCTGCAGACCTATTTTTCCCACCTTAACTATCAAAATTCCTTAACAACATCTGCAAAAAACCACCATTTTAGGCACCCAAGTTAAGCCTTCTTCAACATACATCGAACCCTCATAAGACTCTTTTGGACCAAATTTCACAAAACAAGCAACCCCCCTTTAATCTTCCTATCACATGTAAACCACCTTTGGGCATCATTAACCAATCTGCCAAACCACCAATTCCTCCACTTTTAGAGCATGACAAGCCCTCTAACATAACAAACCCCAAAACCCTCTTCATTCACAAGTTAGGCGAGGTTTTATTAAAAACCCATACTCCAAACCTTCCCGCAGCCAACCAAAGCCTAAAACACCTTCAAAAAGGTTTTTACAAGCTTAAAAGTTTGAGATATCACTGCCCCCAAAGATTTCTTCAAACCCTAGCACTAAACCAACATTTTCCACTCAAAAATGCACCATTTGACATCTAGAGCATCACCTAAAAACCCTCTATTTTCCTCCCTTGCACAAAAAACTTTCCACACATGTTTTATAACCCTTGCTAAGCCTTTCCATTGAGTCACATAAGCATACAGTGGGTGGATGGCTTAATATGACATTCTAATGCACTCAAAACCCAAAAAATAGGGTATACAGACCAACCCTTAGTAATTGGCTTCTAAAATGCACAAAATCAACTGAAATCCAACCAAACCAAAACTAAAACATAGTTAATCCTGTTGCCCACCTAATTCCATTGAAAAGAGAGCACAATCGCTTTGAAATACGTTCAACTAACTCGATCCCTTAACGGTCCAAAGTGCAAAAGGGCAACAATATTTGACAGGGTATTACTCAAAACCCATGGAGATTACAAAATCTCTGTCTAAACCTATGAGATCATTTTGGGCCCCTCTACAATAACCTCTCTCAGTTTTTGTTATCTCAAAGTGGTTTTCCCATGGTGTCCAATTTTCACTTGATGGAAAAAGTGTCAAATGCAAGCAGTGTAGAGTTGCAAAGTGGTGTAACTTTCATTCTACAACTCGTGTGACCAAAAAAACTATTCCAACATGTATGAATAGGTATTTTTATGCTATGAATGGTCATTTTTTACACCCAAACACGTGGAATCTCTCTGAGCTATGTTCAACCAGATCGATCCCTTAAGGGTCCAAAGTGCAAAATGGCTGCAAAGTTCATCATGTTGTTACTCGGATACCATGATTCTTAGAAACTTTTTGTATTATCTTATGAGATTATGTTGGGACCCTCTACAATAACCTCTCTCAGTTTTTGTTAACTCGGAGTGGTTTTCTTGTGGTGTCTAGTTTTCACTTGATGGAAAAAGTGTCAAATGCAAGTAGTGCAAAGTTGCAAAGTGATGCAACTTTCATTTTGCAACTCGTGTGACCAAATGGACTATTCCAAAATGTCCGAATAGGTATTTTTATGCTAGGAATGGTCCTCTTTCACACCCAAACACACGGAATCGTTCCGAGCTATGCTCAACCAGATCAATCTTTTAAGGGTCCAAAGTGCAAAATGGATTCCAACTTCAATATGCTATTACTCGGATAACGTGACACTTAAAAAATTCTCGTCTTATCCTACAAGATCATGTTGGGCCCCTCTACAATAAATTCTCTCTATTTTTGTTATCTTGGAGTGATTTTCCTGTGATGTCCAGTTTTCACTTGATGGAAAAAGTGTCAAATACAAGCAGTGTAAAGTTGCAAAGTGGTGCAACTTTTGTTCTGCAACTTATTTTACCAAACGGTCTATTACAACACATTAAAATAGGTATTTGTATGCTAGGCATGGTCCTGTTTCACACCCAAACACATGGAACCGCTTTGAGCTACATTCAACCAAATCGATCCCTTAAGGGTCCAAAGTGCAAAATGGCTGCAAACTTCAACATGTTTTTACTCGGATACCGTGATGCTTAGAAACTTCTAGTCTAATCCTATGGGATCATATTGGGCCTCTCTACAATAATTTCTCTCCATTTTTTCTATCTCAGATGAATTTTCACTTGGCGAAAAAGTTGTCAAATGCAAGTAGTGGAAAGTTGCAAAGTGGTGCAAATTTTGTTCTGCAGCTTGTGTGACCAAAAAAACTATTCCAATGCATTTGAATAGGTAATTTTACACTAGGAATGGTCCTCTTTCACACCCAAACACATGGAATCTCTCTGAGCTACGTTCAACCGAATCGATCCCTTAAGGGTCCAAAGTGCAAAATGGCTACAAACTTCAACATGTTGTTACTCAAATACCGTGTTTCTTAGAAACTTCTCGTATGATCCTATGGGATCATGTTTCTCCCTTCTACAATAACCTCTCTTGGTTTTTTCTATCTCGGAGGCATTTTCCTATGGTGGTGAATTTTCACTTGGGAAAAAAGTTGTCAAATGCAAGTAGTTAAAAGTTACAAAGTGCTACAACTTTTGTTTTGCAGCTCATGTGACCAAATGGACTATTCCAATGCATCCAAATAGCTATTTTTATGCTAGGAATGGTCCTTTTTTGCACCTAAACACATGGGATCACTCTGAGCTATGTTCAACTGGATCAATCCCTTAAGGGTCCAAAGTGGAAAATCGCTGCAAACTTCAACATGTTGTTACTCGGATACCATGAGGCTTAGAAACTTCTCATTTGATCCTATGGGATTGTGTTCAGAACCTCTACAATAACCTCTCTTAGGTTTTTCTATCTCAGAGGCATTTTTCCATGGTGGCAAATTTCCACTTAGGGAAAAACTTATCAAATGCAAGTAGTTGAAAGTTGCAAAGTGGTGCAACTTTTGTTTTGTAGTTCGTGTGACCAAATGAAATGTTCCAACGCATCCAAATAGGTATGTTTACACTAGGAATGGTCCTCTTTCACACCTAAACATGCGGAATCGCTCTGAGCTACGTTCAACCGAATCGATCCCTTAAGGGTCCAAAGTGCAAAATGGTTGCAAACTTCAATATGTTGTTACTCAGATACCGTGACTCTTAGAAACTTATCATCCGATCCTATGGGATTGTGTTAGGACTATCTACAATAACCTCTCTCATTTTTTTCTATCTCAAAGGCATTTTCTTGTGGTAGTGAATTTTCACTTGGGAAAAAAGTTGTCAAATGCAAGTAGTTGAAAGTTACAAAGTGGTGCAACTTTTGTTTTGCAACTCATGTGACCGAATAGACTATTCCAACACGTCTGAATGGGTACATTCATGCTATACATGGCCCTCTTTTTCATCCAAACATGTCGAATCACTCTGAGCTACATTCAACTAGATCAATCCCTTAAGGGTCCAAAGTGCAAAAGGGAAGCAATATTTGATAGGATATTACTCAGAAACCATGACACTTACGAAATCTTCATCTGAGCCTATGGGATCTTGTTGGGCCCCTCTACAATAACCTCTCTCAGTTTTTGTTATCTAGGAGTCATTTTCCTGTGGTGTCCAATTTTTACTTGATAGAAAAAGTGTCAAATGCAAGCAGTGTAAAGTTGGAAAGTGGTGCAACTTTCATTTTGCAATTTGTGTGACCAAAAAAACTGCTTTGAAACATCCTGATAGGTACATTTAAGCTAGGCATAGTCATCTTTCACACCTTAACACAAAATCTCTCTAAGCTACGTTCAACTAGTTTGATCCTTTATGCTGGCATGGAAAATAATCGAAAAGAGAAGCATACACAAGATGGTTGAAAAGTTTAAGTTTTCCACACAAAAAGTGTATGATCATTGGAAACTCGAATTTATTGGTTTTTAATTAGTTTGAAGGAGAATATCAATCAAATATCTTCATTTCTTTGTTAATTTATGTGCATTTTCTTCATTTCAAGCCTGTGTACAGGTCCATACATCAGGATTTTTCTATAAGATGATCTGAATCTACTGTAGAATGGTTTTAGCTTTGATTAGAATCCATTCTTGTGGAATTCTATTAAGTTCCAAGCAACTTAGAAGTAGATTTATGAAACAAGTTTGAACTTGCTCATACAAGGGTTTGAGTGTAATATGTTGAAATAGGCCATTCCACCTATTGTTCAGGTTGTGTCTCGATGGAATGGGCCTGATGTAAGTATTTTAGGGAGTAGGAATAATAAAATAGCATTGGTAAAGGCATTGGAAGAGATTACTAACGCTGCCTCTATTAAAAATTCAGAATTTAGGCCTTAAAAGCAAGGCTAGAAGAGGTGAAAAGAAGAAATTTCTTGAGAATAAGTTAGAATATGTTGGAAATAGAGTGAGGTTGTGGAGTTTGATGTGTTCAAAAGTTCTACAAGCATAGGGGAGGTCAAAATTATGTTATGGTATGCTGCCCTAGTTGGGAAAAGAGGGGTTTTCAATGAAAAAGAGAGGTTTGAGGGAGTAAAAGTGGGTAAAGTCAGGGGGCAACATAATTTGGTGGTCAATTAATTTTGTGTAGGAAGAATGAAGAGTGTTGGAAGAGGTTCTTGAGGTTGAATGAGGTTCAGGTTTGGGTTCAGTGGTTTGGTTTTCCGGTTCGGCCAAAAAAATTTGGAGGGGGGTTCAGTTTGTTTGTACAAAAAACAAGTAAAAACAATATATATATATATATATATGCAACCTAGAAGCATGAATTAGCATTAGAATATCACATAACATCATATAAACAACAAAACCACAGTAAAATTGAATGTCATTTAAAACATGCATGATAAATATTCATCGTTGAAACTTGAATTGTAGTAGCTTGATATAGACAGTCTATTGATGCCAAAGTTCAATTTGTATTATTTAAAAAAAAAAATCCATGTGAGTAGAGTTATCAACATTCTTTAGAAATCGTAAGAATTTGTTTAGTACACTAGCTATTTTGATGTCTTCTTGCAGTCTCAAATATTATTTTGTATCATTGTTACACTAGTCTTGAGAGTGGTAGCTTAATATAGCTCGACAATACAAAATCTGGTTTACATGTGCAGTGTAACAGTGGCATAGGAAGATTTTTCTTTGAAAGAACCAAAGGGTGACTACACAATTGAAGTGTATAAACACATATCTTTTTGTAATATCAAGGATACTTTTTGAAATCTTTTTATGGATCATTTCATGCAATACCAATTGACAACATGTTTTTTTCTCTTACATAAAGTTGTTTAGCATCAATCAATTAATATTAAAGACAAACTAGGAAGGATAACAATGATCATTGCTAGGGCTAACCAATTAATAAGTATACATGTGAATATTTCAAGCATGTACATGTGAATAAGGGAAACACAAGTACTCAAAAACACATAAGCCTTGAAGCATACACATGAATACATAGTATACACAAATTAATATAAAGTATATGCACGAATATAAGGTAAACACATGAAAACATGTAAGTCACAAAGTATACATTGGAACACACATAAGTCACAAAGTATACACATAAGTTGTAAAGTACACTTGAATACATGTAACTCATATCTATTAAACCATAAATTTATAATGCAAATGTGGACACCATCGATAAAAAAAAGATTTATATTAACCGAATATCCATGTAGGCATACATCAATATATGTCCATATAAGTATGAAATATAGGTACAAAATAGCCATATAGGCTTACGAGAATTCCATTTAGGAATACAATGTCAAATATATCCAATACAAAATATGTACAAAACTGCCATGTAGGCATACAACAAAGGGATCTAAAATCAAAAATCATTGCTCTCCATGCTCTAGACATTAATATATAGAAATTACATTATAAAAAATGATATATTTAACAAAATAATCACTTACCACCATCTAATGATCACTCTCCATGAGGGAAATATCCGCATGCCTAGGCTGAGGCATACTAAAGCCTTGTATAAACCATCCCAATAAAAATTAAACCACAAATCAATAATGGTTTTCTTTTTCACTAACTAACACCTATAACAACGAATGTAAATTGAAATTTAGTAATTTGCTTCATACCTCCCCTGTCAGAGCCATCGAGGATTCTATAGCAGATGAAACATTGATCTCCATTGCCCTCATCACATTCAGAGGTGTTTCCGCTTGCAATATCTAAAAATAAAACAACAAAAATTTATTCAATCACATAAACTACAATAGTGATCCACGTAATGACTTATAATGTATGAGATAATAAACAAAATTTTGAGTACTTATTAAGCTATATATTTCTAACTATATCATGCTTACTATTTTCCCTATCCATATCTTGTTTGAAAGCATGTGTTTTTAGGCTTTTACCCATAGCAGCAAGTCAGTGAACCATTTGATAAATTTATTTCATAGACATGTAAGATAATTGTGGTGGCATAGAGAAGGGAGTGAGCTGTTTGAAAAAATGCCTCAAAGAAATGGGGTCTTGTGGTGATGGAATGCCATTACAAACAAATGCATGTCATGGCATTCCATTACCATAAGACCGTATTTCTTTCAAGAATTTTTTTAGACAGTTCATTGCCTTCTCTATGGTATTATTGCTTACTATTATGTTGTGATAGAAATTTTTGCATGCATCCATAGTTTGTTGGAAAGCACCTATTTTAGGCTTTTAGCCATAACAACAAGGAAGTGAGTAGTTTGATAAAATACTTTGGTACACATGTATGAAAAATGTGGTATCATAGAAAAGGTGGTGAGTTGTTTGAAGAAATTACTCAAAGAAATGTGGTCTCATGGTGATGGAATGTCATTCCATCACCATGAGACCACATTTCTTCGAGGCATTTTTTCAACCTACTAACTGCCTTATCTATGCTATTGCTTACTATTATGCTTTGATAGATTTTTTTCACGCATCCATTGTTTGTTGGAAAGAACATTTTTTAAGCTTTTAGCCATAATAGTGAGGAAATGAACTATTTCATAAAATTCTTTGGTAGACATGTACGGAAAATATGGTAGCATAGAAAATGTGGTGAGTTGTTTGAAAAAGTGGTGCAGGTGCACCTTTACAAGAGCATGCCTCCATGAGGAAAATTTTGGATTTTGAGGTTGTATAGGTATTTTCATGATGTAATAAGGATTAAATAGCCATTTTTGAGTTTATAATGGTCTTTGGTAGTCATTTTACACATAAATTGTAAAGTTGCAGAATCTTAACAAAACTTGTCAATTAATGTTGTAAAAATGCAAAAAGGTGCCAAGTGGAGGAATATGAAGAGTCAAGGTAGTTGTAGAGGAAATATTAGGCTCTTAGGAAGTTGAAAGGATTAGGAAAGTGTTTAAAAGATGTGATTCATTATTGTTAGTTGTTTTTGAAGCATTTTGAAGGAGAAAACTAAAAAATGTCACTGTTATACTGCTATTTTCTATTTTTTCCTCCATCATCTGCCAGTGTACGGTTCCATGCAGGTAGTAGTGCATCTATAATGTGTGTGAATTGAAGGATTTAGGTTTTGGCATCAATTTAAAACTAATTTGAGCATTTGATATTGAGTTTCAAGCTTTTGGTGGCCTAATTTCTCTAGGCGGTTAGAAAATAGGGGCTAAGGGTTTGATTGACCAAATGAACTAAAAAGTCCATTCCATCTTTCTTTAGTAATTTTTTCTTGGTGGAATGGACCATTATAAAGTATGGGTAGGTGTAGAAGTTTAATAATTGGCTTGGTGAATTTTTTGTGTGAGTTCTCCTTGCTACCCTAGTGAAAAACCAGTTTTGGTGCCTTTTAAACAAGGCTAGAGTGAGTGAAAAGAGGATAGGGGTTTAGAAGAGGATAGAATCCCCTAATAACTAGGAGAGTATGTGAATTGGAGGGTGTTTAGAAGATCAGAGAGGTTGTAAGTGGTCAGAGAAGTGAATAAGTG
Source organism: Sequoiadendron giganteum (assembly GCA_007115665.2). Classification (NCBI taxonomy): domain Eukaryota; kingdom Viridiplantae; phylum Streptophyta; class Pinopsida; order Cupressales; family Cupressaceae; genus Sequoiadendron; species Sequoiadendron giganteum. The sequence continues at coordinate 606,048,359 of CM021104.1, forward strand.
AGAAACCCTCGGTGAAAGAGGGTGAAAACTAGTGAAAAAGAGTGATTTTGTGAAGGAAGTGTATGTAGATCTTTGGGGAAGCACTATTTGAGGATGGAATGAGTATGTAAAGGAATAAATAAGCTTGATTTAAGTGATTATAATATTGTGAGAGGTCAAGGCATAATATTTTCAATAAGCCCTAATTGATTGCAAGGAAAGTGAGGGTTTTATGAAAAGGGCTCTAAATGAGCGAGAGGAGAGCTAAACATTGAATAATCTAAGGTTTTTTGGCTATATTTTGACTTTTTGGAGGTTTAAAGTTTTGTTTGTGTGTTTGGGAGGTGTCTCTTTGAAAAAGAGGCCTAATTGTGGCCTAATTCAATATTAAAATCTAGATTTATGATAGTTGCTCCAAAAGAGTTTCAGATATGTGAGAGTAGGCCATAATGGGTGCCTAGTTTGGATCATAGACAAGGCAATGAACTATTTGAAAAGATGCATCAGTAAAATGTGGTCTCATTGAATTCCATGACAGGAAAATGCAATTGGAAGTTGCTCCTAGACTTATTACTTATGCTATGTGAAGTAATTGCATCACTACTTATGTTGACTTTCTAAACAACTATATTGTAGTTGAAATTTTGTCATCTATCAACATCTAGTCATTAGTTATGGAATGCAAAGTAATTATTTGAGTTTGAATGATGTGCAATGCAACATAATCAACTATATGAATATAAACTACACAAATCTATTAAGTACAATTCATTAGTTAAACTCTTTATTCTATTACCTACGTGAAGGTTTGACTAAATCCACTGGCACTAGCAGGTGTTCCCTCGAAACATCCAATATTAGCCTATTCAACATCCAAAATCACATATTAAAATACCATTCATAAAACAATGCTATTAACATGTAATAAATTTATAATTGTTTACTAGTCACATACCCCACCGATAGTTGTATTGCAGAAATAAGTAGGTGTAGGGCCGATGTATCTAATATCAACACTGTGACCCTGCAAGTTTATTAAAATCATAAAACTAAATTATTTAATATTGCATTTCAAAATAAAAATTTAATAAATTAAATTCAATGAACATGCTAACTTTTACTTGAGTATCAATGCTATACGTGTCATGCAAAATATCAATTTCCCTCTCCATCTCCATAGTTGTAGATGGATCCTGCATAGCAGCCTCCTAAGTGTTGGTGGGGTCATATGAATAAGTCACCCCACAAGATTGACACACATGGGATCGAATCCCACCTATCGAATACTCCCCTGGATGATGTTGTACAAGAGGGATATCATGATGGATGACACTTTGTGTCAAAGAGATAATGGCATGCAGATTCTCTACGTCGGCACTTTGCTTCGTGATGGAAGGGATGACGATGTTCTCATGAGATAGCCTAGTGCCGACCCCGCCCCCCCCACCTCTCCCCTGGAAGTCCCTCATATCAAAATAATTTAGGATTTTGTTCAAGATGAAATCAGCGTATAGTTTCTTGAGGAAATACTATGGGACTTCACAATTGTTGCATGGTGGGTCATCAAAAACCATGTACCACCTATCCAAAAAATATTTCTTAATCTCTTGGTGGTGGCACCAATGAATAGGAAACCTCTTCACATTGAGCAAGAGATTTCCATTTGACCATGGGTCAATGAATAATGCATACAAATCACCTTTTATAATTTTTAAATCTTTTACTTCTTTATATGATAATTTATTTTTGTAAAAATTTGTAGCTGCCTACCTCCTAGCCTGCCAACCAGTTAATTATTTGCTGATTGAATCTACATTTTTTAACATATCTTGCAAAGAAGTTGCCATGGTCATTCTTTCCGTAGTTGAAATATTTGGATTGTTCAACCTCCTGATTAAATCCTCAATTTGTTTTTTATTGTTTACAATTTCACCCAATACATGTTGTAGACTATCAGGAGGGTATTGAGGGATTGGTGGAGGAGTTTGTTGTTGTGGTTGAGGATTTTTTTGTTGAGGATTTTGTTCTTACTATGGATTTTGAAGAGGGTTTTTAGGTTGATTAACATCTCCTACAAATTCAAAAAATAAATATAGAGTATAGCCTAGAACTAACAAATTCAAAAAACAAACAAACAATCCTTACCTCTTTGACCTCCTCATCGATGTGACAAAATCTTGGCGATGAATCAACAACCGTTGATGAATATTTTTGCAAAAAATCTCCTCATAGAATGCGAGCGTGAAATTCTGGGGTTTTTGGCCACGGGCAACAAGGAAAACATAGTCAGAAATGAAAATGAATTCGACACCCTTTTTTTTTGCTTTTGACATGTCATAACATGAGCGCATTCTAATGTGCTCATATTATGGGCTTGTGGTGGTCGAGCCTCAGGCTCGACACACCAAGCCATAAGGTGAGTGTGTTATAATGCACTCGTGTTGAGTTTTCTATTTATTTTTTTAAAGTAGCCACAAAATTGCTACCCATCTTCATGCACCTGCCTGTGAACTATATAAATAAATATTTCTATTTATCTATAAATAGATGAATTAAAGGTAAATTAATCAAATAATTATATTTAAAATTAATTAGATTTATCTAGACCATTTTTAGGTGTATAAATTTTTCCCCTCTTTGAAGTGATGTATTTACACATTGCTTCAAAGAATCAATTTTTCTGCTAGTATTGAAAAAAAAAATTGATATGCCCCAGACGCTGATTTTTAGGTGATAACAGATATATGCCCCCCTAGGAGATAAATCGAGAATTTTTGAATTTTTTAGGATTTTCTTTTTTAAATGATTTTATGATGAGTTGATGATTAGTTGATATTGAACTAATTTATCTCCCAACAAATGATGTTGAAACTACCCCAGTGATGAATTAATGAAGTATGCCCTTTTGGAAAATAAAATAAATCAATCCCATAAAAATCCCACTTAATTGCCCTTTAAAAAGGTTAAAATGGTGATTTTGAAATTCATTTGTGCATTTGCAATTTGAAGTTTGGAGAGTGATTGAGCAACTTAGCAACTTTTGAGAAAGATGGTGATTCCCTACCATGCACACTGATTCGAGCGCGTGCGATGTCACAACCGCCCGACAACATATGGACCTCCGGTATGTACCCCGATAAACTTTCTCGTGATTTGTGCAATTCATTTTTCTTGTATTCTTCTCGTTTGAATTCGATTTTCATAGTTTTAGCACTTTCAATGCTTGATGTAGCACATTCAATGACTTTTTTAGCACATTCACTATTTTTGCACATAGAAGTAGATTTCTAGCGCATCCCTGGTAGGAAGTAGCGCATATGTTGAATTAGCATGTAGATAGGTTTCTACAATACATAGATAGGATTTTGTAGTGCATAGATAGAAATAGTGCATTGACAACCTAGATTAGTGCATTCAATGAATGAAATAGCGCATTTACGGGAATAGCACATTGATAACCTAAATTAGCACATTAACAACCTAAAATGGCGCATTCACCATATTGGCACATTGATAACCTATTTTGGCACATTGATGAATTCAAATGACACATTGAATTTTTTAGCGCTTTAATAGACTATTTTAGTGCATCCAAGTTAGAAAGATGTAATTTAGAGTAAACTCCTTTATTTTAATATTCTTCGATCTCATCAACCTTTGATTTGATTTTGATTGATAATTCAGATAGATTTAGATGATTATTGATCTTGAATGATAGGTGAGATTCAATGATTGATTGATGATAATTGACCTCATGATAGGTGAGGATCAATTATAGTTTGATTGATTGATTGACATCATAATAGGTGAGCTGCAATGATGGATTGATTGACTAACCTCATGATAGGCGAGGTTGAATGATAGATTGATGCTCACAAGATTTGATCAAAGTATCACTAGAGCTAATTAGATTTATAGGTTGATTGATTTCGATTGATTGAAAAGATTACAGATCTATGATATTTTGTGATGATAGGAGCCCTTGGCGAATCTACAGATTCGTGAGTGTTTTCCTAGGACATCGGATTTGATACCCCATCTAACACAGCCTGAGATAGTTGTTATTGCACATTGTGGGTTATCCTCTTTGTTATATATGCCCCAGATTAGGATTAATAAGGGACTCTTGATAGCTCTAGCAGAGAGGTGGCATAGTGAGCATAACATCTTTCCACCTACCTACCAACGAGATGATAGTGACCCCAGAGGATATGTACCACATTTTGAGGATACCTGTTGTTGGAGAAATGGTATTATATGATCAAATTGAGTAGGGAGGGATCGATGCTTAGCGTAGAGTTTTTGAGGATGATCGGATATGTGGTTACGAGATCCCCTTGAGAGAGATGGTTGACGCATATGTGACACTACCATCCATGCTTGTTGGATTCATTGGGGGTTTCTTATGTCCTAACTATAAGTCGAAGGGACTTTTAGTTGGATGGCGTCATTTCTTGGAGCAGATGATCTTATAGGGTACCAGATATTCTTGGTGTTGTTGAATGCTTGTCCACTTATACCACAATTTGCACGAGGTGCTTTATCTCAAAGGACAGAGTTTTTCAGCTAGAGTCACCTTGTTACAGATATGGGAATGGGAGCATATAGCCATCATGCGTCTCATTTCAAATAGATAGTGGCCCATTGGGAGAACTTATGTGCATGGATACACAGGTCCAATTGTCCAACATAGCCTAGGAAAACTAGAGTAATGGAGGCATGTACTGGATGATCCTGAGTTAGTTGTATGGCGGCCCTACATTGGTTGTGAGCCATGGGTAGAGGATGATATGGAGATGTTGTATTTGTGTCAGTCGATGTATCTGATCAGGGGGAATTGGTTTTTTATTGAGATATTTCTATTGAGGACGGTGATGCAATAGTATGGTCGATTAAAGGGCATGCCACAGGGTGTCACTCATTATGCACAGTGACAGATTGATGCTACAAAGTGGGGACCCACCCTGTCATATGATCCTACAGTTGAGGATTACTAGGGTTTACAGCTGATTATTTGGGATTATCATCCAGAGGTCGTTGAGGCTCTGATATCCGAGGACTATGCACATTATCTCTTTTTTATATCCATTCCCATAAATCTCTAGCCCAGATGAGCTGATGCCCTTGTTAGATGAGGAGGAGAGAGCAATCGTACATGGTCATAGGTGGAGGAGGAGAGATGGAGGAGATATGGAGGAGGAGATGGTAGAGGAGGAGGAGATGGCAGAGGAGGAGGTAGAAAGCAAGGATGATGATGGAGATGATGACGATGGAGATATTTGAGATGGGGGTAGTGGCGGTGTAGAATTTGATGTTAGGGACGTCATGGTGCCTTGGTGGAGGAGGTCTTTGGTGGCTGTAGCACAATAGTGTGTGTAGATTGGACTACTCTCGCAGCAGCAACAAACACAAATATTTTCTTTACAAGTACAGGTTTAGACACTACAGGGTCAGTTAGCACAAGTGCAGACATTTTTAGCATAGGCATAGGCATAGGTAGCTAATTTGGCAACCGAGATGGATGTCATGAGACAATGGTATGAGTAGGAAAAGGTTGTGGCTGAGAGACTACAGAGAGTGGGTGAGGGCACATCCAAGACATACTATCTTTGGGAGATTTACCATACTGCCTATGAGGTTGAGTATTAAAGAGGGGGATACCATGAGGTAGTACCTACCAAGTAGCGGGTGAGCTATGCACAGTCCAGATCAACAAGTAGCCAGTCTCAAACCACCAACATGGGTGTGACACAACCACCATGGAGATATCTAGGTCTAAACCCAAGTACATAGGTGCACTTGGTGTAGGTCCATCAGGTGGTGTTGTAGGAGGCCTAGCGAGACCACTGAGATCTAGGAGGATCACTTCATAGCTCCATTTGATTGTACTTGATGTATTTTGAGACATTTGATTATGTACACTCCGATTTTGACTCACTGCCATTTTGATATTGTATCTCTTGACATTTATTCAGACTTCATTATATACTTGACATTATGATTTATTTTTTAGATTTGTATAATATGTGGTGGATTCTTGATCTATATGTGCTCTATATGATTTAATGATGGTTGTCTATGATATATGCATTAATTTCCATATTCTATATGTCATGTGATTCTTATATGATGATGATGTTATGAATATGCACTGATGAAATTATGATATATAGATGCAATGGTAAAATGATGTTAATATGAATATGAAATGAGATGAATGTGATAATGTGAATGATATGTGATGCTTGGATAATAATTTTATATGTATTATGAATGATGTGGATGTGATATGAAATGGATTTATGATGATGCAAATGATATGTAATGAAATTTTTTTTTGATATTTTTTAATGCAAATTTGTATGATCTAATGCATGGAAAAATGTATGGTATGATAATGTCAATGATAATGCCACTATATGCATGCTTTTTTTTGATATTTTTCTAATGCAAATATATGATGTGATGTATAAATGAATGAATGATATGATAATGTAAATATATGATCAAATGTATATTACATTCTAATAGGTGTCATGCAAATTATTATGCAACTACATGGGAATAATAATTTTTGTTAATGTCAAGTATACTCAATCCATTAAATGATAGAGATAAAATTGTTTTTGAAATCTTTGCCAACCTCAAAACAATCTATTTTGCATATGCAAAGCTAATATGAATGTAATATTTAATTTAAGTATGCAAATCTACATATGCAAAAGTTGTCATCTTAACAATCCATTTAGCGTGATTTTTATCGTCATTGAGCCTTTGAAATGTTGAAAGTGAGTATAAACATCGATGGTATAATTTATACCATGATGAACTGAGTACTAATTTCATGATTTTTGATATCGCAAATTAACACAAGCTTCTAGGTATAATTAAACCGAAATGAGCTGAGCATTTCTTGCATAAAATAGACAAAAATCAATCATTTTCCTATGCAAATTTTGAATGTCATCAGTGATACTTGGTAGAGCATGTCTCACGATAATTCACATAGTAGTAATGATTAAACCATAGACAATAGACACAGAAAAATCATAACTCCTTCCTTTCTTCTCTATCTCAATACATCATCGAGTTTCTCCAAAGATATGATAACAAAAATAAAAGTACAACATTTCAACATTCAAGCTAGAGTGGTAAAATCATGATTTGAAAGAATATCATCTATTTAGATTTGATTTGGATAGTTTTATCTTTTGATGATTTTTTATTGTTCGATGTTGAATTTCACTATGATCATTGTATTTTCTACATTTTTTGTAATGTTGTTTGTCAGTTTGTTTAAACCTATAGTTTATTGCCCCCTAGTGAGTTCACGATTTTCTCCCAAGCTAGGGTGAGACACAACCACATTGCGAGGATATGTACATGAGGTTATTTAATGATAAGCAAAATGATGGAGAAAGTGAATGACCAATACATGCTCCAATAGATGGAACAAGTAGTCTATCACAAATAGCGCCCGTTGCCAGGTTTTCACTAGTTTTTATTGCACTTTTTCAGATTTTATGATTTTTTTGACTTTTTTGTTTTTTTTGAGAACCTTTTTCATGTACTGGATAATTCAAGAATAGAAATTTTTGAGATGGATACTATTGATAGGTTCATCGAACAAATCCCCTTCAGGTGTAGACAATTGATAAGCTCTTGATCCTTAGACTGATATGATGATGAAGGGACCTAGCTAATTTGGTTCAAACTTACCCTTCTTTTCACGATCCTGTTGATTGTGAGGGTTTTCCTTTAATACCAAGTCACCAACCTGAAAGGCCCTTGGTTTGACTCTATGATTATAGCTTATGGACATCCTCTATTGATATGCTTTCAAGTGATCCATAGCTTGTTGACAACGCTCATCTAATAGTTCCAACTCTTGAACTCTAGACACTCGATAGTCCTCATCTGAAATGATCCATTTTAGTGACACACAGAGTGATGGTATTTCAACCTCAATAGGTAGAATAGCCTTAGATCCATATACCAAGGCATATGGTTTAGATCCTGTAGGTGCTTTGATACTAGTTTGGTATGCCCACAAAGAAGGATTTAGTTGAACATGCCAATCATGTCGAACATCGTTGGCCATTTTCTTTAAGATTTTCAAAATAGTTTTATTTGAGGCCTCTGCTTGGCCATTTCCTTGAGGATAGTACAGTGTTGAAAAATAGTATTGGATATGAAATCTCTTACTTCATTCTTGGACATCCTAATTGTTAAAAGGTCTACCATTTTCGATGATAATGGACTGAGGAATACCATACCGATAGATAAGGTAATTTAAGATAAAGGATGAATTTTTTTTCCTATGATCATGGTTAAGGGTGTAAATTCAATCCACTTTGTAAAGTACTTTGTGGCTATAATGATAAATTTATGTCCACTAGATGAAGAAGGGTGAATTTTACCTACCAGATCCAGTCCCCACTAACAAAAAGGCCATGTTGATGCAAAGGGTTGTAGTTCTTGTGCTGGTGCATGTATAAGGTTGCCATGGATTTTACATTTTTGGCATTTCTTTACATACTAAAAAGACTCCTCCATATTTGGCCAGTAATACCCCAAACAAAGGAGTTTCTTCACTAGAGTTAGACCACTTAAGTGATTTCCATAGATACCTTCATGAATCTCATGCAAGGTTGTCTCAGATTCATCATGTTCTAGACACTGTAGGAGAGTACCATCAAGACCTCGACAGTAAAGTATAAAGTATGTCAGCAATCAAGGTATGTCGTGTGGCTTGACAAATGAAGTTTCATTTTTGATTTCGGGAAAGATCGAGAGGATGGGTATTGTATTTCAAGTAAGCATAGATCTTCCCATAGATGGAGGTTTCAGGGTCAATGATATGGCATATCACTTGGGATTCAAGATTGTTGTAGGCACGATCAAACACTTGTTCCACCATAAACTCATAACATCTTCGCTTTTTTGGTATTTGCAAGAGAGAAGCAATTGTTGCCATTGCATCAACAAATTTGTTATTTTCCCTTGGTATCTGTTCAAATTTGATTTCAACAAAGTACTTTTTGAAATCATCCACCATTTCTTATATGGTATAAACTTGTCATCCTTTGTCTGATAATCTTCATTTATGTGATTAATGACTAGTTGTGAATCTCCACAGACCTGAAGCTTTGTGATATTCCATTCAATTTCTACTTTGATGCCAATGATTAATGCCTCATATTCAACTACATTATTTGTACAAGGAAAGTTGAATCTGTAGGACTTTGGAATGGTATGTCCTTGAGGTGTGACAAATAAGATTCCAACACCTAATCCATGTTGTGTATAGGATCCATCAAAATATAACACCCATTTTTGTGGTGTGATGGTAAGAACATCTGCAACAAGAAATTTAATTCTCATTGGATGATAATCTTGTAGAGGTGCTTTAGAATATTTTGCAGCTGGAAGATTTTACACCCCCTGACTTGAATCTTTGTTATGATTTTTGTGGTTCGAACTTGTGTGGAGATTGTAGGAACAAATAAAGTTAACAATGGCATCATCATTTACAAAGAGAGGAACTTTAGAAGGCTCAGTTTGTTCCCAGTTAATAATCTCAGGGTGTAGTAAGGGTAAAATATCATCAGTTTGATGAAGGTCAATAGCAGTGAAAGTCCGAATAGCAATACCATAAAAAATTTCAATAGGGATGCTGACGGTTATGATTTTACTCTCCTCCAAGTCATCTATCTGGCTCGGAGTCTATTCATCCTCTCTTGATTCATCGATATTCTCTGATCCAAACACAAGGGGTCTAGTCCATGAGCTTTGTCCCTCCTCATGTGTAGGTTCATACCTTTGTATTACATCCATTTGTTTATCTTCAAAGGATACCTCAAATAGAAAACCCCACTCATACTCATTAGAGTATGTCTCATAACTAGCCTGTAACTATGGGATTCATTCACAAATTTTCTCTTTTCTGTCTTCTTTGGCTTCTCCTATATATCCCAATCTAGTATTGTCCTTTGCATGGAGTGTAAGAGGTTGAATAGGTTCTAAAATACCCTATTTAAAAGACCATAGCTGAATGATGTTTCTAGGTGGTGGAATCTCCATTTAATATCCTTGAACTTAGGGGGATCCACTTCAATATCTTTCTCTGAAACTATGTACCCTAGAAGCTTCGTCGATGTTACACCAAACATACATTTCTCGAGATTTAATCTGACATTGAACTTTTCTAGATGAGATTTTTTTTTGTCTAGGATCTCAAGATGTCCCTCTTTGGTATATGATTTTTCCAATAAAACATCCACACAATCCTCCATTAAATTATGAATTATGTCATGGAAGATGGTGGTCATTGCTCTCTGATATGTAGCCCTTGCATTTTTCAACCCAAAAGAAATCATGTTCCAGCAAACTTTTCCCCATGGACATGTGAACATTGTTTTCTCTTGATCCTATGGTGCTATTTTGATTTGATTATAACCTGAGAAACCATCCATAAGTGATAACATGGTGTGTCTAGTTGTTAAGTCTACAATAATGTCAATGTTCGGTAAATGAAATTCATCCTTCGGACATGCCTTGTTGAGATGCCTGAAGTCAGTACATATCCTGATGCTATTGTCTAGCTTAGTAACTAGTACGATGTTTGATATCGACTCGAAATAATCAATGGGATGAATGAAACCAACATCTAACAATTTCTTGAGTTACTCCTTCACCAACAAGGCGATATGTGGATGCATTTTCCTTAGCTTTTGTTTGACCAGTTTCACCCCAGAAGGTAAAGATAGATGATGCATCAGGAGATCTGGGTCTAAGCCTAGCATATCAGAGTAAGACCAAGCAAAGTTGATTTTTTGTTCTTTAAATAATTTGGTCAACTTGGGATTTTCATGTTCAGTCATTAATGTTGCGAGATGTAATGTCTTTACTTTGTCTATTGTGCCCACATTGATAGAATGAGTTGGCCCAACCAAAACTGATGATCTCTCATGATAAGGTTCAGGAAGAGTGTCAAATCGCCCATCCTTTAGTGCCTCAGAGAGGTTTTCACTGTCAGATGCACTCTTTATTTTTACTTTTTCTAGATATAACATTTCCATTAAATGGTTTTCACCATTAGATATTTTGTTCATATTTTCAATTTTGCAGCTGGTAGATTTGACACCCCTTGACTTGAAGCTTTGTTATGATTTTTTTGGTTGGAACTTGTGTGGATATTGTTGGAACAAAGAAAGTTAACAATGGCATCATCATTTGCAAAGATAGGAACTTTAGAAGGCTCATTTTGTTCCCAGTCAATAAGCTCGGGGTGAAATAAGGGTAAAAGATCATCAGATTGATAAAGGTCAATAGCAGTGAAAATCCGAATAGCAATACCATCAAATTTTTCAATAGGGATGTTCAGGGTTATGATTTTACTCTCCTCCAAGTCATCTATCTGGCTTAGAGTCTGTTCATCCTCTCTTGAGTCATCGATATTCTCCGATCCAAACACAAGGGGTCTAGTCCATGAGCTTTGTCCCTCCTCATGTGTAGGTGCATACCTTTGTATTACATCCATTTGTTTATCTTCAATTGATACCTTAGATAAAGAATCCCACTCATACTCATTAGAGTATGTCTCATAACTAGTCTGTAACTGTAGGATTCATTCACAAATTTTCTCTTTTTTGTCTTCTTTGGCTTCTCCTATATATCCCAATCTAGTATTGTCCTTTGCATGGAGTGTAAGAGATTGAATAGGTTCTAAAATACCCTATTTAAAATACCATAGCTGAATGATGTTTCTAGGTGGTGGAATCTCCATTTAATATCCTTGACCTTAGGGGGATCCACTTCAATATCTTTCTCTGAAACTATGTACCCTAGAAGCTTCGTCAATGTTGCACCAAACATACATTTCTTGGGATTTAATCTGACGTTGAACTTTTCTAGATGAGAATTTTTTTTGTCTAGGATCTCAAGATGTCCCTCTTTGGTATATGATTTTTCCAATAAAACATCCACACAATCCTCCATTAAAGTATGCATTATGTCATGGAAGATGGTGTTCATTGCTCTCTGATATGTAGCCCTTGCATTTTTCAACCCAAAAGAAATCATGTTCCAACAAAATTTTCCCCATGGACATTGGAACATTGTTTTCTCTTGATCCTCTGGTGCTATTTTGATTTGATTATAAACTGAGAAACCATCCATAAGTGATAACATGGCATGTCCAACTGTTAAGTCTACAATCATGTCAATGTTTGGTAAATGAAATTCATCCTTCGAACATGCCTTGTTGAGATGCCTGAAGTCAGTACATATCCCGATGCTATTGTCTAGCTTAGAAACTGGTACGATGTTTGATATCGACTCGACATAATCAATGGGATGAATGAAACCAACATCTAACAATTTCTTGAGTTATTCCTTCACCAACAAGGCGATATGCGAATGCATTTTCCTTATCTTTTGTTTGACTAGTTTCACCCTAGAAGGTAAAGATAGATGATGCATCAGGAGATCTGGGTCTAAGTCTAGCATATCAGAGTAATACCAAGCAAATTTGATTTTTCGTTCTTTAAATAATTTGGTCAACTTGGGCTTTTCATGTTCAGCCATTAATGTTGCTAGATGTAATCTCTTTACTTTGTATGTTGTGCCCACATTGATAGATTGAGTTGGCTCAACCAACACTGATGATCTCTCATGATAAGGTTCGGGAAGAGTGTCAAATCCCCCATCCTTTAGTGCCTCAAAGAGGTTTTCACTATTATATGCACTCTTTATTTTTACTTTTTCTAGATCTAACATTTCCATTAAATGGTTTTCACCATTATATATTTTGTTCATATTTTCAATTTTGCAGCGGGAAGATTTGACACCCCCTGACTTGAAGCTTTTTTATAAGTTTTGTGATTGGAACTTGTGTGGAGATTGTTGGAACAAAGAAAGTTAACAATGGCATCATCATTTTCAAAGATAGGAACTTTAGAAGGCTCAATTTGTTCTTAGTCAATAAGTTTAGGGTGTAGTAAGGGTAAAAGATCATCAGATTAATGAAGGTCAATAGCAGTGAAAGTCCGAATAGCAATACCATCAAATTTTTCAATAGGGATTTTGAGGGTTATGATTTTACTCTCCTCCAATTCATCTATCTGGCTCGGAGTCTATTCATCCTCTCTTGATTCATCGATATTCTCTGATCCAAACACAAGGGGTCTAGTCCATGAGCTTTGTCCCTCCTCATGTGTAGGTTCATACCTTTGTATTACATCCATTTGTTTATCTTCAAAGGATACCTCAAATAGCAAACCCCACTCATACTCATTAGAGTATGTCTCATAACTAGCCTGTAACTATGGGATTCATTCACAAATTTTCTCTTTTCTGTCTTCTTTGGCTTCTCCTATATATCCCAATCTAGTATTGTCCTTTGCATGGAGTGTAAGAGGTTGAATAGGTTCTAAAATACCCTATTTCCTTTTGTTGATAGGTCCTTGTCCTTCATACCGCATCTTCTCTAGGATTTTCTTTCCTTTTCCATATTGATCTATTTGTATGTTGGGAGTTGTTGATTTAGATGCTTCCTCATCTTTGTAGAGCCAATTCAGGATAGCCTTATCTTCTAATTCATCAACCAAAGTGCTAGCCTTTAGTAATCTGCCATCAAAAACTATGATAGATTGTGATAATTGTTGCATTGATGTTGATGGCTATCTATAGGTTCTTGGTGAAGGCATCAATTGTGAAATACATAAAGATTGTTGAATGGAATACTCTCCCATGCCTTTATCTGTTAACTAGATCTTTTCTTTGAATTTCTTTGATAAAGAGTTTTCATTGTTTGATGTAGTAGAATCAAAAAAACCTTTATCCTTTGATTTTTCCTTCCTCTCAACCCATTTTGATACAACATTTAATTTCCTCTGATTTTTTGATGAATTTGGAGTGTTAGCTTCCCTATTATGAGGGGAAAAAGTATCTTGAGCTGCCTTAACCATGATACGTTGTTGGGGATCATTTGAATCAGCTGAGATGGTTATTTCTTGTCCATTGACTGGAAACTTAAAGCACTGATGATAGGTGGATGGTACTACTTGTATCTCATGAATCCATGGACGTCCCAAAATTATATTATATGTCTGGTCTTTGTCAAACACTTGGCAGACTATTTCTTTCATAATTGGTCCCACTTGGATAGGTAAGACAATCAATCCTTCAGAAGATCTCTTCATCATCATATTCTTTTATTGTGATTTTCCTTCTTGCATTGATAGCATTCTTAGAATATCCTAGTGCACAAATTAGTTTTAAAGTACATATATTCAAACAAACTCCACCATCTATAAGAACATGCTTGACTCGGTGTTTGTAAATGAGAACTTCAATGTGGAGGGTAGCATTGTCTGGATGGTTTAGTGATACATAATCATGCTAAAAAAAGGATAGGTAGTGAGAAGCGGTTAAGTGTCCCACCATAGCCCAGAATTGTGAAACTTCCAAGTTATTAGGTACTATTATGGAAACAAGAGATTGTTCTAGGATCTCCTTATGTGTTGGTGACATTTTCAAGAGTTCTAATATTAAGATTTGTGTTGGTATTTTCTTCAACTGGTTGATTATATTGTACTAATTCGTAGGGGCAACAGTTGTTTTTATTGTAGAAGGAGCATTAGATGATTTAGATGTAGCTCCTTTCAGTGTTACCTTAGCTTGTCCCCTTGTTGTCACATTGATTGGTTGATATTTTTGATTCTCTTTGATTTTTATGACATTAATATGATTTTCATTGACAACATTTTTTGTGGTTTGATGATCAGCTGTAAGGATGTTATTATTGTCATTAATTTCTGCATTATAAGTTTGATAATCAGCTGGAATCATGTCATTAATACAATTACTAGTAGCAACAATTTTTTTTTTTTGATTTTTAGTAGCAACAAAGTCATGTTCATCATTGATTTGAGTGTTATTAGTTTGATCTTCAACTACCTCGATATGGAGAATAGTGGAGTCATAAACGTAGTTTACATTTTTTCCTTTACCATTTGTAGAAGATGATTCTCCTTATTCGTAATTTAGTAAAGGATTCTTGAAAGCCCCATGATCTTTATTTGTTTGTGGTCCTTCAACAAATATTTTCTTGTTTTCAATTAGATTTTGGATCAAATGTTTCAATTAACAGGAGTCATTTGTTTTGTGGCCTTTATTTTTATGATAGTCATCGTAATGTGTGGCATTCCACCAAAATGGTTTGACTTGTGGATCCCAATTTTGTGTCTCTTGTAATTTTACAAGTTTGGCTTCAATAAGTTCCTTTAATGTTGATTCCAATTATTGTCCTAAAGGCATGAATTTCCTCTGATTTGATGGCTTTTAGAATGATAGTGATTTAGATCTAGCATTTTTTGAATTGTTGTTTTGAGTTGTCTTAGTGGCAGTTGTTGTTAAATTTAATATTGGTTTTGTGTTTTATCTTTCAGTCATAGTATCATTGTTTCCAACATTTCTATACTTTTTTCGAAACTTGGATTTATCATTGTTGTTGTTGTGATTAGAGGAATTGGCATTGTTTGATCCTTCATTGTATGTTTTTAGGAATCCTCTCTTGACCAAATCTTCTTCTATCTTGATACCATTTTTGATCATTTTCTCAAATGTAGGTGGAAATTGTAGTTCAAGTCTATAACTCATTTCATTATTTAAATTATCAATGAATAGTTTCATCTTTTTCTTTTCATGTATGGAACATGGATATCTTGCAAACAACCTTCTCCATCTTTGCAAAAATAAAAGAAATTTTTGACTTTTATTTTGTTTAGTATTGCAAATATCCTTGATTGTGATATCATCTTGTATATTATAGGAGTATTGAGTTATAAATTTGTTAACTAGATCTTCAAAGGATCTAATTCATGGATTTAATTTAGAGAATCGCTCCATACATTGTCCACCTAAGCTTCATGGAAATAGCCTCATCAAATATGTCTCTACATGAGAAAACTCTAAGCTCATAGCTCAAAATTCCCTTACATGGTCAAGAGGATCTATTTTTCAATTGTATTTATCGTACTTGGGGAATTGATAGTGTTTTGGAAATGGAATCATGTTCATGTTTTGGGAAAAAGGATATGGACAAATATCCTACAACAAGTATCTCTTAGTAGTTCCTATTTGCATTTCTTGGAATTGTTGTTGTAAGGTTTGTAGTTGGTGTTTCATTGCATCCACTTCATCTATATTTTATGGTTCAGTCTTAGCTCTTTTAGGTGTTTCTTTCAGTCTATCTATATCAAATTCCTTTGGAACTTTAACACCTAGATCAGCTAACATTAAAAGATACTTTTCGCCATCCTTTTCCAAAATTTTCTCCATAAACTTATGGAACTTGGGGTCTTGTTGCATCTTTTGTAGATACTCTTCAAATATTTCATCATTATCATGTTGGTTGGATCTGTTGAGTAGATTCTCCTTAATCTCAAACATGCTTGTTTGAATTTTAATTTCCTTCTCTTGAAGTTTTAGTCTTTGTGACCTTGTCAAAACTACCATATAAGTGTTATAACTATCCACTAAACTTTGATCTTGGTTTGAAACAGTTTCAAGGAAATTAATGTGAGTCAAATAGAATGATAGATTCTATTGATTAGACTAAGGTGATAAGTATGACTATACAACTTTGTTTCTTGAAGTAGGGTGACTGATCCTGATAATGAAACTTATCCTTTAATCGAATTTTTTTGATTTGGACATTTTAGAATGGTAGATCTTAGTTTAATTTGAATAATTTCACTTATAAGGTTTAGATTTTTGAAAGTTTAAGATTCTGATTAGATTTAGAAATTGTTTCTATTTTGATGAAAATTTGAATTAGATGATGTTAAAAGTTTGACAAATAGTGAAAATAACTCTTTATTTTTTACTTTTCGGAGGCTGCAGATGGAGGAGGTGGGGGAATGCGCTGGGTGTGGCTCCCTCCACCCGCCTCCCATGGGAGGTGCAATGGGCCTGTGGATTTTAATTCGGTTTTTTAAACAATAAAAACAAGGTTTCAATTTATTTTTATTTGTATTTTTAAATCAGGGTTAAAATTTTACAAAATAATTTTGATAGCACCCCAATAAATAGACAAAATATATATATATATATGTAAATATATATACATATTTATGTATGTGTATATATATCATATATTCTAAAAGGAAATTTTCTTAACAGATTGGGAAAAACCCACAACAAAATAGCCATTTTCATTTAAGAACATCATTTTTTTTTAAAGATCAAATATAAACAAAGATTTCAATTTGAAGCAAGTTTTAACATGATTATTTTTTGCAACCACAAATAGAATTCAAACATTTCCCAATAGCAAAACATATATAAATATAAATTTAAAAATATTTAAAATCCAAAGACATGAACCTGATAATCCAAGAACTTGAGAAGATCCAGATGATGATCGGCTCCTTCCTTTGATCCCCTCGTCAGATCAGCAAATTTCCAACTCCAATCCAAAACCCACAAACTTGAAAAATTCTTTCTCACAAATTCAAACTTTTTCCAAAACTTCGAGATCCAAAATTGTGAAGAAAAACTCCATAATAAAGAAATTCCAAAAATAACTCCAAAATATCAGTGCAAGCACCCTCATCAATTTCAAAAAATAGAAAATAGAAAATATCTCATTTTTCAATTTTGAATTCCAATTTTCAAATTTGACTTTCTAAAACATTTTCTTATAATTTTCAATTTCCAAACCCAATATTCATGAATTTCCAAAATGCATAATTTAATTCATTCCAACACAACTAATTTAATTAATTAATAAAATAGATTTAATCAACGATTAAATTATTTATTAATTAAATTAAATTAATAATAAAATAAATTATATTTCAACATAATTCCCAGATTAAATCAATCACAACCTAAATGCATTAAACCATTTAATTACCCAACTTAACTTACAATCAAATTAAATCAAGACAAGATGATCAACATAACTCGACTGACACCTGACGACACATAAGGACTAGGGCGATGACTTGACACAGAAAACCTAGCTACTATCTCCCAATCAAATACCGTTGGGCATTAGACACGCTCAAACCTGTGAAACCAGGTGGAGTCGATGTCTTGTACCTGTCAACCTGCAACAAAGAGAATATCCATAGACATAAACATGTCATAATTAAAACACATCGTGAAGAGGAAATCACAGAATTGTAGGGCGCTCACAAGCGAGTGATGCGATACCGTCCTCTTCACCAATACAGTAGTACTAACTGACAAATCTAACATACTAATATAAACCAAAACATAAACATCATTAATCTGAATATCCATTTATGCTAATTCCAAAACATGTCATAAAGATAACATCAAATTAAAATACCATCACATCAAAAGATAACATTAACGTCACTTAATGGATAGCGATCAAATAGCAGCCAGGTACCATAGTCAAGGTACTAACAGAAAATACAACATAAGAAGGTATCTGAATAACCAGAACACATCAAACCAACATAACAACACAAGGACATACTGTCCAACCAGAAGGCAAAATGGAGGGGTATTACATGTCATATTTTTTCCAATGCTTATGTGGTAGTAGATAATTTATTACTTTGATGTTATTTATTTTGACTATTTTTTATTTAAATATTAGTTATGATGGTCAATGTAATTACACATAAACATATAACAAAATATATATGTATTCATGTGTATATAAATTTATATCTATGGATGATCACAAAAGGAATAACATTGTTTGAACATTGGAATATATAAAAATATCTATAGAAGTATTCTACATATTTCTCTATTAACCATTTTCACTATTTGACTATTGTTATATATTTTCCAGCAGAGATAATATTCCTATTCAATTAGTATGAAGGAAAGAAGTGAATTTAGAATACATACACATGGAAGAACTCAAAATTTCAATATATAACAAGAATCAAGAATCATAGTGACAATGTAGGCTAAAAACAATGTGGGCACCATATTAAAATCAATACCATGGGAGATCAATGAATATGAAAAAATGTATATGCAACCATTGGAATAAATTACATTCATATTTGCAAAACACAAGTCTTAGCATCCCATAGAGAGCAATAAAAAGGTAAGACAAGGAGAAATGTTGAAAAGTGCAAAATAGCAATCAAAGGGTAAGCTCACCAGTCCAACCTTTCTATAAAATAGGGGTATATATCTTTAATATATCTGAGAGAAAAAATTTAGACTTTGCTTGGAAATCAAGTTTTGTTGCTTTCACAATCGTTGTTTTAAGCCAATCGTCATAATTGTAAGTGTCTATTCTGATCAAGGTAGTAAAGATATAAGGTTTACAAACAAGGCCTTTAATAACAACGACATGATCTATTGTAGACTTAGAGCTATCCTGTAACATATAGAGGTATTTTTATAGAATTTGTAGTAAACTAGTGGCAACTTTGTTGAAAGATATACACCAAAGGCTGATTGAATGGTCTTGCAACTTTAACTATAGAAGATAGTGATATTTGTATTCCTCAATTTCCATCTACTAGCAATCAGAAAACTAGACATCAGCACGTGGGCATGTACATTTTATTTTTCATTCTTTCCCATTAACAAATAAGGGGCAAGCAAGATAACAAAAAGACTTGGTTTTTGTAATTTGAATGGTTTCTTTAAAAATGGCTTCAACAGTTTCTAGAAAGCCAAGGCAGTTTTTCAAGATGAATGCAATAGTAACTCTATCATTTGAAGGATGAAGCCTACAAGGTGCAGAAGAAGACAAAACCTTATATTCTACTTTGATTGGGCCTATGGATATAAGAGTGGTTTCCTTAGGAATGGAAGGATTAATGTCAAGGATTATTGATGTCGATGTGTTGATAAATTTTCCATTAAAATAGCCTACACAACCACCCTACAACAACTATGACTATATCACTAGGAAGATACATCCACTCCAAGGCTTCACCTTTTTCTTGCCAGCTTGGGTCCCACAAATTAACATCAATGAAACAAGTAAAGATATCATATAGTTTAATAGTTCACCTGGTTGTTTCAAATCCATTCTTCCTACAAACAATTGATATATACCCAACATGGATTACAATTCCAATAATATCAACCAAACTATTATCACTGTAATTGGTTATGTCACTAACTGGCACAAAGGATGAGGTTTTTTTGGCACAAAGATGTCATCTTCACACCTTTTTATTGTTGATTTTTCATCCAAAATGATTTCTAAATTACTATTTAATTTATTAATTTTTTTATTTGCTTCCTTCACCGAACCTCTTGATATTAAATAAGTTGCACCTATCTCAACTCAACCATAATGAAATTCAACAATATCATCAAAAAAAGTAACATGAATTTGTGTCCCCTCCATATCTATAATGTCAAAACTGAAAATTTGGCCTCCATCTATTTGTTTATGGAAATAGTATAGCTCTCTAATATGTGTTACATGCCCTTTCACTTTCCAAACATTTTGATAAATGTTCAAATATTTAATAGGGCTAAAATTTGGAGGACTATTTTGTTTTTGAGGTGATAGCTACACATCAAATTTACAAGTCTAATTAGAAGGAGAAGGTGACTCTAGTCCCAACATTTTCTCTTCTTGATGCTTGAAGAGATACCTAAGGGTCCCAATGATTTGATAATCTAACATAATCACAACTAAGTTGAATATGATTAAGGCCATGAAAAAGAAGTAAAAAAATATATTGGGAACATTATATTAGGAACATACGAAGGAGAAAGAGAATTTAAAAAATAGAGAAGAAACAACACGACCCACTTTGAATCCTGGACATTTCTATAGATTTAGTCTCACAAACATATGAGGGACCCTATTTTCAAGGCACATGAAAAAAACAAATCATTGCATTTGGAAGAAGTGTTCCTATTTTCATATGGTTTCCATCAGATAAGACAACATTGTATCACTCAACCTGCCCTTCGTTACCCCCAAATTTTTTAAAGGACAAGAGAGGGAATGACATATCCAGTATTGATGGAATGAATTTCAAATGAAGTCAAAGTTGGTTGTTTCTTTGCAACCTACAAAGAAAATTTCAATCGAGGAAAATGTACTTCATCACACCAAATGGATAAAAGGAGTAAGGCAAAAAAAGGTTGCAAAGAGATATTTTTATGTGATAGAAAATATCAATGCATATGTACTTCCAAATCTATTTGCTTTACCAGAGCTAGCCATATGTGTATACACCTAAAGACCAAAAAAATTGGAAACATAAGTAGTAAAGGGTATGTGGTGTGCATTTTTGTATCTAATAATCCTAAAAGTAAAGGAACTGAAAGGCAATGTTCAGGTTGATTACAAAAGAGGAAGGAAACAATAATAACAAATTTGCAATAGGTACAAGGAAAAGGAAATATCAAATTATAGAATCAAGATCTAGATGTAATACCCCTCCGTTTTGCTTCTATTTTCATGTTGTTTATGCTTTGCTTGGATTACAGCTACTGTGATACTGGACATATTTTATTATGATATTTTGATCGCTACTCTTGAGCGACAAACTATTACTATGTGATGTGATTATCTGATTTGATTTTACATGCTTTGATGAATGAATGCTGACAGTAGAATTATCATGTGATTATTTATGAAACTATTGATATGACGTTAGTGTCAGTCTTTGATGAGTGTATTGGTGAAGGAGACAGGTTCGCATCACTCGCTTGCGAGCGCCCTGCGATTCCGAGATTTCTTCTTCACGGTGTGAATTATATACTGCATATATTATGTTGATTATTTGATTACAGGTTGCAGGTACATGACATCGACTCCACCTGGTTCCACAGGTTTGAGCGTGTCGATCCAACGGTTAAGTTGAATGGGAGATAGTAGCTTGGTAACATGTGTCAGGTCTACACCCTAGCCTTAGTGTGTCGTCCGTTCTGATGATTGAGTCATGTTGTATCTTATTTGATGTTAAATAATATTTTGAAAAGTGTTGTCTTATTATATAGTCCTTTTAGAAAATTGCATTGGCTAGAAGAAATGTTTATTTTTATAGTATATTAATGTTATGCTTATTGGTTATTTTTAAAATGATTATTGAAATTAAACTTAAATTAATTAATTAATTAAATTTAAATCTCAAGGATTAAATTTAATTATTAAATAATTTTAAGTAAGCTAATTAAAGTTAAATTATTTAATTATTAAATTTAAATCCCAAGGGATTAAATTTAATTATTAAATAATTGTAAGTAAGTTAATTAAAGTTAAATTATTTATTTAATTAAATTTAAATCTCAAGGGATTGGATTTAGTTATTAGATAATTTAATAATAATTAAGGAACTGTATTTGATTGTTATATTAAATTAAATCAAAAAGGGAATTATGTGAAATTGAAAATTTTCTTTAAAGTCAAATTAGGGTCTTCCAAAGAGGAGAAATGAAATTAACTTTTAAATTCAATTTCTTGTATTGAATGTGAATTAGGGTTGCATTAGGTTATTTTGGAATTTTGGGGAAATGATGTTTTATAAGATTAGGGCAGAAAAATTTGGGGATTCTTCTTCCTTCTTTTTTTCACAGGTATGAGATTTTTGGAGAGGGTTTGCACATGAAAGTTTTGAAGATTATTTTCTGTTTGGAGATTTAAATTGAAAGGAGAGAAAATTCTGTGGAGAAGGTGGAGCTATTGGATCAAAGCTTGCTAGAAATTCTTTACATTGCGGAAAAAGAATTGTGAGGAGCTCAAAGGAAACTCTACATCAAGAATTTTGGCTATTTCCTGTGGCTGCAAATAACCAGGTTTTCTTTTATTTCTTGCTTTATTGTTCCTAGTTTAATCTATTTTCTAAATGATAAGAAATTGCAAATGGGTGATTTTTCTTGAAACCCTAGGTTAAACTTCAACATTTTGGTATTCAGATTTGTTTTTCAAAATACAAACCCTTTTAGAAAATTCTGTTGAAAAACTCAAAATCAATGTATTACTCTTCCTTTGTTTATGTTATTTGAAAACATGAAGGATGTCTTCTTTTAATATTTTTGGTCCTTAAAATCTCTTGAGCATGAGATGTCTATTGTTGTAAATTTTATTACTGGTTTGAATTTATTTCTTCAATTTCACCAGTAAATGTAATTATGGAAAAAAATTATATGTATGTAAATATACATTACATATATCATATTTTAGATATGATACATATAATCTATATTTACATATATATAGATTTTTATTTTATTTGTTGTATTTTCTGTTATGTCGCTGGTACGGTGAACGTACGAAAATTCGTACTGCGTACGAAATTTTCGTGGAGAATTTTTATTTGAGAAAAAATGTATTGTGTGGGGGGTTCGGCCCCCCACTGTTTTGTTTGTTTTATGTGGGTACACAGTACCCACTGGGTAGTGCGCCCACCACATGGGGGGATGCACTGTCCAGTGGGGACTGCGGCCCCCTCCACCCACTATTGTTGGCCGTTGTACATAGAGTACAGTCGGCGCAGGCGTTGCAGGTCTGCGGACAGTCCGCGGGTACCGGCGGTACCGTCCGTCGGACGAGGTACCGTCCGGACCCGTGTGCTTTGTTTTTTTATTTAAATTTTTTTTTTGTTATTTTAATTCGTTTTTAAATTTTATTTTATTTTATTTTATTTTATTTTATTTTATTTTTGTTTATATAATTTCATTTTAAATTTTATTTTTATTTTTATTTTTCGATTTGGTTTATTTTATATATATAATATTTAATTTATATATATATATATATATATATTACATGTATTTTATATTATATATGAATATATATAATATTTAATATATATATATAGCATGTAATTAATATTATATATATTGTTTTTGTAATTTTATTTAAAGTTAGTCTTGTTTAATCGATTTATTGGATCAAGAAAAATATTGATTTTAATAGTGCATATTAATATGAGGTGCTTTTCTTTGTAAATGTGTGTATTTTATACCTTGTTAAACATAGGAGCATTCAACAACTTAGACAATTAATATTAGTCAAAATTATTATTGCTCATGATTTGATTTAGTTGTAGAGACTACGTATTTAATAAAATATCGACTGGTTAATGTAAAGTCTTGAATGAATTATTTTACTTTGCTACGAAAATCATTAGATAGGAACATGGTTTTAAGATAACCAAATATAGAACTTTTCATTGTCAATGCATGAGTTCATTTATGTATCCTTTAATGAGTATGTTGTGAATGAGTGTTGAGTAGTTGGGTTGTAAAGTCTTCCAGAAAAACGTGGGTCATTCCCTTGTTAAAATATTGTTTATTTTTCCCTTGGGTAGTGTTACAAGCATCTAGTTTCCTCCTAGTATTGGAGTGGACTTCTTTGTGTATTCCTCCTAGGATTGGAGAGAGTGTATTGGTTCAATTATGTAGCACTTGAGTAACCCTTGGAGTTAGTTTTTTTGTAGTGTGTTATCCAATTAGAAGAGTGGCTTTTGTTAGGGGTCGGAGCCCAAAGAGGTAAACCGGGAAACCTTTAGAAGTGATTTTAACAACTGAGAACTAAAGTAAATATACTTAGCATATTAGGATGTAGTTCACATTAACCAAGAAAAATTAACCTCACTCACAGGCACAAGGGTTTGTTTAGACTTGGGGTGGGTGAGAAGGCCTGGAATGGCAAGATCACTATCTCGTCCCTATGAGAGGTAGTTGATTCCGCTTGAGTTAGTATGAGTGCTGGGATTCGGTTGAGGTCACCAGGATTTCTGGAACCTATGAAGAATTCCCAGAGGATATCTCATGACAAACCTTGCGATGACACTCTGTCTAGGATAACACCATGTTTATGTTGTGCGTATGTTTCTTTAGCACACTTGATTATATTATGTCTAGGAGCAATGTAACCATGAGTAGTTTTTGTTTTATTGTACATATGTATGGTTGAGTCAGTTTGTATCAGTATGAGTCTGCCTTCGGTTTGAGGTGGTAGGTTTCTCATCCATGTTACTTGGTTACTATTTCCTAGCATGGGGGGTGGTCCTTCGGGCACCACATGGTTGGGTGGAACATGCACCATAACCGTTGGGTCCCCTTGATCTTCAGTACTTGGTGGTGAGACTTCTTGATGGCATCTCACTTGTCTTGCTTTTGGATTCTTGTATTTTGTATCTCATAATGTAATGATATTGTTTTACCCCTCTTGTGTATGAGGTGAACCTTGTAATAATCAGACTTTTGTATTTGTACTCATTCCGGGAATGAGGATTGTAATAGATCCTTTGTAATTGATTTATGTAAATGAATGCTTTATCATAACTCGTTTCTTTCTATGATGTTGAATGCTATTACTTGTGTTATTTACTTTCAATGTATTCTTATTGATGTATGTTATTGGGGTTTTAAGTAATCTCAGTTATGTAACCCTGGGGGATGTTGTCAATTTAGTTGAACATGTGGGTTTAATTCACTTCTTTTAAAAAAAAAATTAGTACTCTTGTTTAGTGAATTGAAACTTCCTCTAGGGTTGCGTGGCGGGGCATTACACTAGAGGCTGGTGGATGGTACCCTCAAATCCAGACTCCATAGTTGAACCTGTGGGCGATGTCACCAAATCAATTTTGGGGGGCCTCTGGAGACCTATCCACAAAGCTCGATTACACAAACATAGTTGTGGGAAATTTTAGAGGGAGGAAATGTTGCAATTATAGTTGACTGATTGGAAACTCTATTTCATAATAAAAATAAAAGATTAATGTATTGCAATGTCCAATGGCAATTGGTAGACAACTTAGAAATATTGATAATCTAGCAACCATTTTACTATTTTAATTAAATGAAAATGGGTATAACCATTGCATTTTAATATTGTCCAAACAACAAGAGATACACCAATAAGAATAAAAATGATAAATGAAAATGTATATATCCCTATACATATTTGTTTATCTTTGAGGTTTCTTATATATGTATGCATGTAATTTTTTGGTTATGTGCAGGATCATCATGGAAAAAATAGGCCCTTAAGTGGCAATAAAAGGACAAAAATCAGAGTTAGACAACTTGACGTAAAAATTTGAATAAGTTATCTATATTATTTCAAAAAAATGTAAAAATAGAATCTATAGCAAATTGAATGTAGTTTCTAAAATTCCAGAGGTTTATTTAAAAAAAAAAATCTATTTGGTGAAAATTTGAAATTTCAATCTAGTAGTATTTAAATTTTAGGGTAAAAATAAGAAGGTGTCTATCCAACCACCCTAACCACAATAAAATGATAATATTTTCTTATAATATTTTAGATATAAGTAGAGGACTCATGTCCCGATGTGATGCATATTTTTTTATAATTTTTTTCCAAGTAAACAATTAATTATGAATTTTTTATTACAACTTTTAAAAAATATAAAAGCTCGTCTATCTAACTACCTTAACTTGGTAAAAAATTCATGAAATTCAATTTTTTTTTATTTTTTAATTCTATAGTATGCAAAGCATAGAATGTGGCCCAGGTTTCAGATTCTAAAAATGTGATACCATTTGAAAGTTATAGATGTTTTTCAATCAACCTATCAATCAAAACTTTATTTGTAATTCTAATAGAAAATGAATAATAATTATTTATTAAATTCAAAGTAAAGCATAATTTATACTGGTGGAAAGTTGAGAATATCCCCTAAAAACCCTTTTCATTTCATCAATTTTGGGTAAAAACAAGTCGTCGGCCACATGGACCATCATATGGCTTACATATCGCCACTTTTTGGCCCATCATGGTCCTACACATACCCTTTTATTATATTTATATTTATACCTATATGTAGATATGTGTATATGTTGCTAGTTGGTCCCTTCATCCTTTCTTATCCAAAAAATTGGAAATACAATAGCAAAAATAAAAATGATTAAGTACATATATGCATTGAATTTCCCCTTTTTCTACACATTTAAAGAAACACATATAACTAGATATATATATCCATATGTACACATGTATATATGTATTTATATATACACTTGTATATCTAAATAAATGTGTATACTATATGTATTCCTAACTATTATTCATTGACATACCAAGCAAGGGCCTGCGTAAAAATGGGCATAATGTCAAAGGTGCAAAGTGGCAAGAAGCAACAATAAGTAGAGGGTGAAATTTTTGCAAGCCAAAAACATATTTTAAACATTGCAATCTATTAAAATATGTATGCAACAAGGGGTTTTTTCCCACCTCAGCACACAAAAGAAAAATTCAATGACTGGTATTCACCTATGGGCTATTTGTTTCAAATTTATGCCAAGATTTTCATCAGCTGAGGCATGAATAGGATTTTGCAACACGGGGATAGTTTTTGATAACAGTCGGTGGGGGAGTTTCTTTAGTTTGTTTATGATTGTGATCCTAATAAAATGCTACTTCTAAATGTGAGATGCTAAATAAGAAACTAATAATGCAAATGGGAAGAAGCAACAAGATAAAAGGGCACCTCAATAAGATTAGCCTAAGAAAAATGAACAATATGAAAGCAAGATAAACAAATAGATTGCTGTTATACCTTCATGTTGTTGCTTCCTTGGTTGGCCCTTGATGTTTAATTCTTGTGTGCTCCTTGGATGGCAATGGATTTGAATGGATGCAAGATGAAATGGTGATGCTAAATGTTATGGTAGATGAAAGCTTGAATGGCAATTTTGCAAGAGTTTTGTTGCAAAAGACTTGATCCTTTAAAATGAGGGAATTGAAGGGTATTTATAGGCTAAGTGGAATTCTCTAGAGAATTCAATGGTTGGGATTGATCCAACAAGATCAAGATGAAGGGCTATGGTGAGTTGAGGACTCACAAGCCCTCACATCTTGACATGTGGAGTGTGAGATGTCTTAGGGTGGAAGAGAAGGACAAGAGGTGGAAGGGAAGTACATGAGGTGGATGAAGGACAAGTACCTTTGAGGTACCTTGGGGGATGAGAAGATTTCCTCAAAAAGGAACTTCTTGTCCCCAAATGAGGATGAAAGAGACTTTTGAGGAATTTTAGAATTCCTCAAAAATCTCCATGGGAAAATGGGAAATGTGTGGGAAGAATAAATGTAAATTAAAAATTTACATTTAATGGAGGATTCATTGGATAAAAAGAGGTCTCCAAAAAGCTAGAGACTTGTCACATGTGGGAGATGTGACAAGTCCAAGGTTCTAGAAACCTTGGGCACATGTAAAATGACATGTCACATTTGCATGGGGGATGGAGGAGACTTTGGGAAGATAAAAGTGAATTAAAAATTCACATGGGGAAGAGGGGGACCTTGGTTGAATAAATGTGAATTAAAAATTCACATGGGGAAGAGGGGGACCTTGGTTGAATAAATGTGAATTAAAAATTCACATGGGGAAGGGATTCCATACCAAAAATGGTAAGTAGAAAGGTTGACCAGAAAAGGTAAGCTAAATATTGTTAATGATTTTGATTAAGGTTGTGCAAACACAGGATTAAGGTAATTAATGAGAGATTAGAGGCAAGTGGGAGATTATGGAGGATGTGACACTTAATCAAGATTAAGTGGTGCACATCCTAATCACAGATTAATTAATTTAATCCAGATTAGAAGAGGGTTATGGAGAATGTGACAAGGAGAGAGAAAAAGGAAGAATTAAAAATTGGTTTTTAATCCAAATAGGTTAAATGACTAAATTAAATAATTTGTCATATTTATTTAATTTAGAGAAGAGAAGACAAGGGGGTAAGGTAAAGTATTTAATTTATTTAATTAGATACTTTAGGAACCTTAGGCAGAAAATAAAATAATGATTAAATGTATTATTTAATCACTGTTAATGGAATAGATGAATGTAATAGATGATTTTGATCATATGGAAGTGATCAAATTTGGATGTCTACAATGACAACATGGATTTTTCCAATTGCATGGATTGGTAGTGGTGGAGTTGGTTCCCTCAATACATGGAAGAAAAATGGAAATTTTTTGCTCACATGAGGGTTAATGCATCTTGGTATTGTTGTTCTATGGTGTTGGACGAAGTAAATGCAATATTCAATGTTGCAGTGTGGGACTATACTTCAAAATGTGCAAGAAAATATATTTATTAAGTTGCATTTTCAAAAGAGCCATTGTGGTTCTATGCTATTTTTAACTCTTTAAATCAAAGTCTACATAATTATGAATAAAGATATGATACACATCTATTTAGACATGCATTTGTATATATAAATTAATGTTGGATTGTCAAACAAGCCACAATGGTCATGCTCTATATATATGGATATATACCTACCTATTTGTACATTTTTAAATATGAAATGGGGAATTTAATACATACATATATATATATATATATATATATATATATATATATATATATATATATATATATATATATATATATATATATACTTATATGTATCTATCTGTATTTTAGGGAATTCAATACAATGTCACATCAGGGTTAATGCAGCTTGGCATTGTTGTACCATGGAACAGGAGGAAGTAAATGCAATATTCAATGTTATAGTGTGGAAAAGTATAAAAAAATACATGGGAAAAGGCTGGAAAATAGCATTACATAACATTAATTTTGATATATAGTTTACATTCCATACCATTCCCTTTCA
Source organism: Sequoiadendron giganteum (assembly GCA_007115665.2). NCBI lineage: Eukaryota > Viridiplantae > Streptophyta > Pinopsida > Cupressales > Cupressaceae > Sequoiadendron > Sequoiadendron giganteum. Next base: position 606,077,918 of record CM021104.1, read on the forward strand.
ATGGATTTCAACTTAAATTTGTTAAAAGCGAAGAAAGCAATAAGTTGTACAAAAAGCGTATAGCATCAAAGATGCACAAAGATAACAAGGAAAAATAACTAGAGGCCCAAATACATACACAAACCAAGAAAAAATGAAAGCACTGCAAAGGTACTGGTCAATATCATGTTTGTACATTATACCAATCTACAAAATTTTAGAATTTTGAAAGTTAAAAAAAATAAAATTCACGAGGACAATAGAATAAGAAACTCCCAATTGTTGGATTTTGTGGTTGTATTGTTGATATATGGTTTCCATTGATTTCAAAACTATTAGCATTGATGAGTTGAAGGTTGTATTTGTCAAGGATATTGAGAAAATTATAATAAACATGTTGCACCTGTTGTCTATGTAGCTATGAAGTTTAGTGCGGTGGAAAATTCAGTATGGTGGTATTTAGAAGTTGTGCTTTAATGGGTTTTTTGTTGAGCCTATCTAGTTTATACTCTAGAAGTTTCAAAGGTTTCCATCACGATTTGAGTAAGTTGTGTGGTTTTGTGTACCTATAGTTATTTTGTTACTGTAGCTGGAGTTTCTAGAGGAAGAGAATGTAATTATGGTAACTCTAGTTGTTGCATATGCTCCTATGATTTTCGTTGATGTTTCTAGATCATGCTCTATCCTTGTTGCACGTCTATGTTGATCGATGTGATTATGATTCGAGATTTTTTGATGTGTGTTTGGTTTTTCATGTTTTTGGTCAATAGGGTGGTTGTAGCATGTTGCGGATCCTCATGGATTAATCTTTTAATGTTTGGTGTGTTCGAGGAAGTTGATTTAGGTCTTCATTATGTTGTGACCGACTTCAATTCATACGTATTGAGAGTTTTTCATGAATTGGGTTGATAGTTTGTAATTCATTTATTCTTTTATTTTTGGTCGACAGAGTTGTTGATGTAATTCCATGTAGCAGATATATAAGAGTGATTGTTTCTTCATTTTGATGTGTACTCGATGTAAGTGTGACAAGTATGTATGCGAAATGTGTGAATAAGGATCAGATAATTCAATTGTAGAGAAGAGTGTGAAGAGGTTTGAGTGAAGTGTGAAGAAGTGTTTCTATGCCTAACCGAAACTATCATCAGGCTTTTGTAGAAGCTAATTTATCAGTTAATATTCTTCAGATGGTAATCTAATTTTTTTTGTAAGGAAGTGAGCCTTCCTCTTTGAGTAGTGAGCTCTTGGCAGTGTTTTTGAATGCATGTGCATTCCCATCATGCATATTTATACTTTTAAAATGGTATAATCTTATGGACTAACATCTTTCATGGTTTTTCCCCTAGCAAGGTTTCCACGTATAAAATATTCATGTTCTTATGTTTCTGATGTGTTGTTGATTCATGCTTTCATTTTTAATTATGAGATCTAAGATTAAAGGTTAATAAGGTTGAATAAGTTTTAAATTAGATGTGACAACTGATTCACACCCCTTCTCAGTTGTCTATTCTTGTTTTTCCAACAATTGGTGTCAGAGCAGGTTCCTCTGAAGAAGTTTTATAGCTTGAGGTGATATGAGATGACATCATACAAGAAGGATAGTCCTAGATTCGATGGAACAAAATACTCTCTATGAAAGGTTAGAATGGAGTGTCATTTGAAGCACATTGGTGATCCTTTGTTGAAGATTACAAAGAATAGAAATGTTATTCCTCATAATGGTCCCTCTACTCTTGATGAGATCAAATAAGTTGAAACAAATACCAGGGCTATAGAAGCATTATTGAGTTCTTTGACAGATTCAGAGATGAAAAATGTGATAGGTGTGAAAATAGCATATGATATCTAAAAGAATCTAGAAAAATTATATGAAGGAAATGCACAAGTGAAAGTTGCTATGCTACAAAGTCTGAAAGGTAAGTGGGAAAACTTGAAAATGAGCATGGATGAAAACATTATTTATTTCATGCAAAAAGTAAATGAACTAGTGATGGGTATTAGATGTGCTAGTGGAATCTTGGATGAAAAATATATTGTGGCTAAAGTGCTAAGATCATTGCCTACTTCTTACAAAATGAAAGCTAATGCTATTGAAGAACTCGAGATAGTAACAAATGTGACAAGATATATGTTGATTGGTAAGCTTGATGCCTTTGAATTAGGTGAATTTGGTGATTGTACTCCTAAGATAGAATCTACATTTAAGGCTACTGTATCCAGAAAAAACCAAAAGAGATATGATTTGGGATAAAGTTCTCGAAAGAAATTCAAGTATGAAAACATGAGATGAAATAGATTGAAGATGAAGAAAGAGAGCTAGAAGATCTGGAAGCATGGATTGTGAAAAGAGAAGCCATAGGTTAGCATTTCTAAATGGTGAGCTAGAAGAAGAAGTATGTGTTGAGAAACCCAATGGATTTCAATTAACTGACAAAGAAGATATAGTTTTTTTATTGAAGAAAGCACTGTATGGACTCAAGCAATCCCCTAGAGCCTGGTATGCTAGACTAGATAAATACTTGTTGAAGCTTGGATTCAATAAAGGTACTGTTGACAATAATTTGTATTTTAAGATGGATCGGGATAGAGAGTTGATTATTGAAGCCTTTTTAGATGACATCATTTTTGAAGGTGATTATGACTTATGTATGAAGTTTGTTGATGAAATGAAAAGTGAGTTTGAGATTTCAATGATTGGAGAGCTGAAATTCTATTTAGGATTGCAAATTACCTACTTAGATAATGGAATCTTTATATCTCAATCCAAATATGTAAGAGAGTTACTAAAAATGTTTGGCATGGATGACTCAAAGCTAGTTGGTACACCCATGGTAATCGGATGCAATCTATCACAGATTGATGATTCTCGTAAAGAAAATAAAACAAGATACATGTCAATTATCAATGGATTAATTTATTTGACTCAGAACATACCAGAAATCATGAATGTTGTATGTATGGTTGCTAGGTATCAAGTTGATTTGAAGGAATCTCATGTGACTAATTTGAAGAGAATTTTCAGATACTTGAAAGTGACAGTTGACGTAGGTTTTTGGTATCCTGAAGATGATGATCTTACCTTGAGTGCCTTTACTGGTGAAAATTGGGCAGGAGATGTCGATGAAAACAAATTTACTAGTGGTGCTTCCTTCTTCTTGGGGAAGAAGTTGGTGTCTTGGTTAAGTAAGAAGAAAAATTCAATTTCCTTATCTACTACTGAGGTAGAATATATTGTTGCTGCAAACAGTTGTACTCAAGTAATATGGATGAAGCAAATGTTGAGAGATATGACAATTGAGTATGATGAGCCTGTTGCTATATTTTGTGATAATTATAGTGCCATAAATATTTCTAAGAATCCGGTGCTACATTCAAAGATAAAATATATATCTATCAAATGTCACTTTTTGAGAGACAAAGTGAGTGATAAAGAAGTCAGACTGGAGTATGTACCTACCAAGGAACATATTTTAGAAATATTTACTAAGCCATTACCTAAGAATAATTTTTAGTATATCAGAGGAAATTTAGGGGTGATTTCCCCTCATAATCTGAACTAAGATGCAAGTTTTTGCATCATTCTGTGCATTTACAATCATATCTTAATCCGGATTGATGTTGTGGTGGTTGCTCCTCAGGGGGAGTAGTCAAATGATTTAGATACGTGCTTTAGAGGTTTTGTACCTTTTCCATTGATGTGAAAGGGGGAGAAGAGTAATGTGAAAAACTTGGCAAAAACCTTGGGGGAGAAGAGTAATGTAAGGGGGAGAAGAACAATATGAGAAGAAGAGTTAGTTGTGTTGATGGTATTTTTCACATCATGTGTTGCCATAAATTCCAAAGAGGGAGATTATTGGATGTTGTGGTTGTGTTACTGATTTGTGGTTGTCATTGATGTCAACACTATTAGAATTGATGAGTTGAAGGTTGTATATGTCGAGGATATTGAGAAAATTATAATAAACATGTTACAAGTTGTCTATGAAGATGTGAAGTTCAATGTGGTGGAAAATTCTATATGGTGGTATTTAGAAGTTTTGATTTAATGGGTTTGTTGATGAGCCTATCTAGTTTATACTCCATAATTTTCAAAGGTATGCATCAAGATTTGAGCAAGTTCTATGGTTTTGTGTTCCTACAGTTATTCTATTACAGTAGTTGGTGTTTCTAGAAGAAGAGAATGTAATTTTGGTAATTTTAGTTGCTTTGTATGCTCCTGTGATGTTCGTTGATGTTTATAGATCATGCTATATCATGGTTGCACACCTGCATTAATCAGTGTGATCGTGGTTAGATATTTTTCTATTGTGTGTTTGGGTTTTCATGTTCTTGATCGACATGGCGGTTGTAGAGTGTTGTGGATCCTCGTGGATTAATATTTTAAAGTTTGGAATTTTTGAGGAAGTTGATTTAGGTCTTCATTATGTTGTGACTAACTTTGGTTGGTACACATTGAGATTTTTTCATGAATTGGGCCAAAATTTTGTAATTCATTTATTCTTTTATTTTTGGCTGACATATTTGTTGATGTAATTCCATGTAGCGGATATATAAGAGCAATTGTTTCTTCATTTTGAAGTGTGCTCGATGTAAGTGTGAGAAGTGTGTATGTGAAATGTGTGAATAAAGATTAGATCATTTGATTGCATAGAATATTATGAAGAAGTTTGAGTGAAGTGTGAAGAAGTGTTTATGTGCCTAATTAGAACTATCATCAGGCTTTTGCAAAAGCTAATTTATTAGTTCATATTCTTCAGATGGGTTTAATCTGAATGATTTTGTAAGGTAGCGAGCCTTCCTCTTTGAGTAGTGATCTCTAGGTAGTGTGACTGAATGCATGTGCATTCCCATTATGCATCTTTATACTTTTAACAGGGTGTAATCTTGTGGACTAACATCCATCATGGTTTTCCCCCTAATAGAGTTTCCACATATAAAATTCTGGTGTTCTTGTGTTTCTGATGTGTTGTTCATTCATACTTTCACTGTTAATTATCATATCTGATATTAAAGGATAATAATGTTGAATAAGTTTTAAATTAGGTGACAAATAATTCACCCCCCCTCTTAGTTGTATATTCTTTATTTTTCCTACAAAAAACAATTCCTTTCACAAGGACAATAGAATAAGAAACTCCCAAAGTGTCATGCTAAGCCAAAAAATACATGAAGACACAATTCTTAATTAAATGCACAAATACATTTTCCTGGCTTAAGTTATGAAGAATACAAGAGCTAAACTATGGCAATCAACAACTTGTTACACAATTCTTTAAAGAGATGAGAAAAAGAGAATATCATGAAAAATATTTATACAAGACAAGAAATATATGTAATGGTTGGCTTGTCAATTCAAAATTCAAGCCACATTATTTGGAACTAAATATTATTGACAAATAGGGAAACTATAAAAGAACAATTAGATAGACACTTAATAATCACAAGAAAATAACAGATGATTAGAAACCCTTCAAATTAAATATAACTTAAAAACATGGAAAATAGAAGAGATGAACTAAAATAATGAACAATTTGTTATAGGGTTATGGAGAAAACAATATCATGAAAAATATCGATACAAGACAAGCAATCTATGAAATAGTTGCCTTGCCAATACAAAATTTGAGCTACATTATTTCATACTAAATATTACAGACAAATAGAAAAATTATAAAAGAGTTGTTAGAAAAATACTTAAGAATGATAGGTAAATGACAGATGATCAAAAACTCATATTAAGTATAACTTTAAGTGAGTTAGGAAAACATACAACGACCAAAAAAATTGAAAGCAAACCAAAGGTAAATATCAATACCATGTTTGTAGTTTAAAGTAGTCTATAAAATTTTAGAATGTACAAGAGCTAAACCATGGCAATAAACACTTTGTTCAAGGGAGCTTGAAACAAATGAGGAAAAAATAATATAATGAAACATATTGATACAAGAAAAAAAAATCTATATGTAAGAGTTGGCTTCTCAATTCTAAATTCAAGCTACATTATTTGGAATTAAATACTATAGAAAAATAGGTAAACTATAAAAGAAATATTAGGAAAATACCTAAGAACCACAAGAAAACAATAGATTATTGAAAAAAATTAAATAGAACTTTTAAATATGGAAAAATATTCAACTCGAGAGATAGGAAAAAGGTTTAAATTAGGACAAGACCATAGGATACACTATCAAGAGGATGTATTCTCACTTGCAATCAATCCAAGACATAAAAATGACTAAAATGAGGATTGATCTAGACCATTTGTCATTATAATCGGATAAGGGTTGTTAAATTTTAGATTTGAGGTCAAATTATATTGGAAATTAAGATAAATAAAGCATTAATAGTTTCCATTTACAACAGGAAAAATACAACATCAAATAAACCTATTATAGAAATGATAAAAAAATACCTTATTGACATTAAAAAGGCTGCAATGGCAGACATTACTAGGAATTAAATCCTCAATATTGTATGTTGATCCTCAAATGAATATCAAAGATTTTGTAATGGAAAATCTCATAGAAGATAAAAAATTTAGACATTAGCTATCATATATTTCACCATATATTTGAAGGAAAGTCATAGATTTTAATGATGATCAACACTTTATTATAGAATAATAATAAAAAAAAAATTATAGACAAATGGAGAAATTGTAAAAGAGCTATCAAGAAAACACTTAACAATCACAAGAAAATGATAGATGATAAAAAACTAACATTAAATAGAACTATAATTTATATGGAGAATAGAAGAGGCATATTATGATATTGAACAGTTTGCTTTACAAGTCTGGGGGAAAGAACACCATGAAACATATTGACACAACACAAGCAATCTATGTAACATTTGGCTTTTCAATTCTATATTCAAGCCACATTATCTGACACTAAATATTATAGACAAATAGAAAAATAATAAAATAACTATTAGAAAAATATACATACATACATAAATACATATATACATATATACATATACCTATATATATATACATATATATATATGTTTGTATTATAAATATATATGTATGTATATAAATATATATATATATATATATATTTATATACCCACATATATATTCATACTTATATATACATGTATATGTATATGTATATATCTGTATAACTCACAGAGTCTGGAGCATAGCAGTTTTAAAACCCTCCAATTTGTTATAAAACATAAGTGGAGGCAACAATTTCTACAATGTTCTCTATAAAACCAACACCACAATGGCTCTTTTGACAAAGCAACTTAATCAATATATTTTCTCACACACTTCGGAGTATACTTTCCCATACACATGTATATACATATATACATACATACATATCTATACTATATACATACATATGTTCTAAATTCGAGCTACATTATTTGACACTAAATATTTTATAAAAATAGGTTAATTGTAAAAGAACTATTAGGAAAACACTTAAGAACCACAGGAAAATGGCAAATGATTGACAACCAACCTTAAATAGAAATTTTAAAATTTGATAAATATTCAACTTTAGAGATAGAAAATAGGTTTAAAATAGGACAAGATCATAAAATGCACTATCAAGAGGATGAATTCTCATTTGCAATCATTCCAAGACATAGAAATGAGTAAATAGAGGATTAATCTAGATAGTTTGTCATTATGATAGGATAATGTTTGTTAAATTTTAGATTCTAGGTCAAACTATATGTTAAATCAAGATAAATTAAGCATTAAGACTTTTCGTTTACAAAAAAAAAAATATGTCGTCAAGTAAATCTGCCATAGAAATGATAAAAGAGTATACCTTATTGAAATTTAAAATCTTGCAATGGAAAACCTTATTGGAAATTAGATCCTCAATATTGTATGTTGATCCTCAAATGAAGATCAAAGATCTTGTAAGGAAAAATCTCATAAAAGATAAACATTTTAGAGATTAACTATCATATATTTCACCATAGGTTTGGAGACACATCATACATTTTAACAATAATGAATAGTTTGTTATAGCATACTAAAAAAAAATATTATAGAAAAATAGGGAAATTATAAAAGAGTTATTAGGAAAACATTTAAGAATCACAAGAAATTGACAAATGACTAAACATGAAAATGACAGGGAATTTTTTTCCCGCTTCTCGCTCCTCTGCCTACATTTGAACTTCCTGTGTGCATGGTGGAATATGTTTCGGGGGTACCCCATGGTTCCCCTCTGTCTCATCCTGACCTGAGCGTCACCCTTTCACTTGCAGACTCGAGTCCCTTGGGGGCCACTCCCATTGGGACATTGCTTTTTCCTACGGGTCTTTCGAAGACCCTTGATATTTTGGTCGCATCTACTGAGATTGTGTCAACAGTGGAGATTCTTCCAGAATATTTAGGCAGGAAGGATGTGCTGACCAATGGAAAAAAAAAATATTCTTCGGTTACCCCTTCTTCTAAGCAGGTCACCACTTCTGGGATGGGTTTTTCCATTCCTGATTCAGTCTGTGACAAGATTCTCTCTTCCATGGAGAATGCAGTTGTGGGTCATTTGCTTTCTTTCCACCCAACTATGGATATGGTTTAGAAGTGGGCTGCTATGAAATGGCATCTCAAGGGGAGCATGGAGATTTGTGTTATGGCTGGTGGTCTCTTCCTCTTCAAGTTTACAACTGCAGAGGATATGTTGGTGATCCCATCCATGAGACCTTGGGTTTATGGTAAGCACAACTTAGCTTTGTGTCACTCAAAACCGGGTTTCGACCTTATCGTGGACCTAAACAAGTCAGGTCCAATCTAGGTTCAGCTATCTCACTTACCCCTAGAGTACTGGGAAGAAGCCATATTCAAAAGAATTGGGGACTCTATGAGTCAGTTTTTCACCATTGATTCCATCACCAAATCGAAATCCAAGTTAGTATTTGCAAGATTTTGCGTTAATGTTTGTGTTGATAAGACTCTGCCTAACATAGTTAAGTTGTGCTCCAAGTTTGGCAGTTGGACCCAACCAGTGTGCTAGGAAAATGTTGTTGTCTACTATCAAAAGTGTGCTAAAGCTGCCCACATTATCTTTGATTGCAAATCATCTTTCAATCGGGGGCCTAAAGTTGATTGTACCTTGGATAATATCAGCCTCCTATGGTGAAGGTTTCTCCTTCGAAGAAGGTCTCTCTGATCAAATCTCTAGTTGCTTCACCTTCTTATGGTGACCCACCAACTGGCCTATCTGATCCTAGAGTGAGCCTAGCAACTCTAATGTTAAATGAGACTCATGTTAAACCCCAGGATGTCCAGTTGGGCCCTGGATTTGGTTCAAGTGTTGTTGTTGATCCACTACTAGATGTGGGGTCTACTAGGACTAGTGAGACAATGGATAAGGAAGGTGAGATATGGGAAGAGGAGAGCATTGGAGTTGTTGATGAATCTATAGTGAATACAAAGGGCTTGATGTTGGAGAAAACTATAGAAGAAAAGATCTGGACAACCCCAATGAAAAAGGAGATTCGAAGCTAGGCAGACCCAACTAGAGAAACACCAAGCTGAGAAAAACTACAAATGAGATTTCCTTGGGTAAATAGAGGAAATTGGACATGTCCTCTAAGAAAAGTTAGAAATGAAAGTTATGCCATCAAATGTTTGTGGGCTTAACAACTCCCACAAACAACTTGCTCTAAAGAACTATGTCCTGGAACATAAGATTGATGTGTGCCTACTACAAGAAACCAAAATGAAAAAGACAAAGTTTGATAAGATTGCTAAATTTATTTCGCCAGGTGCATCCTACTTCTATAGTTATTCCGATGCTGCTTTGGGCAGTCTGATAGTGCTTTGGAACCCCTCTATATTTTTGGGCTCAAAACTTTTCCACTGCAAAAATTTTGTGGGGGCATCCTTTTCTTACCTGGGTGTTTCTTGGTCTATAATCAATGTTTATTCTCCTAACTAGAGGAATGCTAGGAGTACCTTGTGGCAAGATCTTGTTGTTAAAATTAATTACAATAGGGGAAACCATTGGTTGGTGGGTGGAGATTTCAACTGTCCTCTCTACCCTTTGGAGAAAAGCGATGGTATAGTGGATTACTCTGATAGCATGTATGACCTGGAAAAAAAATTGAACTCTTTGGGATTGATTGATATTGAACTTATGGGCTAGAAATTTTCTTGGTCTAATAGACGCTTTGGAGAAAATATGATTCAGGTCTACTTGGACTAGTTTCTCCACTCCTACCATTGGACTAACATTTTAAATGCCAATCTAAAATATCTACCCAGAATGGTGTTTGATCATAATCCTTTATTGCTGACCTCTAATTTCTAGCCTATTGTGGGTCCTATCCTGTTTCGTTTTGAGATCATGTGGAACTCCCACCCTAAATTCAAAAATAAATTTTTTGAATGGTGGAACATCCCTGTTCGTGGATCCCCCATGTTCAGGATCTTCTTCAAACTCAAACATATTAAAAACATGGTAAGAGGCTAGAAAAAGAGTGTGTTTGGCGATGTGTTCCAAAAAAAAAATTAAATAGAGGATTTGATAACCTTACAAAGTAAAATTGAGGGGGATGATAGTTAGCAAACTCACAATGACGAAATGGAAACTAGGAAGGATTGGGAACAAATCCTCAAAAAAGAGGAAATCTTTTGGAAGTATAAATCTAGAGTCCAATGGCTGGAAGAAGGTGATAGGAACACCTCCTTCTTTCATGTGTCTACCATCAAGTAGAGGAAAATAAATCAAATTTCTAAACTGACTGATACTACTAGTGAGGTGATATCATATCCTACCCAGATCAGCCTTCTAGCTACCAATTACTTTTTGGAGGCGTACTCGGCCTCGACTGAGGTGCCCAACCCAGCTATGGACAATATTTTTCTAAACCACCTCCCGACCATCATCACCCAGGATGATAATCTAGGGATTCTCAGTGTTGTTACTCTAGAAGAGGTTCATCTAGCTACCTTTATTATGGGGGATTTCAAAGCCCCAGGCCCAGATGGTTTTCCCCCTGCTTTCTTTCAAATTTTCTGGGAGATTGTGGGTGAGGACCTTGTTCTAGCTGCTTGTGACTTTTTCAAAATTGGAAAAATTATTAAACAACTAAACCACATCTTTATTTCTCTAATTCCTAAGATTGGTGATCCTCAATCCATGACTAATTTCTAGCCTGTTAGCCTATGCAATACCTTTTACAAAATCCTATCCAAGATCTTAGTGAATTGAATCAAGCCCCTTCTTGATAAACTAATTAGCCCAACCCAAAAAGGTTTTGTCCCTGGGTGCCATATTCTTGATGCTACTCTAACCACTCATGAGCTTCTCCATTCTATGGACAAATGTAACTATGTAGGGATGGCTCTCAAATTAGACATTTCTAAAGCCTATGATAGAGTTATATGGGATTTCATCCCTAAAGTTTTGGCAAAGTTTGGTTTCAACCAATTGGTGGTTAAACTCACAATGGAATGTGTTACTATTGTTAAGTATTATGTTTTGGTCAATGGAAACCTGTTTGGATTTTTCTCTGCTAGTAGAGGGATCAGGCAAGGTAACACCCTCTCTCCACACCTCTTTATCATGATAGTCAATGTGTTGAGCATGAACTTTATTGGTTTGTTGTCAGAGGGCTCTATTAGGGGAATCAAAGTGAATTCTTCCCTAGACCCAATTGTGGTGCAATAATTTGTGGATGACACCTTTCTCTTTGGGAAAGCCTTTGTGGTGGAAGCTAGGAAATGGAAAACCTACCTTAACAATTATACTACCTTCTCTGGTCAAAGCATCAACTATAATAAAATAATGATTTATTTCTTTAACAGTACTCCTAACTTGCAAGCCAAGGTGACTGTGGTTCTAGCTTGTTTGAGTGGGACTCTCCCTTAAGTATATCTTGGGCTCCCTCTCATGTTTAAGGAGGTCACCCCCGACTTTTGGAATTTGGTGCTTGAAAGGATTCAACAGAAACTTGCTAGGTGGAAAGTCTCCATCCTAAGCCACGCTAGTAAGCTCCAACTCCTCACTACTGATCTCTAAGGAATACCAATTTACTTCCTCTCTATTTTTAAGATACTTAGGTACATTGCTAATAAATTTGAAAAAAATCCAAAGGAACTTCCTCTGGTCTTGGATTGGGGATAATTTTTTTTTAGCTCTGGTCAAATGGGATAAGGTTTGCTAGCCCAAATATTGTGGTGGCCTTGGGATCAGGGATATTTTCAACACTAACAAGGCCTTGATGGCCAAGGTGGGTTGGGATCAGATAAGGAATACTAAGGATTGGTGCAAAATAATGAATTCCAATTATCTTTAAAACAAACCCTTGATCAGCTGCCTCTTGGAGGTTCACCCCTAGGGTTCCTTAGCCTAAAGGAGCATTTTCAGCACATAGAGTCTACTCAGGAGTGTGATTAAATGGAAAATGGGCAATGGTAATTGTATCATATTCTAGGAATAACCTTGGTTAATTGATATCCCCCTGGAATGTTTTTATTTCAGGAACCTGAAGAGGCTGGCCCAGAAGTTCTTTGGTCCCCATATCAGGGATTATATTTATGGACCTCCTAAGGCTAGGGTGTGGAAGGATCTCTCTCATTGTTTTCCTCTTTCTTTGGACCTTTTTTTCTTAGCTAGGTCTCTCCAAAAATTACTCTTTCTTACTAGGCTTCCCTCCTATGATAGGGGAGATGAGTTTTTTTGGATCATTGACAAACAGGGGGAATTGCTTGTTAGGCTGGCATATATTCTTCTTACAAACCAAGGTGTTTTGATTGATCCTTGGAAGAAGATATGGAACCACCCTATGATCCATAAAATTAATTTCTTCTAGTGGACTACATGTCATAATAGGATTCATACTCAGGATAATTTGAGGAAACGGGGATTTTATATCCCCAACAGATGCTTATTATGTAAATGCAATGAGGAAACTATGAACCACTTATTGTTACACTATTTGTTTGTTGTTGAATTTTAGGGTATGGCTTTTGAAAGACTAGTTGTTTCTTGGGCCATGTGCAAGGGTATTATATCCTTAATTTTTGGCTAGTGTGGTCCCTATATCCACCCCTTATCTGGAAAAATTTGGAACCAAGTCCCTCTTATTATAGGTTGATGTCTATGGAAGGAAAGAAATAATAGAGCTTTTAGAAATATTGAGAGGAGTCCTAGGGAAGTTTTTGGTATTGGTGTCTGCCTTATTGAGGAAAACATCTCTCTCTCTAATGGGAAACCTTCAGACAAGGGACCTTTTGATTATGAAATAAGGATGGCCAAGGCCTGGCACCAGAAATTAGAAGCTAGCTCGTTCACCAACTCAAAATCCTTGGCTAGAAAAAGTACTAAATGGGAGACTTTGGATAGAGGTTTGTTCAAACTCAATTTTGATGGGGCTACTAAGGGAAATCCTAGCAAGGCTAGTATTTGAGGAGTGATTAGATGCCCCATGGGGGAGCTGGTTGCTGAGTTTGTGGGAGGAATTGGTTTCCAATCTTCTATAGTTGCGAAGGATTGTGCACTACTTATGGGCCTTCAAGTTGTTTCTCTGGGGATTTTGAACCTCCACATTGAAGGGGCTTCTAAGTCCATTACTAATGTTGTGAATCTTTGCAGGCTGATTGGGTGGATTGCAAAGGATATTCTATTGGATATAAGGTTCCTTTTATCTAGGCTAAGATTTAAAAAAGTGATGCAAATCTTTAGGGAGAGTAACCAAGTGGTAGATGCGTTGGCTAATTGTGGTACCTATTGGGGTTACTCTAAATTTTGGAGGAATATGGGGAGTTTACCACCAAATATTCAAGATGTCATCTTGAAAGAACAAAACACCCACTTATTATGATGATTTCAAATCTTCAGTTGATGAGTGTCATTTGGGGAGTCCACTTGGTTGTTCTTTGGGCCTGGTGGATGGGTTCTAATGTTGAGGTGGCCTACAAGTGGAAGAATTCAAATTTAAGATTTAATCACATGGTTAATGGACGTGGCTCTACGAAGGGATTTGACATGTACATGACAATTATTATTTTGAGGGGTCGTACTTTCTGATATCTTCTCTTTGGGATTGTGTTAATTCATCATGCCCTCCTTAAGACCGTGGTTTTAAATTTAGATGTGACATTTCATAATGAGGGAATGCTCCCTTCTAGTGCTTTCGATCCTGCTATTTTAGTGCCACCTTTTAAACATGCTTACATTGACATTTCTAAATCTATCTAAGTGGCCACCCTTCCTAGTTTTTTGTGCAATCACAATATGGCCAAAAACCCCTGCTCACCCATCATATCCTTCTTAGCTAGCCACTATCACCTTAAGATTCACATTAATGACTTCACTAAGTATGTGATAGGTGATCTTTCCCTTCATGCATGTGATCTGCACATTGGTGTAATTATCCAATATTTCTTTCTTTTACTTAATATCTACCACATGAAGAAAGCCTATTGCCCTGCCAGTGTTTCTAACTTTTTATTTTTGCAAGCTCCTAGGTTTCTCATGTAGTTAAATATCATGGGTAGTGATCGCGTTCAGACTGATCCTGATAATTATGGAGAGTCCCTTAATTTGGCATATCCACATTGAGAGTGGCCTTGCTCCACTCATGGAGAATCTTGTGGGCCATGACCCTAACCTATCTGGCCAATTCACAAATTCCTAGAAGGATCGAAGGGTTACGATTGGTGGCATATCTTTTTGAATTCATTGAAGAGGTGATAGCACAAGCTAATGGGATGCAGTGCACTGGGAAGAAATACCCAAAGCATACTCAGACTCCTAACAATGACAATATGAAAGATTTATTCATGGGGAGTGAGGATCTAGACCATAACTAGTCATGCTTTGAATGGGAGGCCCTTCTATAGCCCTAGGAATAGGTGTTTTTAGCCCTTATGAAAAATTCCATGCTTGAAGGAAGGTTTAAAACCTACTTTTTCTATCACTTTCCACTGCTAAATCATCTTAGGCATAAAATCTTGCTTAGTTTTCCATTTTTTTGCTTATGGACCTTGAGAATTTGGTTGAAAAATGTAAAGAAACAACCAGTCTTAACCCGAATGGCATTCCACCTCCACCTCTCCATCAAGGGCTTATCATGAGGCTCTACCATTTTTATTTGGCCTTATGTCCTCTTAGATCCATTTCTTATTTTCGTGTCAAAGAGATTGAACCCCTTGTTGTCAATAATATCTCCCCTACTGAATCAAAAAGCCCTTCTAGAAAACCCAACATAGGTACCGCCGAAAACCCTAAACCCAATTTTTTTTATAAAAAACTTAAGGGCGGTGCAGGTAATGCACAAGCAAGCACTGCAGCCAACCTGTGTGAACTCAAGGCCACCCCAGCCAAGTCTTCTTATAGAGCCACCCCAAAGAAAAGAGGCAAAGATGATAAAAAAAGGTTTATTGGAGCTAATGGTGAAAGAGAGAAAATGGAAGAATATTGTGGGGAAAGACTCTAAAGGTGATATGGTTGTGGCGACGACAGTCATGACTAGAAGGGAGAATACTATCCGAAGGTCTAGGAGATTGGTGAAAAACAACAAAAAAAGGCAGTTTGTTGTGGACTCGGAGGAGGAGAAGACGGAAAACAAGGAGTATAAGGATGCGGACACCAAGGAAGAAGATGAAGATAATTTGGAGGGGCCCCATACTATCCTGGACAAAACAAAAAATCTGAAAGAGAACTTGGCCTCTCATTCTTTGCACCCTCTAGAAGTTGAGCCTAACGATGACCCAAAGACTTATGATGATGGTGTGGAGCTTTGTGCATTGATGGAGAAGATGGACATGCTGGACAAAAGATTCATAGGCTTGAACCGCTTCATGGTGAAGCTAGTTAATTTCATGACCAACACCCTGTCCATGGTGATCAAAGATGAGCTAGAGGGCAATAATACCCAAGGAAATCAAGATTGGGTCGGGGACAAAACTATGGAAGTCCCATCCAAAAATTGGGACAATGTGAGTTAGTTGTTGTCTAGGTCTATGTTTTTTGTTTCTGTTGTCAATCCATGTTCGGTGAGCTATTTTTTTGTTGTTTGCGTTCCTTTTTGGCATACTGTTAGTTTTATGAGCCTACTCTTTTTTGGCCCTTGAGGCTCATTGTGTAAGGGTACAACACCATGTAAATGTTGCTTACTTCAGCAAAAAGTATGATGTTGAATAGTTTACTTTGCGGGTCTAGAGGAGAGAATATCATAAAACATATCGATACAACACAAGCAATCTATGTAATATTTGGCTTGTCAATTCTATATTTGAGCCACATTATCTAGCACTAAATATTGTAGACAAAAAGGGAAATTGTAAAATCTAACTATTAGAAAAACTTACATACATACATACATACAAACATATATACATATACATATATACATATACACATATACATATACACATATACACATATATATATACAATTCATAGATTTTGGAGCACAACAGTCTTAAAACCATCCAATCTACTATAAAATAGAGGTGGAGGCAATGATTTTTATAGTAGTCTACTATCAAACCAACACCACAATGCCTTTTTGGATAGTGCAACTTAATCAATATATTTTCTCACACATTTTAGAGTTTACTTTCTCATACATACATACATACATATATACATATATAGATACATATATACTTTGTGCATCATTGTTGTTATATGCATTTTGCATGGTTAGATCTTTGGTATCTTTCTGATAGATTTAACCTCAAATCCTTACAAAGAGAATGGTATACTCTGTCAATGGTATGTGGGAATTTATACTTCAAAACAAAGATAGATACATATACACATATATATATTGAAGAAAAGTATAGTATTTTTATAAGAGGTTTTAGAATAACAGTTAATAACCATTAAACTAATAAAGAAATAATTAATTAAAGAAAAAACAAAGCACACATATATTCATATGCATATGTAAATGTATCTATGCATATGAAATGTATTTTTGATGGAGAGTTTAATGAATGGAAGGTATGATGCATTTTTTAAAGAAGTGTACTATTGTTGTTGCGTATGCTTATGCATCGTTCTTTCCTTAGTTGCACCTTCCATCTAAAATAACTTCACTTTTTTGATTGAATATGCATATATATGTATATATACATATACAAATAGAAGAGGCAAACTACGATAATAAATATTTTGTTATGGGGAAGTGGAAAAAAAATATCATGAAGAATACTTTGTTATGGGGAACTTCAAATAGATGACAAAAAATGAATATCATGAAATATATTGATATAAGATAATAACATGTTCCATCTAGAAAAATAACCACATCAATTAACATTTTGTTATAAGGAGCTTCTTGAATATATGAGGAAAAAATAAATTCATGAAACATATTGATAAGCAACATATTTTAAACATTGTAGCCTATGGCCAATGAGCTATAGCTATAGTTCACTATTTTTTTTTATTTACTTAATTTTTTAACACTCTCCAATTTTTGAACTCTATTTCCCAAGGGAAAAGTAGGATTTCTTCTATGAAACAATTCCAAGTAGGTCTTTAGAAAACATATTTCTCATGTTTCGAGCACAGGCAAAACATTTCTCATTATTGCTCCAAAAAACATGTTTTTCCATTGGGAAATAGAGTTCAAGAGTGGAGTATTGACATTCCAATTTACATACTAAATAGGTCAAGGACCTTTTGGAATGAAATTCATTCAAACTATGAATATGAAGAGATTATAAAATTGGGTAAAAGTAGCTAGACCATTATGAATAAAATATGGAGAATAGAAGAGGAAAACTATGATAATCAATACTTTGTTATGAGGAACTTAAAAAAAAGAATATCATGAAGAATATTTTGTCACAAGGAACTTCAAACAAATGAAAAAAACATAATATCATGAAACATATTGATTCAAGAAAGATGAATGGAAAGCCACATTAAATAGAACTCCTAAAGCCAATAGGTATCAATATTTTGTGAAAAATGGATATAATGCCACAAAATTCCTTGAAAATTTGAGCTACATTACCTGACACTAAACATTATAGACAAATAGAGAAATTGTAAAAGAGGTGCTATAATAGCACATAACAATTAGACATAAATGAAACATGAATGAAAACCCACATTAAATAGAATTGGTAAGGCCAATGGGTAGAAATAATCTCTACAAATGGGTATAATGCCATAGACTTAATTAAAAATTTGACCTACATTACTTAACACTAAATGAAGAAAAATTTGTTATGGGGAACTTCAAACAGATGAGGAAGCAAGAATATCATGAAACATATTGATACAAGGCATATAACATGTTCCATCCACACACGATAATCACGAAAAATTAACAATTTGTTATAAGGAGCTTCAAAAAGATGAGGAAAAATTAATATTATGAATAAAATATCAAGAATAGAAGAGGAAAACTATGATAATCAACAGTTTGTTATGGGGAAATGAAAAAAATAATATCATGAAGAACAGTTTGTTACAAGGAACTTCTAACAAATGAGAAAAAATAACATCATGAAACATATTAATAGAAGACAGATGAATGGAAAGCCACATTAAAAATAACTCCTAAACCCAATACATAGCAATATTCTGTGCAAAATGGGTATAACACCACAGACTTCATTGAAAATTCAACCTACATTACTTGGCACTAAATATTATATACAAATAATGAAATTGTAAAAGAGCTATTAGAATAACACTTAATAGCCACTAAACTAATTTTATCTCCAATATGTTTATGCTTTCATAATAACCCTCTCATATATATATATCCAATTACTCCTATGTTTATCTACAATTTCTCCTATGTTAATGGGTATAATACCAAAGATGCAAAGAGATAACTAAAACAATAAACCAAGGGCAATAGAATTACTAACCCTAACCATATTTTTTAATGAAAGAAAGAAGATTTAACTACAATTTCTCCATCCATACAGAGCCATAATCTCTTTGAAGTCTCCAAAATGGGTATAACACCAAAGATACAAACATATACCAACAAGACATGAATAATAAATTAATCATTTATGAAAAATACCCATGTAAATTGAAACCCTCCAATCTGCCATTAGACAGAACCAAAGCCGATGATTTTAGAATAGTTTGCTATCAAACCAACCATGGAGCCGAAGGTGGCGATTTTTACAATAGTCTACTATCAAACCAACAACACAATGACTCTTTCCAAAATGAAAATTAATAAATATATTTTTTGGCACATTTTTTAGTATACTTTCCTACACTGCAACATTCAATATTGCATTTACTTCATCCATCGCCATTGTACAACAACGGCATGATGCATTAACCCTCATGCAAGAAAAATCTAAGCATTTTACTTCCACATAACAAGGCCACTAACTCCACGGCCACCATCCCATGTAATTAGCAAGATCCATGTCACCATAAAAAATCCCAGGGAAGTCACTGTTGGGTAGGAGATTCCAGTCGACAAATTCTATTCATGGTTGGGCTGACGAAAATATCAATGAAAACTTCAAACAAAAAGCCTATCGGCTAATAAGTACTAAATAATAAAATGAAATAAACCTAGACAAATATAGATTTTTTCCACTTGGAAAAATTGAGATTTTTCCTTAAAGAAATTAGGTATTATTTGATTTTGAAAAATTTGCATATAAATTTAAAACATAAAACAATGTAAATAAAAAAAGAAAGTTACCATAAAATTGACAAAAATTACTCCAAAAGGAAATATAATGTTCCCATCCAATTGAAAAGTCAATTTTCACCTGAGTTTTACTTGATAAGTGAGATTTTGGAGGCTTTCACCTTATATTATGAGGTGTTTACCATTAAACGACAACTAATTTACTATTTAACGACAACTAAAACTTGTTTTTCGATGATTCAGTAGTTGTTTGCAAGTATGAGATTTGTTTTAGGCTCAAATATCACACTGTATATATCCTATTGGCTAATTATTGTCTTCTTCATTTTCTTATTCTTGAGTTATTGAGAGGTTTCTTTTAGTATTGTTCACTTTATTTTGAGTAGTCATTGATATTTTTTTAATTTTGATCTTAGTTTTCAATCTTTCAATTGGTATTAGAGCTAGTTTTAGGAATTTTTTTTTGTTGTAGGAAGCAAGTTTTCTCCAAGAAAAGTTAAAATGGTGAATGGTGGCAATTCTCCTTTCTAGCTTCCACTATTTACCGAAGACAACTAAAAACTATGGAGTATAAAGATGAAGACCCTAATATTATCCCAAGATCTCTAGGAATTAGTATAAGTGGGAGACATAGAACCTACAAATCAGACTGCTTTGAATTCCTTAAATATAAAATCAATGAACTCAGTTGAATGAAGACAAAAAGGACAATCAAGTTCTATTTTCCATCCAGTTTACACTTGATTTGTCAATTTTACCTCGTATAGTTGGTATGAAAAAGTCAAAGGATACATGGGAGGATCTACAAATTGCATACCAAGGATCTAACAAAGTAAGATTGGTAAGACTTCAAACCCTTCAAAGAGATTTTTAAAATATAAGGATGAAAGAAGTTGAACCTATTCAAAAATTTATTACTAGTACTAAAAGTATTGTGAATCAACAAAAACCTCAAGGGAAAAGTGCCACAAAGAAAAAAATTGTAATTTTTTTTAGATCCCTTCCTCCAAAGTTTGATCCAATGGTCATATCCATTGAAGAAAGTAAATATCTAACGATATTCAAAGTTTTAAAGTTGATAGGTTCTTTGCATCTCTTGAGGAGTGTATGCAAATTTTTACAAATAACTTATTGCAAGCCTTCTAGTCTACTATAAGAATTGAAGAAAAGTCTACAAATCCTCCATCTCACAAAAAAAATCTCAAGGTGAGTCTCCCAATAATAGAGGATGAGGTAGAGGAAGATGAAGAAGTTCAATAGATCCTAGAACCATCTAGTGGTTGTATTGTTAAATTTATGGACACTATGAATTTGATTGTAGAAAGAAAAAATCAGATTTGAATATGTCAAGAGAAAACTATGCAGAAGAGTCTTTTGAAGATACAAAGCATTCCATGTTCTTTACATGCAATTTGGAAAAATAAAATCACAAAGATGTGTGATTCTTAGATAACAGGTGCTTGAACCATAAGACAAGTGAATCTAATCTCTTTGTCACATTAGATGAATATGTGAGAAGTCAAGTACAATTTGGTGATGATAAAGATGTTGAATTAATGGGAAAAGGTACCCTTGTAGTCAAAACTAAGCAAGGAGAAACTATGTTTATTCATGACACTTTGCATGTGCCCAAATTACAACATAATATTTTAAGTATTGGGTAGCTAGTAGCAAAAAATTATAAGGTTGTGTTTGAAGAGTTCTGCTATAAAATACTTGAGAAATCAACTGAACATCATCTTCTAGCAAAGGCTTGTATGATAGAGAATAGATTATTTCCTCTCGCATTCGTGTCCTCTAAGATGCATGCCCTAAAGGAAACCATAGATGATGCATGGTTATGGCACCAACTTTATTGTCATTTGAATTTTCAAGGATTAAGATTGGTTCATAAGAAGAACATGGTGAGAGGAATTCTTGCAATTCAGTCAAAAGAAGAAATTTTCTCATGGTGTGCACTTGGCAAGTAACATCGAGATAGTTTTCCAGTGAACATATCATGGAGGGAAAAATCTCCTCTAGAGCTTGTGCATGCAGATGGGTAAAATTCCTAATAGTGTATGAAAATTTCAGCAAAATAAATAGTTCTAAGCAAACTATTATCCATTGAAAGATGTTTGGTTGAGTGAATTTTGGTCAGAACCACATGGCACCGACGTGGTAGGTACCTTTTCAATGAAAGAGGTTTCGGACGAAAGTCACTCAGCCAAATACGTCTGACCAAAAATGTGAAAATAGTGAGTGTATTTGGTATATATATATCTTGAAAATATCGAGCACATTTTGGCCGAGTATGTTTCGACCGAAACATACTTGGCCAAGCATGTCTAGTTAGCATCCTACTTGGTAGAGAACTCACCCTTTTTTAGAATTTTCTAAAACATTCAACTTTGGTAGAGTATTTATCTAGTCAAAATGTTTTTTTTTTAGAAAACAAAAAATACCCTTTTGTAGAGCTCGAAGTGGTTAATCCAAATATTTAATTTTTTTAATATTTTGATTAGTTTTAATATATTTAATTTTTAAAATAATGCAAGTAATTTGTTAAAATTAAAAAAGAGGTTGATTGAAAATGAAAAAAAGTAGTAAAACATATTAAAATTCTTTAAAAATAATATGGGGCTTAAAAGGGGAGAGTCTTCTTCAAAAGGGTATAATTGGTTTTTTGAAAATGATTAAAAAAATTGACAATAGTTGATGGGTCATGAAAACTATCAAATTCTGACAAGTTTGACTTTAAAACGTTATTATGAGAAAAATATACATCAAAATTTGAAATTTTTTTCCATGCACAAAATATTGAAGTTACCTATTTGGAGGAAAAAAAAGGGAGAAATGAAGTTTTTTTCAATTTTTTTCTTGACCACCCATGAATTCACTCTTTTATGAAATTTTCAACATTCCCAAATCTATCCTTAAATTGATAAAAATATAATGAAAACATTTTTTTTTAAAAATGAAAAATTACAAGAACAAACTTCATCAATTTTTTTACATTTCATTTTTTTACACCATTTTGAAATTCAAAACATAAAGACCACTTTTATGTGGTCGAAGTTCAGAATTTTTTTGGTTGTTGGTTGATTCCTTTATAAAGTGTGACACAGATTTGTGCTTTTACCCAGATATTTGTGGTGACATGCAAGACGAATCATTGGGTAAAAATCTTTATTTTTTAAATTTTATTAATGATTTCTCTCGCCACACATGTGTGTATTTTCTTAATAATAAATATGAGGCATTTGAATGATTCAAGCACTTTAAGGCTATGGTAGAAAAATAAAGCGAGTATTCTGTGAAAATACTTAGAATAGATAGAGGAGGAGAATTCACTTCCAAAGATTTTGTTGATATTTGTAACACTCATGGCATCAAGAGTCAACTTCCTGAAACTTATATCCCTGACAAAATGGTATTGCAAAAAGGGAGAATTGTACCATTATGGAAATGGCATGAAGTATGTTATAGTCCAAAAATCTTTTAAATTGTTATTGGGGAGAAGAAATTTCAACAATAGTATATATTAGAAACCAAAGCCCCACAAAATCAATTAAAAACATCACTCCAAAGGAAGCTTGGAGTGGTCATAATCCTTTAGTGGCTCATCTTTGAGTATTTGGGTGTCATGCATATGTTCATGTTCTAGTATAGAAGCAAAAGATGTTGGATCAAAGTATCAACTTTATATTTTCATGGGATACTCAGATGCAACTAAGGGATATATATTTTACAACCCTGACACAAAGCAATGGATTGTTAGTTGAGATGTGGTTTTTGGTGAAGGGAAAGTATGGCAATGAAAAAAAGAAGTTCAAAAAACTACACCACTAATCATGAGTCTTAAAAATGATCAATTTCCTCCTCTTTGCATAAGCTCAAGTGAAAGTTCAAGCCCAAGTTCACCAATTCCACCAAGTTCACCAAGTTCATCAAGTTCCTCTTCAAGTGATAGTTCAAGTCCACCACTAAATCCAAGATCTTCATGAAAGGTATGAAGATTTGTTGACTTTTATCAAAAGAGTAAAATTACAAATCCTATTGTCAATTTTTCTTTTCTTAGTACAATTCAATATGCACCTTCTATTTATGAAGAAGTTGTGAAAGAAAAAGTATGGATTGGTGCTATAAATGAAGAGATGTATGTAATTAATAAAAGTCATGGGAATTATTTCAACTTCCTAAAGATAAATAGGTGATTGGTGTCAAATGGATTTACAAGGTCAAATATTCATGTAGATGGTTTAGTATAAAATCATAAGGAAATATTAGTTGCCAAGGGATTTTCACAAACAACTAGAGTAGATTATTATGAAACCTTCACTCCAGTTGCCAAACTTGATACAATCAAGGTTATATTCACTATTACAAATGGTCAGTATATTGGATGGATTTAAACTCAACATTTCTTAATGGTTACATAGATGAGGAAGTATATGTGGAAAACCTATGGGTTATTAAATTTTAGGAAAATAACACTTAGTTTAGAATTTGAAGAAAGCTCTTTATGGGTGGAAGCAAACTCCTTGTGTCTAGTATGCTAGAATTGATAGTTATTTCATGAATAAGGGATTCAAAAGAAGCCACTTAAATCCCACATTGTATGTCCAATATTTTGGTAATGATATTCTCATAGTTTTCCTTGATGATCTCATTTATATAGATAATAGTCCAATTCTCATGGAGAAATTTTAAGCATAAATGAAACAAGAATTTTAAATTTCATATCTAGGAATCATGCATTATTTTTTTGGAGTTGATGTAAAAAAACAATATGAAGTTACATTTATTTCACAAACCAAGTATGTGGTTTATTTATTGAAGTAGTTTAGAATGGTTTCACACACTAGAATTACAACCCCTATAGCTCTTGGTGAGAAATTAGCCTAGGAAGATGCAAGTTTCAAAGTGGATGCTAATTTGTATAGAAGTTTAGTTAGAAGCCTCATGTACCTCATTACAACTAGACTCAACATTATGTATGTTGTGAGCCTTATGTCTTAGTTTATGCAAGATCCACATGTCTCATTGGTGTGCTGAAAAAATAATTTTAAGGTATATGAGTGGTACATAAAATTATTGGTATTCATTATTCTCCCACTAATAAGTTTGAGCTAGTTGGTTAAACAAAATATGACTGGGCTAGTTCAATGGCTGATAGAAAATCAACATCTAGTTATGTTTTCTCATTTGGTTATGGAGTTGTATCTTTGAGTAGTAAAAAATAGGAGACCATGGCTCTCTCTTCCATAGAATAAATATGTATTGCAGTAGCCTCAGCAAGCTATCAAGCTATATATGGATTTGAAGGATTCTAGATGATTTAAATTTGGTTCAAGAGCATCCAACCACTCTTTACTATGATAAAAATAGTACCATTACAATGACTAAAATCCTATGTTTTATGCTAGATAAAAGAACATTGAGATTATACGTCATTTTCTATGTGAATTGGTTCAAGATGGGATAGTGGAATTACAGGTTTTCCCTACATCTTAGCAAGCTATTGACATATTTACCAAAGCTCTTCTTATAGCCAATTTTTTTGATTTGATACATTAGTTGGGACTCACCCCTATTGATTATTCAAGGGGAGATTGAAGATATGAATGACCAATAGTTAGTAGTTTTCAAATTTCAAAGTATATTAAAATACCAATTTGCTACTACATAGCTTTGCTTTAGCTTTATTTTTAGCTTAGTTTAGCTTGTATACAAAACATGTAGTTCTTTTGTAGGATTGAAACTTTGATGTGTTTTTGAGAAATATCTTTATATAGAGATCTTTGTAGCTCTTTTAATCATGATGAATAACACACAACAAAATATTATTATTCTCTTCTTCCTTTGCTTATTGTTGAGTTATTAAGAGGTTTTGCTTTCATTTTTTTTCACTTTGTTTTGAGTGGTCATTGATATTGTTTTAATTTTAATATTAGTTTAGTTTAAGATCTTAGTTTTCAATATTTCAAAATCAACCCTTTCCTATAACCTTAGATGCACAAAGTATTTGAGATCTTCACCAAAATTTAAATCTAGAAGTTTTGTTATGTAGGCTTTATCTTAAAGAACAAGCTAAAGTATTTTGAGTGAAATGAGAAGCTTAGGAGAGATCAAGCACAAAATTAAGAGATTACCTTAGCCACATGTAGTGGGTTTTACTTATCTAATGTAGTACTATATCAATCCATTAATGGAGTTCTACAAGAGGCTTCTCTATAAAAATGTCATGGTGACCACCATGACCACAAAAAGAGATTTTATTATCTAGTATAGGTATATATCAATCTATTAATGGCACAATCTTAGGATGTGTTGTTTATGAAAACTCAAATTTGTAGAATATCAAGATTGAAATAATTTCATACGAACTTACTCTTGATCTCAAAAATGTGAAAAAATAAATTAGAATGTTATATTTGTTGAAAGTGTTTCATTTGAATATCTAATAGTCTCAATGCTCAAGGCGATGGAGTCTCTTGTATAGTTACAAAGTGTTTTATTTTTATAAATGATCTAGCTTTTATCTTCTTAACAAAAAAAGAGTTAATATTCTTGTAGTGTAAAAAAATGTAACCCTTTACATTTTCTCACTTGTTTGGGTCCTCCTAGTTAAAATGGACTTAATATTACCTTAATTTAGTGTTTTTAAATGTACCTTATTATATTTATACATTTATTTAGGACCTATTAATTATGCCTTAATTTACCCTTTAATTCTATTTCCAAGCCTATTTAATTACATTTTATGAAGAGGAAAACTGACATTTTTAATGCCTAAACACAACACTTCACATTGAGAAATGTGTGTTCTAGGTTTATGGACCTAGGACCCATTCACCCATGCTCCGTAAACATTAGGACCTAAATTTAAACTATGTTTTTGAAATTATTTTAAATATTCAAATCCATAATGCAATAATGGATTCTGATATTTGAATTTCATGAAATTAAAGATACATACTCATAAATACAAGTTTATGTCACTATGTTTCACCTAGAAACCTTATATGACTTTCAAGAGCATTTCACAAGTGATTAAATGCATTCAAGAGCAGATATATTTGATTTTTATTGTAGAATTGAAGATCTAATCATCATGTCAAAGTCTGCTTGCATCATGAATGTTTTTGGAGCTAACATAATGATGTAGGTTTCATGATCAAATTAAGCATTCAAAGCATCATTTCAAGTAAGATTCAAGTGTCAACATCCACATCCAATTAAGCCATTTCATGTGAGTTGGAAATCTCTTATGATATCCATTTATCAAGGTTTCATTTAAGGGTGTTTTGAGTGGTAACATATATTTATTCATTCTTCATTCCCCCTTCCATGTTTCATTTCAATTCAAGGTTTGATTACCAAACTAGGTTTTGACTAGGGAAAACCCTATCAACCCAAAAAATATATTTTTCTCTCTTGTATGTGTGAGTATAGATCTAGGTGGAAGAAATATTGATAACCTTTTGAAGAGAAAGATTTACAAAACTGTCAAAGTTGCAAAAGTTGTCCAAATTCTTGTCATCTCACAGAAACTAAGATCCCAAAGTCATTTCCAAAATTTTGACTGTGAAACCTAGGAATATTGGAAGATTCAGATTTGTATTAGGGGCTCCTAAAAGCTACAAAAAATACTTGAACTTGGACCCATTCGCCCATGGATGAATGATTCCCAGATTTTCCTTGAAAAAGAACTTTTGGCGACATGTAGACATGTTTCTTGTCTTCTCTGATCTATAATTTTTTTTTTGGTTATATTAGTATTGAGCTTAACATTGTTATTTCAAGTGTTAGATTGCAGTTTGGTGTTGATTTTCTATCTTTATTTTTTCTTCCCAAAGTGTTGTTTGACCTTGACCCCCATCCTTTAGTCATAAGGAAATATTACGAATCCCACTTTGAATTGATTCACCTAAGGGTTGCTAATTAGTTTATTGTGTGGATCTCATTTCCTAATGAAACAAAGGAAGAAAGGTTTTTTTTTTATCATCCCCCTTAAACCCACCTATTTTTATTTGTTTCATTTTGGTAAACCTGACTTTTGAGCATCATACCTTTGGTTATTTGAAGTCCATTTTTAGCCCTAGATCTATTTTTCACATTCATTTGCATTGCACTGCGAGTATGTGCAAGATCATGATGGGCTAAAAAGTGGTGATATGTAAGTGATATGATGACCCATGTGGCTAACAACTTTTTTGTTACCCAAAATTGGTGAAACGAAAAGGGTTTTTAAAGGAGATTCTCAAATTTCCACCAATATAAATTATGCTTTACTTTGAATCTAATAAATTTCATATTATTCATTTTCTATTTGAATTATGAATAAAGTCTTGATTGATAGGCTCATTGAAAAACATCTATAGCTTTCAAACGGTATCACATTTTTTGAATCAAAAAAATGCATCACATTCTATACTTTGCATACTATAGGATTAAAAAAAAAAATCATGAAGTTTTGAACAAGTTGAGATGGTTAGACATACAAGATTTAATATTTTTTTAAAGTTGTAATAAAAAAATCATAATTAATTATTTACTTGGAAAAAAATTACAAAAAATATGCAATCAAATTGAGACATGAGTCCTCTACTTATATCTAAAATATTATAAAAAAATATTATCATTTTATTGTGGTTAGGGTGGTTAGACAAACACCTACTTCTTATTTTTTCCCTAAAATTTAAGTACTACTCCATTGAAATTCCAAATTTTCACCAAATAGATTTAAAAAAAAAAAAAGCCTAGTAGTTTAGAAACTACATTCAATTTTCTATAGATTCTATTGTTACATATTTTTTAAATAATATACATAACTTATTCAAATTTTGATGTCAAGTTGCCTAACTCTAATTTTTTGAATTTTCATCACCACTCAAGGGCCTTTTTTTTCCATCATGATCCTATACATACCCTTGCATTGATTTTCATCTCATTTAGGGCTATGAAATTGCATTAGTTTGCATCTCATTTAGGGTTTTAGGTTTGAATTTTTACATTTTATAAATTATGGAAAATTAAAAAAAGATATTCATTTTGCATAGTGTCTACATAGCATTGCATCATCATTCATTCACATTACAAAATTGGATCAAGATTGTATTTCAAATTAGGTCTATCATTTATCACTATTTTGAATTTTCATTTAGACTTAATTTTATTGAAAACTGATACTGTAACCACTTGTCTCAGTCCAGAATCTGAAAACCATAAGAATCAACTTAGAAATCTGTAAATTTATTTTTCAAAACCCTAAACTAGGATCCATTGACCCATGGGAAAATAAGTCCCTGATTAGGGATTTCTCTTGCATTTTTGGGTAGTAAAATATCTATTTCTACATTCTATTTTATTGTTTTTAGTTTATTATTTCACTTTGTAAACAAAAAATTATTTGAAAAAATCATATTTAGCATAATTTTTAAAATTCACTACATTGTTTGATTTCCAAATTGCATCTAAAAGACATATTTTTATTTTTTTGCATAACATAACCAAAAAATTATCCTGTTTGAAATTTGAAAATTTCTTATTGCATTGCACTTTACATTCTAGGCTTTTTCATTGCATTTTACCTTTTATCCATTTAGAGTGCACATCAAGTTTTTGAAACTTGTATGATATTCACAACTTGGTGTCCTATTTCCAGTATTTTTGACATAGTTTGAGACTCATGTCATCCCGTGACACACCATGCATCGTGGATATAGTGTTTTCTAACTCTTTCACTCATAGTGTTGACACTAGTCAGCTCACTATGGATCATAACCTTAAAACTTCATTTCCCATGGCTTTCCTACCTACTCCTAATGTGACTGATGATAATAAAATGATTACTAGTGTCTATCTTGTAAACATTAGAAGAATGGATAAAAAATTAAGCAAATTGCAAGAATTTGTGAGATCTGAATATATTGCTGGTAGTGTCATTCCTTTCATAGGGAACATAGTAAAAATTCTTAAACATGAACAAAAAATAGAGTTTATATTTAGATTAACCTATACCATTAAAAATGCTTTGATATCTACCCAACCAACTTTCAATACATTCCCCACTTATGAGAAAGATTCAATAAAATAAAACACAATTCCTAATACATCCCTTCTTGAAAAAGGGAAAGGCATGATGTTAGAAGATCCAATTATTGACCAAAATCACAATCATACTCATCTTAATAGGAAAGGTGTTTTATTTCACAAGATCATTTCAAGAAACCAACTAATACCTCAGGCTACTATACATCCTTCACCTTTAGTACAACCAATTTTTGAACCAAAGAAGAAAGTGCATAAATATTATAAATCCAAGAAACAAAAGAAGAATGATTCTCTTGCATATTTAGATGGCCTATTAAAAATTTCCAAGACTAAGAATGATTTTTACACTCTTTTACATTGAGGATTAATTGAATTACCATCATAATATGAACAATTAGCACCACAAAAAGTGATAAAAATGGACTATATTGTGCTAGGATCATAGAATATTTGGACATCACACTAATAATTGTCATGGTTTATGAGAATTATTGAAGAAATTTAGATCCCTTAGGGATCCAGATTGACTAAAAGCACATGAACTTTTCTACTTTCCATGTGATAGCTATATAATAATAGAAAACACACTATTACATATTTTGTATGTTCATTGCAAATCATTTTATATCTTGCGAGGAGCTCATTATCACCACTTATCTTAGCTC
This sequence comes from Sequoiadendron giganteum, assembly GCA_007115665.2. NCBI lineage: Eukaryota > Viridiplantae > Streptophyta > Pinopsida > Cupressales > Cupressaceae > Sequoiadendron > Sequoiadendron giganteum. Next base: position 606,108,180 of record CM021104.1, read on the forward strand.
ATCCTTGTATTGCACTTAGTGGGGGAAAGGAGGTAGATAGCCTTGTACTATTTTGGCACTTGATGTTTCCCCTTTGGCTAGTTTTCCACCTTTCACATATGATGAATAAGATTGGGATGCCAACAACCTGCTATAGGTTGAATCACATGTGCCTTACTAGTCCTGTCTTTATTTATTTTGCATGTTCTTTTTGTGATTACGTGTGCATGATATGATCCCCCATAATATTTTTTTTGATGTGTCTTCTTGTTTATTCCTCTATTTTTATCTTCATTCTTCTATATGTCATAACCCCTTTATATTTTATTTTGTCTCGTGTTTTTCTTTTGGGGATGATGCAAGGTGTTGAGACATTTAGGTCACTTCCATGTTGACCCAAAAGTATTTTCTTTGTTTTCACTCTCTATGTATCATTATACCTATTCCATGAGTTATTTGGGAGATAATGAAGTTTTTGAGCTCTATAATATCTTTGTAAAAAAGACATATGCTAACCTTGAATCTCTGGATCCCTTATGTGATTTTGGGATTTCATTTTGGGGGCAACCCCTTCCTTTGTCATGAGATATCTTCATTTCAAAACATATGACTTGGAATAGGGATTTTCAAATAAGCTCTTATGTATTCTTTATTATTAGTATTCATCATTTGCTACTTTAAAGTAATTTCTCACAATGTGGTGTTAGCAATTTCTTTAAAGTGGGGGCATAAATTAGCATTACCATTTTTTGAGATCTTTGGAATTTTCACATGTTTTATTGCATAGTCTTCTTACTTCTTGTGATATATCTTCTTCTTGGTGGTGTAATTGGGCTTGCTTTCCTCCAAGAGTGTGACCTTTCTTGGCATATGACTTTCCTGTTAGTGGTGATGCTATGTGTTGTATTCCTTAAGTTTTGAATATTTTATTCTAGACTTGTCCCCTATTAGAGACATTACACATGTTGTTCCCTAAGAGGATACGTTACATGAATTAAGAAAAAACCATTTGAAAATATCATATCCTACTTGGAGTTATAACCCTTTTTCATGACCACCAAGCATAACACACTTTCCTTTCCAGTCTATCCTTTTTTTGTTTGTTCATGAGTGTTTGGCATAATGTAGCTTGAAGTTCATTTTTTTGTCGTGCCTTATTGAAGTTATCAGGGATATAGGTTTTGTATGGTATAGGAGCCTAATAAGATTCTCTAATTTTGTAACGCCTCACCACACAACCCTAAAGGATGTTGCAAACAACTACTTAAACAAGCTATTTTTTTTTTGTTTAAGTACAATTAATTATACAAGTTCACTTACCAATGCAATCATCCCCTAAGGTTACGAGACTGAGACAACTTAACAACCCACAAACAACATAAGTAAAAACCATGACAATTATATAGACAATAATTAAACACATTCATTCCAATTAAGGTAACTTACATCAAGCATAAGATAATTGTCCATTCCATTTATCCATAATTAAATATTACAATTATAACTCTCATTCCTCAAATGAGGAAAGTCCAATAAACATAATTACAAATTACATATTTCCACCTCGATAACTTAGAGGGGTAAAATAATACAAGATCAACTGAAATGAAATAATACAAGAACTGAAACGGAATCCCACGAGCTCTCCAACTAGAAGTCTCGTCCATAAGAATATGAAGAAAGAACCCAATGGATTAAGGTGCACGCCACCCAACCAAGTGGAACCTAAAGGCCCACCCCCCGTGCTAGGAGATAGTAACAAGAAATCCTAGCCAACACCATCTACCTCTAGACACAGGCTAACAAAAAAATGAACCAAACATGATCAACCAATCACATGTACTTCACAAGTACAACACACGTACAACTCGGGTACAATGTAAGTACAACACAAGTGCACCTCAATACCATGCAAGTACAACACACGTACAACTCTAACATGGTCACATTGCTTCTAGAAATCAAGCAGATCAAGTATGTTAAAGAAACCATACCTATAATAATAAGATACCAACTATGGTCACATCAAGTATGTTAAGGAAACCATACCCACAAAATCGAATACCAACTATTGTCCTAGATAGAGTGTCATCACACAGCTCATCATGGGTTATCCTCTTGAATTCTTCCTAGGCTCCGGCCCCCACAAGAAAAGGTTATCTTGGTGACCTTTACCGAATCCCAGCCCCCATACTCACTCATGCGGAATCAAATACCTTTTGTATAGACAAGATAGATGACCTTGCCATTCCAGGCCTTCTCACTCATCCCAAGTCTAAACGAGCCCTTGTGTCTATGAGTGAGGCATAATTATCTTGATTAGTGAGAAGTTAGTCCTAAGCTTCTAAGTATTGTTTTAGTTAACACTTGATTAAAGAACTTTCGAAAGTTATCTTGGATACCTCTTTAAGGCTCTGGTCCCTACTGAAGCCACTCTTCTACTTGACAACACACATACCATCCAAACACCAAGGGTACAAAGTGCAACATACAAAATAACACGACCACTCCTTTCTCAGGAGGCGACATAAGATAAAACCATCTCCAAACATTGGAGGTAACAATAATAACAAAACCACTCGTTACAAGGAGGCACAATTACAAAATCCACTCCATTCTCAGGAGGTACAAAACATCCCCGTTTGTAGAAACTGGGTATAGCATTGACATAACCTCATGCACTACCCAAGGGAATTAACAAACAATCGACATCACAAGATGACAACCCCAAACCTCTAGGGTCCTCTGGAAGACTTACAAATTAAAATACACTTAACCCCTTTCCCAAACAAGAATATGAAGGCAATGATCATGAAAGCAATTGCTAGGAGACAACTAATTTTGGATATATTAAATCTATTCCCTAAATTAACATTCAGTAATTTATTGCATTTATATAAATAGATTTAAAATACATCTTTTCAGATGAGAGAGAAATTAAAACTCAATATTTGATTCTCTAATTGTTTCAATACTTATAAAATAAAAATTTATTTCATCCATTCAGGAAATAGCATTTTAAAATAAATAAATGTCTCCCCTACTTGATATAATCTTTTCCAAAATAATTTTAACATGACTTAATATCCATATTGTTTAAAACAAATATATTATTCCATCTAAATATATTATTTCCAAAATAAATCTATCAATTTAACCTTCCATCACTTTTTAAAATCAAATAATTATTCTAGAAATAACATTATTTAAATAAGATCGAAAATTCGACCATTTAACATACTATTTTAAAAGAATTTCTCCATTGAAATATAATCTTGCTAACATTTAAATTCCTCATTTAATATATATATTCATGTATATTAAAGAAATAATAATAATGAGAGCTATATATTATTATTTTATATTATATTAATATAATATAAAATACATACATATTTTGATATTAAATTAATCTAATATAAAAATAATAAACATATATATTAAATATATATATATATTTTTCAAAAGAACCTACTCATGCGCCTCAGGTGGCGTGCCAACCCTTAGGGTTGAGCCGCGAATCTCAGGCCATGTGCATCGCCATGGCGGAAAGATTCGGGCTCCGGCCGCAGTTTGCAAGCAGCGGCGGTGGCGGCGAAGGGCAGAGGTGGCTGCCCTGGGCGACTGGCTGTGTGAACACAGCTAACCCCTCACTATGGGCACAGCTATGTAAACATAGCCGAACCCATAGTGGGTAGCGGCTATGTTACCACAACCGTCCCACCTTGGCGGTTGGGAGGAGCCGGGGGTCGCACTGGGCACAGCTCCCCCCAACGCGTCTCCCATGGGGGGCACGATGGGGTTGAGCCCCCAGCGCCTCCCGCAAAACTTTTTTTTATATTCTTTTTAATCCAAGGAAAATCCGAAAACCCCTCCACTACAGATTTCAAAAAAAACTGAAAATCAACCTTTGATTTTTTTTCTTTTAATTTTTTTTTGTGACACAGATTTAAAATATAAAATTAATAGGGCACAACTATGAATATATATTTATTAAATTCTAACCCAAATTATAACTCTAGGAGAGCAAATAATTCACAGAAATCTACAACTACAACTATAATGAAATTTTTTCTTTGAAGAACAATAATTTCAAACAGAGGTTTTTTCTTTCTTTTTTTGAATTTTGAAGCAAGAGCTAGATAGGTTTAAATTTGTAGACCAAGTCTATGTTTGAATATTTTCAACAACAAAGCATATATAATAGAACAACTAAATTTGATAAACAAGGAACCTGGTAATTTGAATTTGAGGAGGTCTAGACGATGCTTAGCTTCCAACCTTGCTTCCCAATCCAGTTCCACAACTTTCTACAGCTTAAATCCCAAAACCCCCAAAAATGCAACAACTCTTCCCCTCCTGCATTTCAAACTTGACCAAATTTTCCATCTTCCCAATTTTTTTCCGAAAAATTCCAATAATAGCCAAAAAATGAAAATATCTCCTCAACCCCAAAGTCAAACTTTTGAAAATATCTCAAAATATCCCTATTTTTCAATTTTGTATTTTCTAATTTTCAAAAAAAAAAAATTTAAACATTTTTCAAATTTTCCAGCTTAATTTCAATTCAAGAATATCTATAATTTCCAAAATGCATAATTAATTTCATTTCAACATAATTAATTTAATTAATTAATAAAATAAATCTAATCCAAGATTTAATTATTTTATTAATTACATTAAATTAATCAATAAATAAAATAACATTTTTCACAATATAACCAGATTAATTAAATCAACAACTTAACTACATAGGCCATTTATTTACCCTTTCCTAACTTGAAATTTAAATAACGAAGAGAGGGAACGCTACTCAAAACAACACAACCCAACAAACAACTGACGACATACAAGGACTAGGGTGACGACTTGGCACAGAAACCTAGCTACTATCTCCCAATCGAATACCATTGGGTATTGAACACGCTCCAACCTATGAAACTAGGTGGAGTCGATGTCCTGTACCTGTCAACCTGTAATTCAAGTAAACAACAACATATAATATGAACAGCATAAAATACACACCGTGAAGAGGAAATCATGAGATCATAGGGCGCTCGCAAGCGAGTGATGCGATCCATCCCTTTCATCAATACAATATTACTAACCGATGAATCTAACATCATTAATTCAATTATCCACTATGCTAATCCAAAGCATGCCATAATCATAACATCAAAAAGTTACACCATCACACCAAAATATAACATTTGCATCACTTACAGATAACGATCAAATAGCAACTGAGTTCTAAGTCAACGCACTTAACAGAAAATAAGGCATAACCAACAAAACACTGTTCGATCAAAAGAGAAAAATGGAGGAGTCTTACATCCTCCCCCACTAGGGTCAGGCTTACTCGTGGAAGCCTGCAACTATCTCTAGTGCAAACTCCATATAATCTCACATACCCAAGGGTTCCAAATTGAACCACTCCAAACCTTAATACAAAACAACAACAACCCATGTTGTATACAACTCAGCCAAAAACACTGTCAATCCAAACTAGACAACATGGTGGAGCAACCACCAAGCAAGTCTCCAAAACACATAACCAAGGGTTATCACCCATAATACATGTATGTAGCAATACACATCACTCAGAAAAGTGACATACCAAACCATGAACTAAGAAAAACTAACCAACTCAAATGAATCCGACAAGACCACAATGACCTATCTCTTGTTGTATAAGGTGGTCAGCCTCCAAGGGATAGTCATCACAACAAAGGTGAGTAGTGGGTCCTAGCTGCAACACAACCTCACATACCCCCATTCTCAACGTTCCTATGTCTACTTCCTCGTACACTCTCACCAAGTCCGTTTCATATGTCCTTGGACAGGAATACCAATACAACACATAGCCAACATTGAAAACAACAAGATAACTAGCTTAGCCACCAAGTTCATAAAGAAGAGAAAATTAAAGTTCCATTTCAACAATAAGGCAATAAATGTGCACAATTTCAACACTGAATCAAATTTATAACCACTAGGGTTATAAGAAAATAATATCACAATTTGTGGCTAAACCTTCACAATCAAATATAACCAAGTGTTGGCCCTCAAAATCAACTGAAAAGAATCATCAATAACCGAAAGAAAGCCACAATCTTCAAAATTTCACTATACAACAACTGTGTGACTAGTTACTAGCCACAAAACGAGGAAGGAGGAAACAACATCTGACAAGAATGATAACAACCCTCATGTGATGCAGAATGAACACGCAATCCACATGACCCAGAGTGTATCCATGACTCTCAAACAAGATACAATTATTGGTTTCTTGTATTTACAAGGGTACAACCACATACATAATCCCATAGAAACTTCTAATTCCATAACCCATGGGATACATGTCAAAACTTCCCAACCAAAACCTTTTATCAGGTTACTTTCATGCTACTCTTTTGTACATAGTTCATCATGCTAAAGTGGAAGCCATGAACACATGATCGCTTAACAACTTCACTGACTATTAATAGGGACAACACAGTGGGCACAAATGTACCAAGAGAACCCAGTGTTTAAACCAAGGCTCTGATACCATGTGTAACGCCCCGCCATGCAACCCTAAAGAATGTTTCAAACAACTACTTAAACAGGCTAATTTTTCTTTTGTTTAAGTACAATTAATTATACAAGTTCGCTTACAAATGAAATCATCCCCTAAGGTTACGAGACTGAGATAACTTAACAACCCACAAACAACATAAGTAAAAACCATGACAATTATATAGACAATAATTAAACACATACATTCTAATTAAGGTAACTTACATCAAGCATAAGATAACTGTCCAATCCATTTATCCATAATTAAATATTACAATTACAACTCTCATTCCCCGAATGAGGCAAGTCCAATAAACATAATTACAAATTACATATTTCCACCTCAATAACTTAGAGGGGTAAAATAATACAAGATCAACAGAAATGAAATAATGCAAGAACTGAAACGGAATCCCACGAGCTCTCCAAATGGAATTCTCATCCATAAGAATACGAAGAAAGAACCCAATGGATTAAGGTGCATGCCACCCAACCAAGTGGAACCCAAAGGCCCACCCCCCATGCTAGGAGATAGTAACAAGGAATCCTAGCCAACACCATCTACCTCTGGACATAGGCTAACACAAAACTGAACCAAACTGGATGAACCAATCATATCTACTTCACAAGTACAAAACACGTACAACTTAGGTACAACACAAGTGCAACTCAATACCATGCAAGTACAGCACACGTACAACTCTAACATGGTCACATTGCTTCTAAAAATAAAGCGGATCAAGTATGTTAAAGGAACCATACCCATAATAATCAGATACCAACTATGGTCACATCAGGTATGTTAAGGAAACCATACCCACAAAATCGAATACCAACTATTGTCCTAGATAGAGTGTCATCACACAACTCGTCATGGTTTATCCTCTGGGATTCTTCCTAGGCTCCGGCCCCCACAAGAAAAGGTTATCCTGGTGACCTTTACTGAATCCCGACCCCCATACTCACTCATGTGGAATCAAATACCTTTTGTACAGACAAGATAGATGACCTTGCCATTCCAAGCCTTCTCACTCATCCCAAGTCTAAACAAGCCTTTGTGTCTATGAGTGAGGCATAATTATCTTGATTCGTGAGAAGTTAGTCCTAAGCTTCTAAGTATTGTTTTAGTTATCACTTGATTAAACCACTTCTGAAGGTTATCTTGGATACCTCTTCCAGGATCTAGCCCCTACGAAAGCCACTCTTCTACTTGACAACACACATACCATCCAAACACCAAGGGTACAAAGTGCAACATACAAAATAACACGACCACTCCTTTCTCAGGAGGCAACATAAAATAAAACCATCTCCAAACACTGGAGGTAACAATAATAACAAAACCACTCCTGACAAGGAGGCACAATTACAAAATCCACTCCTTTTTGAGAAGGTACAAAACATCCCTATTCATAGAAACTGGGTATAACATTGACATAACCTCATTCACTACCCAAGGGAATTAGCAAACAGTCGACATCAGAAGATGACAACCCCCAACCTCTAGGGTCCTCTGGAAGACTTGCAGATTAAAATACACTTAACACCTTTCCCAAACAAGAATACGAAGGGAATGATCATGAAAGCAATTGCTAGGAGATAACTAATTTTGGATATATTAAATCCATTCCCTGAATTAACATTCAGTAATTTATTGTATTTATATAAACAGATTTAAAATACGTCTTTTCAGACAAGAGAGAAATTAAAACTCAATATTTGATTCTCTAATTGTTTCAATACTTATAAAATAAACATTTATTTCATCCATTCAGGAAATAGCATTTTAAAATAAATAAATGTCTCCCCTACTTGATATAATCTTTTCCAAAACAATTTTAACATGACTTAATATCCATATTGTTTAAAACAAATATATTATTCCATCTAAATATATTATTTCCAAAATAAATCTATCAATTTAGCCTTCCATCACTTTTTAAAATCAAATATTTATTCTAGAAATAACATTATTTAAATAAGATAAAAAATTCGACCATTTAACATACTATTTTAAAAGAATTTCTCCATTGAAATATAATCTTGCTAACATTTAAATTCCCCATTTATTATATATATTCATGTATATTAAAGAAATAATAATAATGACAGCTATATATTATTATTTTATATTATATTAATATAATATAAAATACATACATATTTTGATATTAAATAAATATAATATAAAAATAATAAACATATAGTATAAATATATACATTTTTTTTAAAAGATCCTACTCATGCGCCTCGGGCCACGAGCCAACCCTTAGGGTTGAGCCGCGAGTCTCAGGCCGAGTGCATCGCCATGGCAGAAAGATTCGAGCATCGACCGCGCTTTGTAGGTGGTGGCATTGGCGGTTTTCATGGCGGTGGAGGGCGAAGGTGGCTGCCTTGGGCGGGCGGCTGTGTGAACACAACCGACCCCTCACTATGGGCGCGACTATGTAAACACCGCCGAACCCACAGTGGGCGGCGGCTGTGTTACCACAGTCGTCCCACCGTGGCGGCCGGGAGGAGCCAGGGGTCGCGTTGGGCATGGCTCCCCCCAACGCGTCTCCCATGGGGGGCGCGGTGGGGGTGAGCCCCCCAGCGCCTCCCCCAAAAAAAATTTTAATATTTTTTTTAATCCAAAAAAAATCTGAAAACCCCTCCACTGTGAATTTCAAAAAAACTGAAAATCAACCTTTGATTTTTTTTTTTGACAGGGATTTAAAATATAAAATTAATAGGGCACAACTATGAATATATATATATATATATAAATATATTTATATATATAAATGTATTTATACATATATATACATATATTCAATTCTAACCCAAATTATAACTCTAGGAGAGCAAATAATTCACAAAAATGTACAACTACAACCATATTGAAATTTTTTCTTTGAAGAACAATAATTTCAAACAGAGGTTTTTTCTTTCTTTTTTTGAATTTTGAAGCAAGAACTAGATGGGTTTAAATTTGTAGACCAAGTCTATGTTTGAATATTTTCAACAACAAAGCATATATAATAGAACAACTAAATTTGATAAACAAGGAACCTGGTAATTTGAATTTGAGGAGGTCTAGATGATGCTTAGCTTCCAACCTTGCTTCCCAATCTAGTTCCACATATTTCTACAGCTTAAATCCCAAAACCCACAAAAATGCAACAACTCTTCCCCTCCTCCATTTCAAACTTGACCAAATTTTCCATCCTACCAATTTTTTTCCAGAAAATCCCAATAATAGCCAAAAAATGAAAATATCTCCTCAACCCCAAAGTCAAACTTTTGAAAATATCTCAAAATATCCCTATTTTTCAATTTTGCATTTTCTAATTTTCTAATTTTCAAAAAAATGAAATTTAAACATTTTTCAAATTTTCCAACTTAATTTCAATTCAAGAATATCTATAATTTCCAAAATGCATAATTAACTTCATTTCAACATAATTAATTTAATTAATTCATAAAATAAATCTAATCCAAGATTTAATTATTTTTATTAATTACATTAAATTAATCAATAAATAAAATAACATTTTTCACAATATAACCAAATTAATTAAATCAACAACTTAACTACATAGGCCATTTATTTACCCTTTCCTAACTTGAAATTTAAATAACAAAGAGAGGGAACAATACTCAAAACAACGCAACCCGACAAACAACCGATGACATACAAGGACTAGGGTGATGACTTGGCATGAAAACCTAGCTACTATCTCCCAATCGAATGTCATTGGGTATTGAACATGCTCTAACCTGTGAGACTAGGTGGAGTCGATGTCCTCTACCTATCAACCTGTAATTCAAGTAAACAACAACATATAATATGAACAACATAAAATACACACCGTGAAGAGGAAATCGCGAGATCGTAGGGTGCTCGCAAGTGAGTGATTCACCAATACAATATTGCTAACTGATGAATCTAACATCATTAATATGATCAAAAGCATAAACATCATTAATTCAATTATCCACTATGCTAATCAAAAGCATGCCATAATGATAACAATAGAAAGTTACACCATCACACCAAAATATAACATTTGCATCACTTACAGATAACGATCAAAAAGCAACTGAGTTCTAAGTCAAAGCACTTAACAGAAAATAAGGCATAACCAACAGAACAGTGTTCAGTCAAACGAGCAAAACAAAGGGGTCTTACAAATTTTTTATACTTTGGGGCTCACCTAGTGGATAACCAAAGTTCCATTAGCCTGTGTGAGCATGCATGTTGTCTGCATGGTGGAAAGTGAGTTCTACTTGTAGACATTTTTGGAAAAAGAGCTAAGGTGTGTTCCAAATCATGTTGGATAATCAAGGCTTAGTCTGCCCTTTTATATTTTAATATTTTTTCTTTCTCTTTGATTCTTTGACATTGTATGGTTCAGTCTCTTGCCATTGTTGCATACATTATATGTTTAATATATGCATGTGTCTCCTTGTTCCTTTGTTTATTTTTCCATGAGATCTTAGATCTTGGTGGCTTGATCACCTTCATTGATCTTTTTCATCTTGTCCTTCCAATAATTATACAATTAGACCTCTCTTGATTGTCTACTTTAGTGTGAATTTGATGCAAGGTCATCTTCTCACTAAAGTGGGGGCTAAATGTAGTGTAGAAAAATGTAACCCTTTACATTTTATAACTTTTTTTGGTCCTCCTAGTTAAAATGGGCTTAAAATTTCCTTAATTTAGTGTTTCTAAATGTACCTTATTATATTTACACATTTATTTAGGCCCTCTTAATAAATTGAGCTTAATTATACCTTAATTGGCCCTTTAATTCATTTTCAAAGCTTATCTAATTACATTTTCTGAAGGGGGAACCCGACATTTATTAATGCCTAACACTTCAAATTGAGTAATGTTTGTCCTAGGTTCATTGACCTGGGCCCCATTCTTGCATGGGAAAATGGGTCCTCACTAAACATTTGGACCTAAATTCAAGCTATGTTTTTGGTGATATTTTAACATATTCAAATCCATAATTGAATGTCGGCTTGTGATATTTGAATTTTGATAAATTAAGGATACATACCTATAAATACAAGGTTATTTCACTATGTTTCACCTAGAAAATTTATATGATTTTCAAGAGAATTTCAAAAGTGATTAAAGTCATTCAAGAGCATATATATCAAAGTTTTATTGCATCATTCAAGATATAATAATAATGTGAAAGTATTATTTCATCATGCATGTTTTTGGAGCTAACATTGTGATGTAGGTTTCATGATCAAATCAAGCATTCAAAGAATAATTTCAAGAAATATTTAAGTGTCAAGATCCACATCCAATTCAGCCATATCATGCAAGCTATATACCTCTTAAGATCTCCAATTATCAAGGATCCATTCAAGGGTTTGTTGAGTGGTAACATAGATTTGTTCATTCTTCAGTCCCTCTTTCATGTTTCATTTCAATTAAAGGTTTGATTACCAAAATGGGGTTTTACCAAGGCAGACCCTTATTCACCCAAAACAAAAATTGTTATCTCTTGTATGTGTGATTGCACATCTTGGTGGAAGACAACTTGAAGACCTTTTGAAGAGCTCAAGGTTTACAAAGTTGTCAAAGTTACAAAATTTGTCAAAATTGTTGTCATATCACAAAAACTAAGATCTTGAAGCCATTTTTGATGTTCTAACTATGAGCATTTGGAAAATTGGAAGATTCAAATTTATATCATATTCTCCTAAAATCCACATAAAATCCCTAAACTTGGACCCTTTCGCTCATGGGTGAATGAGTCATCCTAGATCTACTTTGAAAAAGAAATTTTGGTGACTAGTACACATGTTTCTACGCTTATCTAATCTACAATTTGATTTATGGTTCTATTAGTATTTAGATTAATAAAAAAAATCAAGTGTTATATTGCATTTTGGTGTTGATTTTATATTTTTAGTTTTTCTCCCCAAATTGTTGTTTGACCTTGACCCTCGTCCTTCAGTCATAAGAAAATTTGAAGATTCCCACTTTGACTTGATTCACCTAAAGGTTGTTAATAAATTTATTGTGTAGATCTCATTTCCTAATGAAATAAATGAAGTTAGGTTTATTTTGGATCACCCCCTTTAAACACCCTATTTTTCTTCATTTCAGTTTTGATAGTTGTTGTCAAGATTTTACTTTTCAAAAATTTTAACTATAGGATTGTTTTACAACAAAACTATGGGAAATGATAGAGCTTAGAGAGAAAATATTGAAGCTCTCATTTAGGTGGTCATAAATAATTCATCACTAATGTATTCCATGACCATTTGAATATATATAAATATAGTTTGAATGTATTATTGAGTGTGCATTTGTACTAATATTTATGCAACTGTTTAGAGAATAAATCCATATGCTTTGTAAATAGAACTAATAGTTCTATCTAATTAGTTTAAAGAGAGGTTTTTGATAGTACAATAGATATTTATGAATTATATTGTATGGAGCATTATTCAAACAAGTTTTCTTATTTGAAGAGAATTACAAAATCATGTACGATAAATTTATCAAATCAATACAATATCGTTTATTATTACAATTTATCATTTATTTTAGATATTTTTGAATCTAGTTAAATATGTTGTAGGTAGCATAACTACATCTAGTATCAAATATTCTCTTAGGTTCATATTTTGATATAATATTTTTCCATCTACCACTTTATGCAACAACCCATTGTATGTGCTCACCTTACCCTCTTAAGGTTTTGGCGATTAAAAAGTGGTTATAGAAATAATGAAACTAAGTATTTGCCCAAAAAATATCATTTTCTAAAGTTTGGATGGATCTCCCTCTCAGTCTATGTCATTAGAAAATCTCCATCATGTACACTCAAATATATCTAAAGAACCCTTAATATTTTCCTGGAACCTATCCCTTGGAATTCATTAACCATCTATCATTTTTTATGCACTGGTAATTAATTAGCCTAAAGAAATTAATCACAACACACTAGATTATCGAAGTCGATGATTGAACTCCATAACACCAAAGAATCACCTCCAATCCATTATCGTATCACAAATAAGAGATCAAAGAAAGAGTTTGCCTAACAACTCGAGAAATTATTTTGATGCAATAATTTGGATGAATATTACAAATGAATGTTCAAGCTTTATAAAAGGATGCAAAAGCAAACCCTAAATGAGGATTTCACTAGATAGTGACAAGTGTTCTAGTCTCATGCAATGGGACAACTTGTCCTAAATTTAGTTCAAATTGATTAATAAAAAATGAACTAAATAATAAAAAGAAACTCCTAAGTTTATTTTAAGTGAATAAAGTAAAAAACATCTAATAATTAATTAAGGGTATGTGTAGGATCATGATGGGCCAAAAAGTGGCGATATGTAAGCCATATGATGGTCCATGTGGCTGAAAACTTTTTTTTAACCCAAAATTGATGAAACGAAAAGGATTTTGAGAGGAGATTCTCAGCTTTCCAACAATATAAATTAGGCTTTAGTTGGAATTTAATAAATAATTATTATTCATTTTCTATTAGAATTATGAATAAAGCCCTGATTGATAGGTTGATTGAAAAACATCTATAACTTTCAAATGGTATCACTTTTTTTGAATCTGAAACATGCATCACATTCTATGGTCTGCATACTATAGGATTAAAAAATAAAAAATTTAATTTCATGAATTTTTGACCAAGTTAAGGTGGTTAGACAGACGAGCTTTTATATTTTTTAAAAGTTGTTATAAAAAATTCATAATTAATTATTTACTTGGAAAAAAATTATAAAAAATATGCATCACATCGAGACATGAGTCCTCTACTTATATCTAAAATCTTATAAAAAAATATTATCATTTTATTGTGGTTAGGGTGGTCGAACAAACACCTACTTCTTATTTTTACCCTGAAATTTAAATACTACTGCTTTGAAATTTCAAATTTTCACCAAATAGATTGTTTTTTTTAAATAAAGGTCTAGTAGTTTAGAAACTACATTCAATTTTCTATAGATTCTATTTTTACATTTTTTTGAAATAATATAGATAACTTATTCAAATTTTTGCGTCAAGTTGTCTAACTCTGTTTTTTTGTCTTTTTATTGCCACTTAAGGGCCTGATTTTTCCATGATGATCTTGCACATACCCTTAATGATTAGTTAATTATCAGATAATGACTTATTTGCTCCACACCCCCCTTAAGATGAACTTAAGGAAAAAATAAACACTATATAAAGGAAGATAAATGAATGGAAAATGGGTTCTAGTTACAAGGCCTGATGAGGCACCCATGAACAAGAAACTGAATTCTCTCATAACTAGAGAAAAGGAGAAAACCTCATGGGAAAAATCCTCTCTGAAAGAGAGATAAAAGAAATGAAATCATACATGTGACAAATAAAATTAGGACTCAAAATGTCCCATCAAGTGTTGCTTTAGTCACATAAGGATAATCATGATCCCCCCATAGGAGTGAAAGGATGAGATAATGAATTCCCCCCAGAAGGTAGAAGATCCTCTACTAAAAGTGAATGCTTGAAGAAGGACTCAAAAGATGATCCAACAATGATAAAATATTTCTTCCCCTTAGGAAGAAACACATCCAATGGTGTGTGAATAATAAAATCTCTCATGATGGATGCCATGGAAGAATGATCAAGGGTCCACATGCCTGAATCAAATGAAGCTAATCCAAACAACTGTGAAGATGCGTGTAAAACAACCTCTAAATACAAGGTTGATGTGATGATTGGTGGGCCATATCTATCATAAAAATGGAAGTGAATATACTCAACTATGTCCTTAATATTACCAATATGGAACTGATTGAAATACTCTATAATTTTTGGCAAGTAGTGATCCCACAAAGCTAAAATAGAAAGAATGAAAATATCCTATTGAAAATAATTGAAGTCTAAAGATACATGAGGTGTAGGAGGAAGAAGATCAACACAAGTCTCATGAAAAAAATGGATGATAAAAGTACACATAGGTTCAAGTGATCAAATATCTCCTTGGATATCTAATCCACCCTAGATGCATGAGAGTGAGGACCAGTCAATGATAGTGCTTGCTCATCTGGAGAAAGATGGCAGAAGGCGTACAATCAAGAGGCTTGATATGTGATCCCAACTGCAAGAATACCTCTAGTGTGCATATCTCTAATAAGCATTGAATCAAGTGTAAAATGTATGGGCTTACCTATCCCACTATATGTAATCTAGTAGATGGAAATTAGATTAGAAGATAATTAAGGGACACTAAGTACATCATGAAATGTTCAATCATCAACATGTATGGATCCTTTCCTAGTAATACTCATATAGGTGTTTTTCCCCATTAAAATATGTGGCAATGTGAAATTATCATATGAAGAGAACATACCCAAAGATACAACCATGTAATGTGAGGATCCTAAATCAATAAGACATATGCTCAACTAAAGATTGGTGGATGAAAAGAGAGCATTGAACTTAATCTTGTCTTCTCCATGTGCCATTCCAGTAGACCCTGATTGTGAATGTGATGTATTGGAAGAAGAGGATAAAAGAAACTGAATATTGTTATTCTATTGAAGTTTCTTCAACTCATCATGTCTTGTCTTTGTGCAATATGCTTATTTTGGTTGATCTATTTTAGATGAATCCATCTTAGAAGAGGTAGAATAATTTGAGGTATCATGTTATTGTGATTCCTTAGCTTTATCATCGTACTTGGAATCCTTATTTGATTTCTTTCATTTACCATTAGAAGCCTTCTGATTTGTAGTGCTTGGAGATACAATAAGAGCCTTTGGTGTTCAATATTTCAATGAGCCTATTTGTACCAAATTTTCCTGCTCCTAATTGAGTGATATAGAAAAATAATCAAGTGAAGGTATAGTAAATCTCGCACCAAGTGCATCTTTTGTGGTATAGAAGGTGGGTATGTGCAGGATCATGATGGGCCAAAAAGTAGTGATATGTAAGCCAAATGATGGTCCATGTGGCTGAGGACTTTTTTTTAACCCAAAATTGATGAAATGAAAAGGGTTTTTAGAGGAGATTCTCAGATTTCCACCAATATAAATTATGCTTTAATATTAATTTAATAAATAATTATTATTCATTTTCTATTAGAATTACGAATAAAGTCCTAATTGATAGATTGATTGAAAAACATCTATAACTTTCAAATGGTATCACATTTTTTGAATCTGAAACATGCATCACATTCTATGGTTTGCATACTATAGGATTAAAAAATAGAAAAATGAATTTCATGAATTTTTGACCAAGTTAAGGTGGTTAGACAGATGAGCTTTTATATTTTTTAAAAGTTGTAATAAAAAAATCATAATTAATTATTTACTTGGAAATTTTTTATTAAAAAATATGTATCACATCGAGACATGAGTCCTCTAATTATATCTAGAATATTATAAAAAAATATTATCATTTTATTGTGGGTAGGGTGGTCAGATAGACACCTACTTCTTATTTTTACCCTGAAATTTAAATACTACTGCATTGAAATTTCAAATTTTGACCGAATAGATTTAAAAAAATAAAATAAAGGTCTAGTAGTTTAGAAACTACATTCAATTTGCTACAGATTCAATTTTTACTTTTTTTTGAAATAATATAGATAACTTATTCAAATTTTTATTTCAAGTTATCTAACTCTAATTTTATGTCTTTTTATTGCCACTTAAGGACCTATTTTTTCCATGATGATCCTGCACATATCCAGGTAGAAACAAAAAATGAATAATCAGGACAAAACTTTGCAAGGCTAGAAAGAATCAATTGAGTGTCATCCTTCTCAATACCACACTATTTCAATTGTAATCTAAGAGACTTGATTTTGGTGAAGAAGTCCTGAATGCTATCAAAATCTGGAGGATACAATTTGATAAGTTCATTCTCCAAATGAATTCCTACTGCAGTATCTTGCTTCTGAAACAAGGAATCTAATTGAGTCTAGATCTGATTAGGTGTGGCATAGATTCAACATGAAAGAGAATATCATGAGACATAGAAATTCATAAATTACCAAAAGCTTCATCAACTCTTTTAACCACTTTCTCTTCTCACTAACAATTGTTGGTTCAAGTTTTTTACCCATGGTAACTCTATATAGCCCTGCTTTCTTTAGATGTATCTGAAATTGTGATTTCCAACTATAATAGTTGTATGGTGCAAGTAGAGAAATACGTGTTGGATCCATGATGAAAGAATATAGTAATGGAATAATTCACTAGTATAGAAACCCTCAATACCAAAAAATTCCCCTTTGAATCCAAAAAATTGACCTATTTGCACATTTTCCAAACAAATAACCAAAAAATGAAGATTTTATATATGATCGTAATAAGAAATATCTGGTTAAGTTTTTGAAAAGATAGACATAATATTTGTGTAGAGGAATAAATCAAATTTTTGATGCTACTTGAATAATGGAAAACTGGTTATCGAGGCAAAATTTATGCCCTTTGAAGTGAAAATAGATAGGTTTGTCTCTAGAGGCCTATAGAATAAATCAGGAGAAAAATCTAGGAAAAATACCTACACCAAAGGATTGTGCTTGGAACCACCTTTTTAACGATATAAAGTTTTCAAAAAATAGAGACTGTACCCTCGATTTATACAAGATTTAGCATAATTTGTCCAATTAGGCTTTGAAATCAAAATAGGGGGCTTAAAAATTAAATCCCTTGGTTGATTGGGCAACCAATTTTGAAATTCATAGGGCTAACTATAAGCCCCTAGTTACTGATATGACCAAGGGTGGTGATGTTTGAATGGTTGATAGCTGAAGGGGTGAAACATGAATTGCTATGAAGGGAAGAATATTCAAAAATAATATTCTCTAAAAAGGTTTGCTTGCTTTTTATTTTAAAAAAGCTAAAGATTCTTTTTTTTTAAATTGCTACTTGCTTTTTAAAACCTGCAATTTAAAAAAACAACATATTAAACCTTTTTTTTCTTGTGCTAAATTTTCCAACGACCTATGGAATAATGGTGTTGACATGTATGAAGTAGTACAAATTATATGATCGTACATATCCATATGCATTTTTTATTTGAAAATCGTGCCTCCAAAAATGGCCTAAAAAACTAAAGTTTTGGATTTTTGCAAAATGATAGTCAATTCTTAGGTTTTTGGCCACCTTAGACATAATGCAAAGGTCCATTTTTATCCAAGGTTCACCAATTATTTTCTCAAGGTAAGATCCCTCAAATTTTGAATAGGAGGGTACAGATCTAGAGCTCTGATACCATGTTGAAGTTGATGATTGAACTCCACAGCATCCAAAAATCACCTATAAGAAATTATCCTATCAAAAATGAGGGATCAAAAAAAGATTGTGTGCTCAACAAATTGAGAAATTATATTGATGCAATAGCCTATATGAATATTACAAATGATTGTGGATTTTTTATAAAAGTATGCAAAATCAAACCCTAAATGATGATTTGACTAGATAGTGACAAGTTTTCTAATCTCATGCAATGAGACAACTTGTCCTAAATTTCGTTCAAACTGATTAATAAAAGAAAACTAGATAATAAAAAGAAAGTCCTAAGTTTAGCTTAAGTGAATAAAGTAAACAACATATAATAATTAATGAATGATTAATTAATTATCAAATAATGACTTATTTACTCAACAATCCATGTAGAAACCACCCTCGATACCTATCATCCCCTTTTTGCCTTAGCCATTTTTTAAGTTTTATAATTCCACCACTATGAGATGCTAATTTTTACTATGTAAAAGGGGTTTTTAAAAGGTCTCCCTTTTGCAAAGAAAAAATTGAGAGGCTATTTAAACAGAAAATGAAAAAACATAATAGCTACAAGAAATTAACAAAAATACTAAATAAAACCATATCTTGATCTAGCAATTATCACACCTTTGAATTAGGAATTTGTGACAAAGAACTATACTTTGAAAGATGTTTCTTATTTCATTGGACCACCATCCAAGCCACCTCATTATCCAAATCTATTGAAATGGGAGAGAGATGACGGGAAACCTTTTTTGAGGCCTTGATCAAGGATGATACACAAGGAGAAGAGAACCCAATTGGAGAGGTTGATCATCAAGTACAAGCTACAACACAAACTACAGGAGATGCAATGACACCACCCACAAAGAGGGGGTGGTATTTTAAGGAGGAATAGTAGGAGAAATATGAACCATAGTATAAACCTCCAATGTAGGACAAAAGATTCATCAAGAACATCTAGAAAATATTGTAGTGAACAATACGAAAAATGGGTGCTTCATAACCTAGGTCATAGAACACCACTTTTCTCCTATTATCATTCAATAATGTCCTAGGAATCCTAATTGGATTGACTAAAAATATCACAAGGTGAGTAAATTCAAAATGAGGAATACATAGGAAGGTTTCTTTTAGGATTTAAGGGGTTCACCACTAAGCAAATGATTGGAAAAGACAAATAAGCATTCAACCTATGTAAAATCGAGTAATGCAAGATAAATAATGAGACCAAATGATGAAATTAAGCTACACCAAGTTAGCATATTTGTACCTGGGAAGTTTTAAGATGATGTGAGGATTCTTGAAATGTAAAGAAGTTTCCAAAAAGTGCCTTAGAGGACTAAGATGCCCAAGGTGGTGTATTATCCTTGCTGCTATTTTTTGGGGAAAATAGAGAATCATCAAATGCCAAAACAGAATCTCAAAGAATCTTTGAAAAGTACCCTATGGAGGACAAAGATGCCCTAGGTGGTGTATTAGTTCTATTTTTAATTTCTAAAATCTGTAAATGTGGTCCTGAGCTCCAAGGTTTGCACCTACTTCTATCCAGATCTAAGGTCCTCAAACTTCCAGATCTGGCTTGTAGGTGAGTTTTCATGAATATGACAACTTTGTAATGAAACTTTACAACTTTGACAACTTTTTATTCCAAGTGATCTTCAAGTCTTCAAACTAGATCTATAAACACAAATATGCAAGATGGGAAAAACTTGTTGATTTCTAGTGAATGGGAGTTTGTCTTGGTCAAACCCTTGTAGGTAATTAAACCAAATGAAGAAATGAAGCATGAAATATAAAATATGTATATGATATCACCTTGGATGATGTCTTGTGAAGAAAATCTGCAATATACCATGTAGTGGCCATGAAGAATGTAGATCTTGGATCCTTTGATACAATGTGAAAAATGGTTGTAAATAGATCTTCAATGTTGCATCCACAATCTTGGCTCAACAACATGAATGGATGCACTAAACCATTGACATGGTGCTTGAATCTTGGTGATGGCTCCAAATACTTGATGAATTTCTCTTGAATCATTTGTGGACTCAAATTTTCTAGAATATATGCTCTCACAACTTTCATATATGAAAATGAGTGAGGGGGTCTTGTATTTATACTTATTCATGCTTAATATCCTAAAATTACACCACAATAAGACGACATATGGAATCATTAATTAAAGGTGGCTAAATTTCGCCTGAATTTGAAATTGGACCTCAAAAATAAGCCTAACAAGACTAAGATTCCCTAGGTGGCATCTTAGTCTCAAGGCTCAAATCTTAGGGCACAGACTCCAAAAAATTACCTTTTTAGGTGGTTTCAAAATCAAGGTCCTAGGACCCATGGAGGACAAAGATTTCCTAGGTGGTGTTTTAGTCCCAGTCCATGAATCAAGGACACATAGATATATACATTAAATGATCATTTATCTTTTGAGGTTTTTTAGGATTAACCATAAATATATATAGTTCATAGGGCTTGTGGATGCAAAATAGGACCAATCAAGCCATAAAGAAGCATAAAAAAAGCAAGGCAAGCCCAAAAAGTGTGAAAATGCAAGGGTATGCATTTTACTACACTACATTAATCCCCAGTTTAGTGCAAAAATGAACTTTTTTCAAACTTACACTAAAGTATCCAAGCACACAATCAAGAGGGGTTCCAATGTACAAATGCTAGTTAGATAGAATGACAATAATCAAGAGGGTGTCCAAGCCCCCAAAATCAAGATCCTATTGTAGATGAACATAGGCACAAAGGAACAACATGCAAATGATATATGAAGCCAAAATTGGATCGCAAACATAGACCATCCAAGACAAGAAAAAGGAAAAAGGAAAAAAAATGCAATGAATCAAGCTTCGATTGACGATCCAATGCAATGGACCAGGTCTAGGCTTGAAGAGGTCTTGCAAGTGGAATGCACTTTCCACTATTCAAATGAAAGCGCATGCTCATGAGGGCTAGTGGGAACTATTTGTCTACTAGGTGAGCCCTAGGGGGACCATATAAAATCCATACCTCTATGACTTTAATAGGGTAAAAAAAAGAATGCTCACAAGGGCTAGTGAAGCTATTTGTTCACTAGGTGAGGCCTGAGATTTCCATATCAAAGCCATACCTCCATGAATTTAATAAGGAAAAAAGGAAAGTACACACTCACATGGGCTAGTGAAGCTAGTTTTTCACTAGGTGAGCCCCAAGAAATTCTATCAAAGCCATAACTCCATGACTTTAATAAGGCACCAAAATAAAATGAAACAAACAAAGAAAGATAGATGTTTGAAGAGATTTTGCTTAGTTCATGCAAGTTCTTACTCTTATAGGGCACCATCCTTAACGTCTCCAAGAGATGATAGATACAAGGTCTCATCCTAGGGAGCATCACACCCAATGCTTCCAAGAGAGGACATGGAAATATCAGGCTCTCGGAGGAAGTTAAACCCAAAGACACTGCGAAGAGGGAAAAATACATCACATAAAGAAAGAAAATCACATCAAGGAGCATGAATAAAAAACAAATGAAAGCATGATAAAATAACACCAATGTATGCCCCCACTTTAAAGCGATTGCTAACACTATTGTTGTGAGAAATTTCTTTAAAGTTGAAGAAGACATGAGAGCTTACTAGAAAATCCCTATGCCAATTCATATGTTTCTGATAAGCTACATCATGAGAAGGGAAGGGGGGTGCCCCCAAATGTCACATCTGAGCCAACTTAAGGCATGTTGCCCACATCCCAGGCTTTTTCTTTACATATACATGAAAGGTGATCAACTAGCCAAAAGAGATAATGACAACTGACATACGAGGACAAGGATATCAAACCCCTTGCCCACACTTAGTGTAGGACAAGGGTGAGCCAAAATGATTGATGAGAAACATGTAGAGAGAAAATCAGTATCAATTATAGGAATTAGGTGCCCCCACATAAGGAAGAGCACAAAAATCCTTAAGATATTATATTTTGTTACTCAAAGCCTTACATTCGTTAGTAGAATGACCATGAATTCTATGATATGTAGAAAATGAAGTCTTGTAATGAAATTTATTTTGTGTTCTTGTGGGAGATAGATCAAACAATTCTGGAAGTCTTGTCAAGATACTCTCTTTGTCAAAAGTAGAGGATGTTCCTTTATTTTCCCAAGATGTCATACACACACTAAAGGCTTTAGATGAAATAAGAGATAAAGGTGGTAAACATAGATCTTTCTTGAAAAAGTATGGTATGCCAAATTTCTTGATGTGTTCATTGTATCCATGTGTAGGAGGGAGATCATATCTAATACCATAACAATATTCCAAGATAGATGAAGGGTGTTTATTCTTTTGAGAAGGATTTTCTTCTTCACGAGAAAAAAAATCCTTTTTAAAGTTAAGGATTGTGCTTCCATGAGGGATAGGAGTTAAATAGTCCCCATCACCACCATGGGGTAATGTTGTAGAGTGAAGTTGAGCGAGTGAAAAAAAATATTGTTCTGATTTAGATTGTGATATATTTCACTCTCATATAAAGGGAGGGTTGGAAACAAGCTACACTAAGAAGGGGGGTGAATCAGTGTTGCGCAAAACTTAACTTTATAAACCTTTAACTTAAAAGCATTGACAACATTCAACCATAATGCATAAACATGAAAAAAATTAAAAAAACACCATAAAACAAGGATTTTTACATGCAAATCATATTAGGGGAAAAACCATGGTGGATGGCCAATCCACAAGTTAATCTAAGTACTCAAATAAAGATTACAATAAGGGGAATTCACTTGCATTCAAGCACACTGCCTAGAGCTCACTATCGTACATAAGATAATAAGATTAAAACCATATGATATTTTTAATTAAGATAGGTAGCATCTAAATATATGCATGATTACAGTTACAGTTAGGCACAATATACAATCTTCTGTCTTGTAGACTGATTCTACACTTTTGCTATGTTCTTCTCACACTCGTACAAAAATTCTCTATGTGCAAGTGAAATTACACTTTATCTAGATCTTATGCTCTACTTTAACTCATAATTCACATAATCAGACACTTCATGCATCATAGAGAATGATATGAATGAGAATATATATATATCTACAATATAGAATTCAATTACACTTTACCGACTTCAATAGAACACACAAATAACTACCACTGTTGGCTAGATCCTTAATTAAATCTTTATGCACATCCTCCACAGTCGGTTAAGACATAGAGGGGACCCAAAAATACATGATCAAGCATAGAAACATTTAGTTAATTACTCCTTATACATCTGCAACATAATGCATTCATGAAGTCAACTCCAATACAAGAAAGACTGAGAATAAGCCAACCAAATATTCTAACTTCCACATGGAATGATACGAGCCACTGCTCTTCAGTAGTAATAGAGATAATATAAAATATATCATTTCTTGAGATGTGCAACACAAAAAAATAACATGAAATATTCATATAGATCGATGAACACTATCCTACCAGTGTAATGCCCCGCCAAGTAACCCTAAGGGAAGTTGCAATTAACATCTTAAGCGAACCAATTTTTTTTTATAAAGTGCATTTAACATACACATTCACTTACTAATTAACAACAACCTCTAAGGCTACAAGGTTAGGATTACTTAAACTCACACATACATATTATATATAACCATAGCATTATGAACTTTATGAAATAAACATCATACATCATAAGAAGACCATATAACATAATAAGATAATCAACCAAGATACAATCTCATAAACATTATCTTAATCCAATAGTTACATCACTCATTCTCAAAATGAGACACTAGTACAAATGTATTACAATTACATAACTCCGCCTCATAATCATAAGAGGGATAAAATATCATATACAAATTAAAATATTACAATACAAGATAATACAACAAGAACTGCGAGCTGTCCATCTGGATGTCTCACCACCAAGTACTGAAAATCGATGGGGACCCAACGGTTTTGGTGCATGTTCCACCCTACCAATGTGGTACTCGAAGGCCCACCCCCCATGCTAGGAGATAGTAACAAAGTAACATGGACAAGATTCTACTACCTCTAACCAAAGGCAGACTCAAACTGACTCATACTGTTATAACCAACCAAATGAATTAACAAGTAAAACTCATTCACCATACAAGTACGAATCAAGTACAACTCATTCACCATACAAGTACGAATCAAGTACAACTCATTCACCATACAAGTACGAATCAAATACAATGCATGTACAAATCAAGTACAACTCCAACATCACTGACATAGGTCACATT
Organism: Sequoiadendron giganteum; assembly: GCA_007115665.2. Classification (NCBI taxonomy): domain Eukaryota; kingdom Viridiplantae; phylum Streptophyta; class Pinopsida; order Cupressales; family Cupressaceae; genus Sequoiadendron; species Sequoiadendron giganteum. The sequence continues at coordinate 606,133,234 of CM021104.1, forward strand.
GCTTCCAGACATAAAGTAGATCAAGTATGTTCAAATAACCATACACATAAAACAATTAACAACAGTTGTCATAGATAGAGTGTCATCGCAAGGTTTGTCATGAGATCTCCTCTGGGCATTCTTCATAGGCTCCGACAAGTAATCCTGGTGGCCTCAACCGAATCCCGACACTCATACTCACTCATGCGGAATCAACTACCTCTCGTAAGAACTAGATAGTTGATCTTGCCATTCCAGGCCTTCTCACTCATCCCAAGTCTAAACAAGCCCTTGTGTCTATGAGTGAGGATTAAATTATCTTGATTAATGTGAAGTTAATCCTAATCTTCTAAGTACATTATTTTAATTATCACTTGTTTAAATCACTCCTGAAGGTTATCCAGTTTACCTCTTTGGGCTCTGGTGCCTAACAGAAGCCACTCTTCTATTCGACAACACACATCCAAACAACCCACCAAGGGAACCACAAGTGCATACCAACTAGGCATCATAATCCACTCCAACACAAGGAAGATACAAATAATAGAAACTCACTCCAAACATCTTGGAGGCAACAATCACATAGTCCACTCCTTTCATAGGAGGTAACAAAAGATCCCACTCCAAACATCTTGGAGGCAACAACACATAGTCCACTCCTTTCATAGGAGGTAACAAAAGATCCCAGTCCAAACATCTTGGAGGCAACAACACATAGTCCACTCCTTTCACAAGAGGCAACAAGATGAAACCACATAACAAGGTCACTCCATACAAGACACGGATCCCATAATCCGCTCCTAAACCAAGGAGGTGCAAACATCCCCATTCATGAAAACCGGGTAAAACTGAAAAGACGCCATGCACTACCCAAGGGAAAACAACTGGATGGCATAAAGATTCAATAACCCTTATCCTCTAAGTTCTTCTGGAAGACTTATAATTTAGGACTAACACTAAATCCCAAAACCAACAATGCAACTTGACGACATAGCAACAAAAGCATCCAAGTCATCAATCAAATCTAATATTTGGATTTCCTAAATCCATACTCATTCAATAGGTAGTGTTGACAAAGTCAAAGACACGATAACTAGATCATCTAAAATAATCATAACCCCTATTTCCCTTTTCATTATTGGAAATCTAAAACAATTAAACTTACTTCCCTTTACTGAATACAGAGAATTAAATCCTTTAAGATAATCATGAGGAAGATACTACTTTTAGATATACTAAATCCATATCTCTTTCATAATCCAATCACAATGATTCAATTAATCTAAATAGAAATTAATAAATAACATAATTGATTGCCTCATCAATAAAACAACTCCTTAATTTACTTTTAAATCGATACAAATCCATGCAAGTAAACTTTTTCCATTTCCTAACCAAATCTTACATCTCATTCAATTTTCTATTTAAAACATTCAATCACTTTAATATAATAACATATTGTTTCTTTATCCATTTTCCATATACACTAATCAATCTATTTTTAAATCTCTATTCAATAATACATTGCATGCATCTCATTAAAATAAAATACGATAATGAATTTTACACTGAATATATATATATATATATATGTGCTCCATATTATATAGACACCATTAATATTCCATTCACAATGACTAGATTTCTCTATGGAACTAAATAGAACATAATAACTATTTGCCTTTTTCAATGTAGTTAGTTCCTAAATTTACTTATAATGCAACCTAACAATATTGCAAACAATCTTTTCCAATTTTCTATCCGGAGCCTATGTCTCATCAACCATCCATTTAAAAACATGAAATTTCATCAACGTATAAAAATATATTTTGGCTTGTCTATTTGGCCACACATTCATATTGTTTATAATTAAATCTCATAATTAAAACAAACATTTAAATATAAATATTTCTATAATTCTTCAATATATTTAAATATCTTTTTCCTTATCAATTTTGACCATACATTCAAAACTTATCATTTAAAGTCTTCATGCAAAGCTAAATTACACGCACTCAAATAAAACAAGGTAAATACTGATTGAAAATACTCATGGATATATATATACATTTCAATATATTTTCTTCAATCATATTAACAAAATAAATATTTTCTTTTAAATCAAGTAATTACTTCTATTAAAAATATCTTTCTCTATACATTTTCTACACATACTAATCATTTCTTTTAAAACACTAATAATACCCAATTTGCAAACAACAGAATAAAATAAGATAAAATATTATTTATTCTCTCAAATGGATATATACCTTCACTATATATCTACTAAATATAAATTAATATATTTAAATATATTTAATCATTAACATATCTTCTATCCTTTGCAGAATATCAAATTGATTAATTCAAAATAAAATATCCTTTATCATCAATATTTCAAAATATAAATATATTTTTCCAATTAAATCAAATTAATAATTGGACCTTTTACATATGGATTTAAATTCCACAATTCAATTTTAAATTATGCATTCTTTAAATCAAATATTTAACTCCTTCAATTAAACTTTAACATGCCATTTTAAAATAACAATAATTTTTCCATATGTTTATAATTTTAAATCCACCAATCTAATATACAAATTTTATTTAAAATAATATAAATAAATATAATACTTTAGTATTATAAATTATAATATAAAATATTATTAAATAATATTTTAATATTATAATAACAATACATAAAATATTAATATTTATAAATATCAATTTATTATTATTTTATTTTCAGAACAGCCATGGGAAAATAATTTAACAGCAGTCTCATGTTTTCAGCATAACTCAAAAACTACGATTTGGGTATTTGCGATTTTTGGACAGGGTTAAGAAAATATCAAAATGCAAAAACCCTTTAAATTTCTTGAAAACCCAGTTTGTGAAAGTAAAGTTATAGGTGACGCAATCAGACCATTTTACCATGAAAATATAACTATACTGCAAATTTTAAAATCCGATTTTTAATAATAACAAAGGGTTTCATTTTCTAAAAACATTCTAAATGCCTTGTTCAATCTCTATGTTTAATTTCAATAACAATAAAATCAATTTCTCTAAATAATTTAAATTCAACTAAGGTTTTCACAATTTTCACTCAAGAATTTTCACAAGCAAAGACTGTAAGTTTGTTTAATTATTTTCTTCTAATATCAAATTTATTTTCTAAAACAGATTTAACAAATAAATCTTTAATCACTACTATTTAAAAAAAAACAATCAAGAACAATAAAATACAAAGAGGAAAACCTGGTACAAGAAGCTACAGGAAGAGATGAATTTTTGATGCAAGCCTCCTCCAAAGATTTCCTGAATTTTCTTCAATCCTCCAATGAATCCAATCCAAAATCCAACAAATGCAAACAATCTTTCCTTCAATCAATTCTACAATCAAACTTTCTTCAAACCCTTGTGCAAATTTTCCAAAATTTCTTCCCTGCTGTAAAAATGTATTTTTTTCTTTCTAAAAGATTTTTCTGCCCTAAAATTAAAACATGTATTTTTTATAAATCAAAAATACCTGATACAACCCTAATTCACATTACATGCAAATTAGATATTTCAATTTCAATTTCAATTTCGATATTTACAACCCTAATTCACATTACATGCAAATTAGATATTTCAATTTCAATTTCAATTTCAATATTTACAACCCTAATTCACATTACATGCAAATTAGATATTTCAATTTCAATTTCAATTTCAATTTCACTTTTCCAAAAACCCACTTTCAATTTAAAATGAAATTTCAAATAATAAATTAATTTCCAAAGTTGCAACCAATTTTCCAAATAAACATTTAATTACAATTTCTAATTTAATTCCCACACGTCTATATAAAATTCCAAAATTAATTTCAATTCTTTTATTTCTTTTCATTCTCTTGCATCACGTTTAATTAATTAATTTAATTATTTAATAACTAAACTCAACCCCCTTGGATTAAATTTAATTAATTAAATAATTTAAATATAATTAATTAATTTAAATATAAACTTTTATCCACATTGCATTATTTAAATTAAATAACCATCAACATGATTTAAATGCAATTATTCTAAATATCTATTTCCAAATCAAGAATGCTTCAGAAATAAATAACATTAAAACAAGACAGACAATAACTCGACACACACAACTGACGACACACTAAGGCTAGGGTGTAAACTTGACACATGTTACCTAGCTACTATCTCCCATTCAACTTAACCGTTGGATCGACACGCTCAAACCTGTGAAACCAGGTGGAGTCGATGTCATGTACCTGCAATCCTGCAACCAAGTAAACAACATCATACAATATATCCAGCATATAATACACACCGTGAAGAAGGAATTATGGATTCGCAGGGCACTCGCAACCGAGTGATGCGAAACCATCATCTTCACCAATACACTCATTGAAACTGACACTTCCATCATAATCCAGTAATCTCGTAATAACATCTCATGTTAACTCTACAACATCATTAATCCATAATGCATGTGAAACAAAATCAGATAACTACATCCCACAATAATAGTTGTCACTCAATAGTAATGATCAAAACATCATAACAAAATGTATCTAGTATCAAAGTAATTGCAACCAAACATAGCATAAAGCAACTTGAACAAGAAACAAAACGGAGGGGTATTACAACCAGATACTCTATTATTCCTGATTAATCTTCAATATGTCTGCCAATGTGATCAAATGATAGTGTGTGTATCTGATCATCAACCTGAGTTGCCATCAATGACAATATCAAGTGATACTTAATTGTCTTTTTCCAACAATCTCCCCCTTTGGCATTGATGGCAACACTTAGTGAAAAATGACTAAGTGTTGAATTAGTACCAAGATAGACTACATTGTCATCTCCAAAATTCCAAAATTATAATTCCCCCCTTGAGATGATTAAGAATTTTCCACTCAACTCTTCTAACCTTTGACATAAATGGAAAAGGTAGGGGTACACATACCAAAATTGGATCAAACAAAATTTTTATACAAAAAAATGCTTCTTAAACTTACATAAGTTGAAAAATGTTTGCAAAATCTTTCTTCAACTACATCAGATTTGCGTCCCAAAATATTTTGAGAATATTCATGATTGTTATGTGTCCACAGATTAGGTAGGATTGTGTCTCTATCAATTCCAAGCTGGCCAAATCACCAACTACCATAGTTTCCTCTCCTTCCTTTAGGGTGCTTGAAATTATCTCAATTTTAGGACCAATTATGCTTTTGAGTTCACAGGATCTCACAACAATCTTATCATTTTCATGCTTTAATATTTTTATTTTGGTGAGAAAATACATCACTTCACCTTCTATCTTCCCAACACCACTAGTTAGAGGATCAAAAGCATCAAAAATATTACTTAGCTGATTTCCCAAATCTTTGATCTTCTTCTCATTAGCTTCAGTGAATTTTGAAAAACACAGACATGATTTGTAGATCTTACCACCTTCTGATAGAGAATTTTGTACATTCTTTACACAAGTGGCTAAAACATTTTTATCTTTACCAATCAACACCTTCAATCCACTTAACCCTTTTACATAAAATTATTTTTGTACTTTCACCATAGAAGATTTTTCTAGTGACTCAAAATGAGTACTAACCAAGTTGATAAGAATTTCCAATTCATTAAAGGAGAAGCAATTGGATCTTTCACATATTATGGAATTATCTTCTCCAATACTCTAGATGCAAGATTTAGCAGTTCACTATCTTCAATGTGTGACTTTAGTAGCTCTTCTCTAGCTCGTGCTTGAGAAAATGAAGTTACTTTCAACTTCTGGATTGAACTTAAAGTGGACAAGTCAATGGGACCTTCAATCAATTCTAGATCCAATTATTTTTTATGTTCAACCAAAAAAAATTTCATTGCCTCAACAATGTCTCTTGCCTCAACTAGGATTGGCTTTACATCATCTTTATTTTCTTCAGTTGATACTTCCACAGTTGTAGGGTTTGGTTTACCTTCAGTGACTTCAATTTCCTCAACTATTATATTTCCAGGTATTTTAACTTCCATGGGAGTTTTTGTGTTGTCCTCTGCAAGAGGAATATGAGAATCCTCGACTGTACCAAAGTTTTCTTCTTTTGCTTCCTTTTTTGGGCTGGATGGGGCATCATCAACATGAGTTTCCTTAGCTACAACATTAATTCTCTCATTCAACACTATTTCTCTTAGATTTTTCTCTTTTTCTTTTGTGACTTCATCGGTTAGACAAATCATTAGCTTGTTAACCCTTTTTTTCTTTTGAATTTTTTTTGCGCCTTTTTCAAGAGTGACTTCATGTCATCCATAGACATCACTCGACATAGTTCTGCAAGAATTTTTTTTCTCATCTATTCTTCTTATGTTCTGGCATTAAGTCTCCTCATTTCTAGAATGTCATATAGACTTTTGGGTAGACTATGCATAATTTCAATCAAAACTTTATTGAAAACATTCATATGTTTTATTTTCTCTTGTTCAAGAATTATTTTATCAAAATCATCGAAAGACTTATACCATTTACAAAGAGGTTTGAGATTTCCATCTTTAACTAATTCCTTTTCAATATTTGCAACTGACATACCTAAGTTGTCAGTCTTTTCCATTTTCTTTGCTTGAACATCTTGACCAAAGGGTTTTCCCTTTGTGATAGTTGTTTCCTTGGTGCCTTGATGCCTAATTTATTTTACATCTTCATCAAAATCAATTTCCTCATCATCAAAAACTTCCATATAAACTCTTTTTCTCTTATTTTGGCCTTCTTTGTCGGATCCCTTGGCTTCAATTTTTACAAGGATAGACCTTGTTGTAGGGGCTGAATGGGATGTAGAACTTCTTGTTGTTCTAACTCAAGCAGATTTTGTTGTCAAACTAGTTGGTTGAGCCTTAGCTGCCTCATTTTCTACTTCAGCCTCTTCCTTTTCTACTTCACCTTCTTCCCCTTTATGTCCAGATTCTTTTAGTAGATCTACAGATATGCCCATACTCTTTGCAAGAACTTCTACTTCTTTTCTAACTCTTTTAGTAACCACAGGTTTCCTGAGTTCATTATAAACATGTATGTACTTCTCAGCATAGGTTCCAAACCTTTCTTCTATTGAATCTAGAGGTTTACATAGCAAGTGTAGTGCATACATGTCCAAAATGTTCTCTTCAACCTCATACCCCATAGGCATGATCCAAAGAGTTCTTGGATCAATAGATTCCATCATACACTAATCAACATCCACCATGAAGAAAATTGAATATTTATACTTCTCTACAATAGAGGTACAAATCCTCTCCCTTGCTTGCATCATAGCCTAAAATCTTTTAAAATATCCCCACATAGTTGCATTCTTTATTTTGGTATCTACAAAATTATATAATAGATCTTTGATCTATGCAGCTACCAGTTTGTCCTTTTTCCAATGAACCTTTCCAAATCCTAGAACTTCATCCATGAAATAACAAAATAAACACAAGAGAAATTAACCATATTTGAAATATTTTTTCTTGTCTTTCTTTATCTTTGCTAGATTATCCATTAGCTGAATTCTCAACAATTCATAGAGATCATACTTAGCATTTTCCTTCACCATTTGGTAGGTGACATAAATTGTTGTGTTGGACATAGAGTTGTCTCAGCTAGAGTGATAAATTTTGTAACCAGTGACCATAGATCTAAATTTTACATCTATATCGACAATTTTATCAATAGTCATTTCTCTTCTATCATATGTTGATCCTATAGCATCAGTGATGGTTTGATTTTTCATAGACTTTAGAATAGGTAATCCACTATTAGAGTTTAGAATTGTTACTACATTGATAGCTTCCTTCATACTTTTGAATGGAATTCTATGTCACATAAATTCATCGTGCACTCAAATCAAAACATAAGGAACCCACTCCAATTGTTCAAACATGGGAAACTTGACAATTTGAGTGAACTTCTTTGTTTCCAGGATTTTATGTTCTAGATTTACATAGTAATATTCACCAATGATATGATTTTTGTACAAGTTCAACAATTGTGAACTTCCTTGTTCTTCAATGTTTGTGTGAATATAAACCCTAATGTCTTCTGTATGTAAAACTTTGTGTGGAATAGACAAAAATGGTCCTAGCGGATTGGTCTCAAGAGGCTTGTAAGGATGCCATTTAAATTTAGGATGAGGTTTGTCCTTTACTTCGACTACCAGAGGAGTATTCATTTTGATCAAATCACAAACTCACAAAGTTTTTCTAAAAAATACCTTTCTCGCTAGATCGAAACTTGATTGTTAAATCACTTTCACGCTTGAACCTCATGTTAATTCACAAAGGTTCACCTTACGAGCTCTCCAAACTCATTTTATTCCAAATGCAAAGTGAAAAGTGAAGAATACAAATGAATTTTTATCACTTGCATACCAACCCTTTTGTCGCAATAAGTGCTTTAACCCTAATACATCTAATTACCTTGTTTATGTGCACTGTGATGGGTAAAACTTATGGGGACATCCAATACGGCATACCACTTTCTTCAATGAGTTCAACGAATTTTTTTGAGCATCTATGCATCTATTGTACACATCCACATCCGGTGTCACTTACTGGTTAGGGGGTTAAATGATTTTCTTGACTACTCCCCCTAGGCCAGAGGCCTGAGACTAATTCCTGAAGGAATTACCAAAAGTAGGTTCTAGTGCTGCCGCATTTTCTTCAACAACAATAGAGGGATATTTCCTCACCCATTTCTTTTGTATTTGTTGTATGAATCCATCTATAGTGAGTTTACCTTTTCCCTTGATATCCTTTTGCATGTTCTTCCTTTGATTTATCAGACCTTTTCTATTCCAATAATATGTAGCAATGTGTCCAATTTTTTTGCAATTGTAGCATACAACATTTCTCTTTCTAGACTAGTTGTTCCATTGATTTCCTCTTGATCTACATTGGTTAGCAGTATGGCCAAGTCTATTGCTGTGTATCATCAAATATTTCTATGAAATTTATTCATCACATTTTGCATTCACTTGACTTATGACAAACCTTGTCACAATTAAAGCACTGTCCTAAAAAAGATGGACCACTTTGATTCATTCTACTTCTACATTGAGTAGCCATGTGTCCAAATTAATTACAATTGAAATAATATCCATTAAATATTCGAGCATTAGGCTACCTTACTAAATACCTTCCAGATTTTCTCATTTGATTTCCTTGTCTGAATTTCTTTTGCTCAGATCTAGAACTTTCTCCTTCTTCATATTCAAGACCCACTTGTCACCATGAGTCCTTTGACTGCTAATTAGATTATCAAGCCTGGCTGAGCTAGCTTTGAATTTTTCTTTATACTCATTTGCAGTAGGAAGTTCATTTATAACATCATCCATCTGCTTTTCAAGTGCCTCATCACTATTTTTGGATTGTTCTAATTCATCATCCAATCGGCTACATACTTCAAATTTTTCTTTTAGGGACTATGCTAGATTCTCTTCATTCTTCTTCCTATCTTCAATATCCTTGGTCAGCTTCATCATGATATATTCCATATCATGCTTCAGAACTGTGTTATCTCTGGTAAACTTCTCACATTCTTCTATCTTTTTTTTCAGGGATTGATTGAGTTCTTCTACTTCAATGCTCTTGTTGTCACTCTGCTTAATCTAGTCACAAAGTTCCTTTCTCTTCTCTATAGACATATTGATTTTTTATTTTAGAGACTCAATGAATTTCTCAACATCTGATATATTTTCTTGCAATTTTTAAACTTCATCCTTTGAATAATCAAGATCCTCAAGGGCCACAAACAGTTGTTTTTGTGGACTTCTTGAATCTATTGAAACACCTTCCAAGATCTCTCTAAGATGTTAGACTTGTTTCAAAGGAACTAGCTCTGATACCAATTGTTGGAAACAACCTACAATAAGAGTGGGGTGAATCAGTGTTGTAGAAAAATTAACTTTATAAACCTTTAACTTCAACGCATTAACAACATTCAACCATAATGCATGAACATGAAGCAAATGAACACAACACTATAATCGAAGGATTTTTATGTGGAAGCCCCAAAAAAACCACAGTAGATGGAAAATCCAGAATTTAGTCTGAGTATACTCAAATGAAGATTACAATAAGGGGAATGCACTTTCATTCAGACACACTACCTAAAGCTCACTGCTCAAAGGGAAGGCTCACTTCTTTACATAAGACAATCAAATTAAAACCATCTAAGAGTTTGGACTGAAATAGATACCATCTAAATATACCTTATTACAATTATAGTTAGGCACAATATATAATATTTTTTCCTATAGACCAATTCTACAATTCTACTTTGTTTTTCTCACATTCACACAACAAATTCTCTATGCACAAGTTAAACTGTGCTTTATCTCTCTTCTTATTTTCTCTAACTCACAATTCACATCATCACACACTTCATGCATCATGCAAAATGATACGAATGATATTATATATATCCACAACATAGAATTCAATTACACTTTGTCAGCTTCAATAGAACACAAAAAAAATTACCATGAATATCCCAAAATGTTTGAGAGAGTTGGGGTGTAAAAGAGGACCATGAATATCATATATGTGCCCAATCAAATTTTTTTATTTTGATGGTTCAACCTCACAATGCATAGAAAAAAAAATAGGCTACCTTTAAACTTGACATTGCATGCATCTAATAGCTTTTGTAATAGTATAAAAGCTTTCGCCATGGAAAAATGGTTTCAAGTCTTTAAATTATGAGAGAGGTTGTTGTAAAGGGGCCTCACATGCACCAATAGGTTCAAATATAATGTTCTTATGTGCCACCAAATTTGAGATACAATATGTCAAAGTTAAAAAAAATGCACTTAGGGATCTTAAGATAAAGCATTGACATAGTGTAGCCTGGAGTTTTTAGGAGAGTTAGGGTGCCAAAAAGGACCATGCCTAGTGTAAAAATTCCCACCCAAAATTTTTATGTTGGTGATTTGGACCCATAATGAACATAAAAAAAATTAGGCTACCTTGCAACTTCACATTGCATGCATCTTATAGTTTTTGGGGCAACAAAAAAACCTTCAGCATGGCCAAATGACTTGGAGATATGAAAATTTGAGAGAATTTATTATAGAGGGACCTTATGTGACCTTGTACCTTTAGATTAAACATTTATAAGTTCCATAGTTTTAAATAAATAGCTCATCAAATTTCACCAGTTTTGGAGTTTACGGCTCTTAAGAGAAAGGTTTGACACAATATAGTCTAGAATGATTAGGCATGTTGGGGTGAAAATTAGGACCTTACCTAGCATAAAGATGTGTTGGCACTATGAATTTTTCCCCATGACTATAAAAATGAAAAGTATGGTACCTTACAAATTTCTCTCCAATGTATTTGATGTTTTTTTCAACATTTGAAAACTTGTTGCCACAACCAAATGGCTTGGAGATGAAACAATGGAAATAGGTGTTCCACCTCTTCGAAGGTGGATCAAAAACTACATTTTTAGGGACAGAGGTCTATTTCCCTCAAGTTTCGCTCAAGGAAACACAAGATATGTTAGTCCAATGATGAATTGGGATATATAGGTATTGCAATAGGGTTGTCCCAGGGCCCAATTAAGAACTAAAGAGGTGTTCACCACGAATATAAGGCTTGGAAAGACAAGAAATGAATACAAGATGCCAAGTATCATACAAAACCTAACTAAATAACCTAGGAAATGAAATTGAAAATTAGGATATCAAACTAGAAATGAACAGAGGTGCACCTGGAAGAGTGATGAGATAAAAACAAGCTTAAAATCCATGAAATCATGTTGTTTCGTGTCGACAGGGATTCATACGCCAGTCTAGGTGATTTAGTCCCAAACTAGGTTTTTTATGCCAAAATTGGAATCTGACAATGTATGATCTGAAAGAACTGAAATCTGGAAAAAAAACCCTTTATTGGGACTTATATGCCACAAGTAGCATATTAGTCCCACTCAATTTTTTTGGAGGGTTAAGGCCTAGTTTTTTTCCCTTATCTTTTCTCTTGCTTTCACACTTTGTTTCTAGATTTCAAACCTATAGGTGGGTATGTGTAGGATCATGATGGACCAAAAAGTGGCAATATGTAAGTGATATGATGGCCCATGTGGTTGAGGACTTTTGTTTTACCCAAAATTTATGACATAAAAAGGGTTTTTAAAGGAGATACTCACCTTTCCACAAAAATAAATTATTCTTTACTTCAAATTTAATAAATTATTATTATTCATTTTCTATTTGAATTACAACTAAAGTTTTGATTGATAGGCTGATTGAAAAAAATCTATAGCTTTCAAATGGTATCACATTTTTTGAATCTGAAACATGTGTGGCATTATTTTATTTTCATACTATAGGACTAAAAATAAAATTGAATTTCATGAAGTTTTTACCAAGTTAAGGTGGTCAGGCATACAAGGTTTTTATATTTTTTAAAAGTTGTAATAAAAAAATCATAATTAATTATTTACTTAGAAAAAAATTACAAAAAAATATGCATCAAATCGGGACATGATTCCTCTACTTTTATTGTGTTTAGAGTGGTTAGACACATACCTACTTCTTATTTTTTCTCTGAAATTTAAGTAATGCTGCATTGAAATTTCAAATTTTCACCAAATAGATTTTTCTTTTTAAATAAACCTACTAGTTTAAAAACTACATTTAATTTTCTAGAGATTATATTCTTACATATTTTGAAATAATATAGATAACTTATTCAAATTTTTACGTCAAGTTGCCTAACTCTGATTTTTCAAATTTTCATTTCCACTTAAGGGCCTATTTTTTCCATGATGATCCTACACATACCCAGGTGAATTTTACTAAAGATGACAACCTTGTGATGACTTTATGACTTTCTTCAACCTTACAACCTAATGTTCAAAGAATATTCAAGCTCCAAAATACCTAGATCTGCAATCACACACCAAAGAGAAGAGATAATTGTTGATTGTTAGTGAATAGGGGCTTGCCTAGGTCAAACCTTGTTTAATTAATTAAACCAGATGATGAAACAGTTAAATAAGGACATGAAACATGAAACATGAATAATGATACCTTGAATTATATCTTACAAATCTGCAATATAACATGAAGTGGCCATGAAGGATGTAGATCTTGATCTTGAATATGAATGTGAAATAATTCTTGCAGATGGATCTTTAATGCTACATGACAAAACTATCTAAAAAACATGCTTGATGCCAAATGATCTTGATATGATGATGGGTCTTTAATTTCTACAACAAATGATGAACAGTTTTTCTCTCGAGTGCTTTAAAGATGATCTTGAATAATCTTGTGAAATCAAATTTTCTATAATGAATTATCTCATGGAAGTATTAGGTGAAAATGAGTGAAATAACCTTATATCTATACTTATTTATGCCAAATTTCCTGAAATTACAACACTACAAGTTGACATTAGATCTAAGAGGAAAAAATCCCACCAAGAATTTGAATTAAATTTGATTTTGGGCTGCATGGGACTCATATGCCACAAGTGGCATATGAGTCCCATTAGGCACAACTATGGAACACATTTTTCAAAAATGCTTGGAATGATGTAAAATCAAGATCAAGGCCCTAAAACCTAGGTGGGACACATACGCCCAAGGTGTTGTATGAGTCCTAGATCACTAAATCTAGGCTGCACAACCTAAAAACACCTAAATTATGATTGGATGTTGGTTTATGTCTAGATTATTCTTAGAAAGATGCATTAATCAAGGCTTGTGGATGCAAAATAAGGCCAAATAAGGCATAAAGAAGCCCAATTATTCAATGAAACCCTAGATTAGTGTGAAAGTGTTAGGATACACTTTTAAAAACCCTAAATAAGGCATAATTAAGTCCATTTCGTTTACAAGTGTCCTAAACTTAATAAATACACTTTACAACATCAAATTAAGCAAAAATCAAGTCAATTTAGCTTAAAAAGGTCCTAAATTCAATGTCAATATGGAGAAGACATTAAAACACTAGATCAAGGCAACATTAGGTCCATTTTAATGTTAACCATTCCCAAATTAAGCAAGGAAAAGGGATAATTTTTCCATTTCCACATGAGATATGAAAATTTGAGAAAGGTTAATGTAGAGGGACACTACAAGAGCCTATAACTTTATAAAAATCATCTCCAAGTTTCATGGTTCTACATAAAAATCTCATCAAAAGTTGCCAATTTTTACATTTATGGATCTTAAGAGAAAGTATTTGGACAATGTAGTCTAGAACAATCAAGCATGTTTTTGTGCAAAATAGGACCCCGCCAAGTATAAAAAAATGCACATAGACATTTTGGCACTTTTAGTTTGGCCCCACAATAAAAGAAAAATTATGATACCTTGAAACTTTCTCTCCAATTCATTTGAATAAAATTCAACATGTGAAAACTTGTCAAGTATGTGCAGGATCATCATGGAAAAAATAGGCCGTTAAGTGGCAATAAAATTCAGAAAAATCAGAGTTAGGTAACTTGACATAAAATTTTAAATAAGTTATCTATATTATTTCAAAAATATGTAAGAATAGAATATGTAGAATATTGAATGTAGCTTCTAAACTACTAGGTTTATTTAAAAAATAAAAAAAATCTATTTGGTGAAAATTTGAAATTTCAATGCAGTAGTACTTCAATTTCTGTGAAAAAATAAGAAGTAGGTGTCTGTCTAACCACCATAACCAAAATAAAATGATAATATTTTAGATATAAGTAGAGGACTCATGTCCTGATGTGATGCATATTTTTTTGTAATTTTTTTCCAAGTAAATAATTAATTATGAATTTTTTATTGCAACTTTTAAAAAATATAAAAATTCGTATGTCTGACCACCTTAACTTGCTCAAAACTTCATGAAATTCAATTCTTTTTTTTTAAATCCTATAGTATGTGAAGAATAGAATGTGACACATGTTTTGGATTCAAAAAATGCGATACCATTTGAAAGCTAAAGATTTTTTTCAATCAACCTACCAATAAGGACTTTAGTCGTAATTCAAATAGAAAATGAATAATAATTATTTATTAAATTTAAAGTAAAGCATAATTTATATTGGTGCAAAGCTGAAAATATTCTTTAAAACCCCTTTTCTTTTGATCAATTTTGGGTTAAAAAAAGGTAGTCAGCCACATGGGTCATCATATCACTTACATATCGCCACTTTTTGGCCCATCATGATCCCACACGTACCCTGTCACCACAACGAAATGGCTTAGAGATATAAAAATTGAAGAGAGGTTATTGTAGAGGTACCCTACATGACCATGTAACTTTAGAGGGAATTTTTCTAAGTGTCACAGTTTTGGAGAAATAAATCGTCAAAGTATTTTAGTTTTCACAATTGGGGCTCTTAAGACAAAGAACTGACACAATATAGTTTTTAATGATTGGGCATGTTGGGGTGCAAAATAGGATTTTTCCTAACATAAACCCACCCAATCAAATTTATGCTCAAAAGAAAACATGATAATCAAATGTCAGCTCAAAAAAAACATAATGCGTGATTACTTTGACATGATCCTTGAATCTTGAATATAGCTCCAAAATACTTGATAATCAACTCTTGAATGATCATGAATTGCTAGAATGCTTGAATACTTAGATCACACTTACTCATGAAAATTGCTAGAGTACTTGAAGACTTGAAATTGCTAGGTAGAAAATACGTGAAATAACCTTGTATTTACACTTGTTTATGCCAAATTTCTTGAGACTACAACACAACAAGTTGCCATCAGATCTAGGAGAAAACAATCCTGCCAAGAATTTGAATTTAAAATAGGTCCAAGCTAAGCGGGACTCATATGCCAGTTGGGGCATATGAGTCCCGGTAGCCTAGGCTTGGGACACAAATTTCAAGACCAGGCCCCAAAACTTAGGTGGGACCCATACACCCAAGGTCGAGTATGAGTCCCAAATCACCAAATCTGGGCCATACAATCCAAAATAATTAAATTATGATTGGTTATTAGATATGTTCGAGATTATCCTCGGAAAGATGCATTAAATAAGGCTTGTGGATGAAAAATTGGACCTAAAAATGTATAAAGAAGCCCAATTTTAGTAGGGAGGGCCAAAACAAGTGTGAAAATATAAATGGATACATTTTTCTAAACTATATTTAGCCCTCATTTAGTGAGAGGAGGATCTTTCTTCAAACTCACACTAAAGTAGACAAACTTGCATTAAGAGGGGTCCAAGTGTACTAATGTAGTGAGATAGGATGACAATGATCAAGAGGGTTGTGAAAGCCCCTAGGATCAAGATCCTATTGTAAACCAACATAGGCACAAAATAAAACACATGTAAATAGTGTAAGGAGCAAAACAAATAGACAAGCATACACTGCGAAAGACAAAGAGAAAGAAAAATAAAAATAAAAAGGGGTGGATCAATCCTCGATCATTTTTCCAGCACAATGTGGATTAGATCTAAGTTGTTTGTTCAAATAAAAATTACAAGTGGAAAATGGTGTCCACTATACAAACCAAGCACATGCTCTCAAGGGCTAGTGGAAAATTGAAATCCATCCACTAAGTTATCCCCCATCGAGAAACATATGCACTTGGCTGGTATGTGCTAACACAAACAAGCAAGTGTCTAAGGGGAAGTAATTCCTAAGTTTAGAATCACACAGAATTTTGAAGCACACTATGACTCATATGCTAGTAGGGGCGATTTAGTCATAGTTTAGGGTTTTGGCCTGAAACTAGAATTTGCAACTGCTAAACCAGGATGTATAGAAAAATCTTGAAAAATGGTATACTGGGACTCCTATGCCACAAGTGAATATTTAGTTCCAATATGAGGGTTTTGACACCAATTTCAACAAATTCTAAGTGAATGTTATATTTTCTAGTTTGTATGATGTCTTAACTAAGTGGAATTATAGATTTTAAATGAAATTCAATGATGTAAGATGGAAAAAATGAAACCTATATGCACTTTCACTAATGCAAGATTTAGAAACCCTAGATGCAAATTAGTGAATGCAAGACCGAATGAAAATTTAATGTGAGTTATATCTAGGACTAGATGATACAATCTAAATAAAAAGTAAGGCATTCTAAAGGCTAGGTTCACCAAAATGAAACAAAGGAAATAGTGTACTCCACCTTTGAGGAGATGGAACACAAGAGTGGAAAGGGATCCCTTCCTCTTTCACTATAGTTCATTCAAAGAAACCCTAAATATCTTAGTCTAGGGATGGAATTAGGGAAAGAGATTTACAATAAAGTATCCTAGGGTGTGATTAAAGACAAGAAGGGGGTTCACCACTAAGCAAAAGGCTTAGAAAGATAAGAAATGAAATTAACATGCAAAACCTAACTCAAATGAACTCAAATCATAATAGAAAACTAGAGATAAAGAGAGGTGCACTTGAAAAGCCGAAGATGCTTGAAACAAGGCCTATAATCCGAAAAATATTAATTTTGAAGCACACTAGGACTCATATGCCAGTAGGGGTGATTTAGTCCTAGTTTAGGGTTTTGGAATCTACAACCACTAAACTAGGATCTATAAAAAAGCCTAAAAACTGGTATATTGGGACTCACATGCCACAAGTGGTGATTTATTCCTAGTATCAGGATTGATATGAAACTATGATATCTTCTAGTGATCTCTTGTAGCTTCTCTCCTTTCTGATCTCCCAGTTTGGAAAACTATATTCTAACCTATAGGTGATTTTTTGTGATCTTGTAAGAAAGATAACAACTTTGACAACTTTGCAACTTTCTTCAATCTTGCTCTTCAATGGATCTTCAACCCAAATTTGCAAATTACACATCAAAGAGAGGGAAAAATGGTGTTTTATTAGTGGATAGGGGTTTTCCTTGGTCAAACCTCGTTTTGGTAATCAAACCTTGAAATAAAATGGAGGAATGATGAATGAACAAATATGTTATGCTGCAACTCACCAAGCCCTTGGAATAAAGGATTAAATCTTGTATAAAATGGCTAGCATTAATGTAGATCTTGAATCTTGATTGTGTGTTATGGATCTTGACTTCAATTCTTGCTTGAATCATAAGAACCCACATCACAAATGATAGCTAAAAAAAACATGATGCATGATGACTTTGACATGATACTTAAATCTTGAATATAGCTCCAAAATACTTGATAGTCAACTCTTGAGTGATCTTGAATCGCTAGAATTCTTGAATAATTAGATCACACTTTCTCATGAAAATTGATAGAGTACTTGAAGACTTGAAATTGATAGGTAGAAGATATGTGAAATAACCTTGTATTTATACTTGTTTATTCCAAATTTATCAAAATTATAACTCTACAAGCTGACATCAAATCTAGGAGAATAAAATCCCTCCAAGAATTTTAATTTAAAGTAAGTCCAAGCTAAGTGGGACTCATATGCTATTTGGGGCATATGAGTCCCATTAGCCTAGGATTGGGACACAAATTTCAAGAAATGTTAAGTTATATGCCAAATTCAAGACCAATCCCTGAAACTTAGGTGGGACCCATACGCCCAAGGTTTTGTATGAGTTCCAAATCACTTAATCTGAGCCATACAATCCAAAATCACTAAATTATGATTGTTTACTAGATATGTGTCAGGATTATCCTCGAAAAGATGCATTGAATAAGGCTTGTGGATATAAAATAGAACCAAATAAGGCATAAAGAAGCCCAATTTCAATAGGGAGGGCCCAAACAAGTGTGAGAATGTAAAGGGATACATTTTTCTACACTAAAAATATATGAGTATCCTTTTTATAAAACTTAATATTCAAGTTCCTTTAGCTTACATATGCACTTAGTGTCATATGGCCGCTAAAGTGGGGGCTAAATGAAGTGTAGAAAATTGTACTCCTTTTTAAGTGAAAGTAAAATTTCACACTTACTTTGGAACTATTTTAGTGAACTTGTATTTATGCATTTTTAAACCTCATAAATAGGCCCCTAATACCCTTTATTATGTATCCCAAGGACTATTTTAATTATTTCCTAACAATATAACTTGCATTGAATAAATGCCATTAATTGGTTTAATGGCCCGACATAATCTAGGTCCTGAACTTTTAGGTTAGGACTCGGTCTCCCATGGGTGAATTGGTCCCCTTTAAGTTCTTACACTCAAATTAAAATATGTTTTTGGTATAATTTCAAGGCCCTAGATTCAAATTTTATGTTTTAACTTTCAAGATTTAATAAACGGGAAATTAGAAAGGAAGCCTATAAAGCTAAGTCTTTCAATCATTTTTCACTAGACAAGAGAGATATTCACATGATATCACAAGGATTTATAGTCAATATCAAGGATAAATCAATTATGAATTCAAATTTCAAGTCTTGGAGTAGGGTATGTGTAGGATCATCATGGAAAAATAGGCCCTTATGTGGCAATAAAATTCAGAAAAATCAGAGTTAGACAACTTGACATAAAAATTTGAATAAGTTATCTATATTATTTCAAAAATATGTAAGACTAGAATTTGTAGAAAATTGAATGTACTTTCTAAACTACTAGGTTTATTTAGAAAAAAAAATAAAAATCTATTTGGTGAAAATTTAAAATTTCAATGCAGTAGTACTTAAATTTCAAGTAAAAAATAAGAAGTATGTGTTTGTCTAACCACCCTAACCGCAATAAAATGATAATATTTTAGATATAAGTAAAGGACTCATGTTTGGATGTGATGCATATTTTTTTGTAATTTGTTTTCAAGTAAATAATTAATTATTATTTTTTTATTAATTTCTTTAAAAAATATAAAAACTCGTACGTCTAACCACCTTAACTTGGTCAAAAATTCATGAAATTCATTTTTTTTTAATCCTATATTATGTGAAGCATAGAATGTGATGCATGTTTTGGATTCAAAGAATGTGATACCATTTGAAAGCTGTAGATTTTTTTCAATCAGCCTATCAATGAGGACTTTAATTGTAATTCAAATAGAAAACGAATAATAATTATTTATTAAATTCAAAAAAAAAAAAAAAATTATATTGGTGGAAAGATGAAAATATCCTTTAACTTTTTGTTTCATCAATTTTGGGTAAAAAAAAAAGTCGTCAGCCACATGGACCATCATATCATTTATATATTACCACTTTTTGGCCCATCATGATCCTGCACATACCCAGTAGCATTCTATATTTTCTTTTACAAGTCTTCAAGCTCATTTTACCAACAAGATCAAGCTTTTTCAAAGACTAATGATAGATTCCTATGGAGGAACCTGATGGATTCTAGGTTTTGGGAGATGCACCAAGAAATTCAACCAAGCCGAATTATTCTTTCCTAAGTGGTTCTATCTTCTATTTCTAATTTTTTCCTAAAGGAAGCTATTACCGGATTTGTGATATATTAGGGTGATTTGACATGTCCCAAAGTAGGTCTTCATCATTGCTCATGTTTCATTTAGGAATCTTATTCTAACACACTTGGATAGGGTTTCTTTGCATTTTATCTCTTAATAATATTAGACACACTTAAGATTAGGACTTCCAAACACTTTCATGTTTTAGACCTATACTTTTCATCAAGGTTTAATTACCAAAATTAGGGTTTAACTGAGGAAAACCTCTATCCACCCATAAAAACATTTTATTTTTGTAGATTTATCACAGGTATAGATCCAAGAGTGACGGTTTAGAAGTGAAAGAAGAAAGTGTAGAAATAAGACTCAAATATAAGTTTATTATTTTTTAGAAAGGGAGACCTGGACCCATTAACCCATGGGTAAATGAGTCCATAATAGCCTCAAAAAATAAGAATTTTGTGATACGTGCACAACATTCAAACCTTCTTAGATCTACTAGTTTTTTCTTGTTTCTCATAGTTTTATGCTTCATCTACAAGATCCGAGTATTAGCTTCAATTTTCAAGTTGATTTACTATTTTTAGTTTTTCTCCCAAAAGTGTTGTTCAAGCTCATACCCCCATCCTCAATCATAAGGAAATCAGTAGATTCCCTCACTGAGTTGACTGAACTAAGGGTTGTAGGTCAATTATTTGTGTGGATCTCATTTCCTAATGAAAATAGGAAGATAGGTCCATCATACCCACAATTTCCCCATTTTAAATTAATCAAACCTATATTTTTATATTTCACTTATCAATAGAACCATCTATAATATATTTGGTACAATACACCCACTTGCATTGAACCAACTTTCTTCCCTTAGGAAGAGGAACTAAATCCCAAGTATGATTCTTCATCAAAGCAGAATACTCATCTATCTTAACACTACCCCAGTGAATAATACTAACCATGTCTATAAACTCATGAGGATAATTAAAAATTTTATGAATAAAAGACTAATACCTGATCTCTATGCACAAGTGCAATCAGAATCTAAAGGATCACCTACCAAAGCTCTAGCTACATTAATAGTATTGTTGACCCGATTGGGTAAAGGATAAATATCTGGAGGTGGTGGGATATCTAGAGAATCATCCTCATCCTCAAGAGATGATTAATCCTCAAGATATGAGGAGTGAGTATTAGGAGATGAGGTAGAAGCTAGGGATGGAGAATCCATTAGATAAAAGCACTCATGAAACTAGATATCTCATCAAAACAAGAAATCTCTAGAATCAAGATCAAACAACCTATATGACTTAAAAATCCTCACAATATCAAAATAATATGAGTGGTTATCTCTTCCTCTCCATGGCTTTTCATTGAGCTTTTGGAGTGAATTACCACACCTCACTACCAAAGACTTTGAATGAAGATACATCAGGCTTGACATTGGACCAAGCATCCTCAGGAGTCATATGCCACAATGCCCTATGAGGAATATGATTCTAAATACAATTGGTACAATTAACTTCCTTAGCCAAAAATGAAGAATGCATATCTCGTGATTGAATCATATAGTTGGTCATCTCCCATAAAGTTATGTTCTTTCACTTAGCAGGACTATTATGTTGAGGGGTGTATGGAACTATAAGTTGATGTTGCAAACCATGCTTAGTGAAAAAGTCCCTAAAATTTTGATTAACATACTCCCCCCCATTATCTGTGTGTATCCATTTGACATAAAGACTAGATTAATTCTCTAAAAATTCCTTAAATATTCTAAAACAATCAAAGGAATCACTCTTGTACTTAAGAAGGTACACCCATGAATGCTTAGACAATTCATCAATAAATGTGAGCACATATTTGGCCCTTGAAAAAAAAGAAGTTTGAAATTACATGATATCAGTATGAACCAACTCTAAAGGTTCCTTGGCACATGTATCTCTACCTCTAGGAAAATAATCCCGGTGATGTTTTCCAAGAACACATCCTGAACAAACACCATCAATACAATAAATATTACGGAGCCCAGACACTAATGCATGTGTTCTCATATGCTAGATATATTTTTAATTGACATAACCAAAATTTTCATGCCACAACATTCTCAGAGTGTCTACACATGCTATTAAAGATGAACTTGAACCAAATGAACTCTCAAAACCATTAAATAGGTATAAATGATAAGAAGTATCAATACTCCTAGTAGCCACACTAATACTAGGATCTTGAAGGTCACAAATAACTACATCATGAGGGGTAAACTCAACTGTCCTACTTGTTCTAGATTCATAAATCTGATACACTAAAAGAAAGTTGGTGGAGATATTAGGAACTATAAGTACCTCTTGAAGAAAACCACCCTAATGTGTGACAATTCCTAAGCCCAAACCTAAAAGATGTGTATAATCCCCAACTGCAATTGAAGTAGTACTACAAACTAAGAAGGATGAGACAAAATCCTAAGAATGTGTCATGTGATGTATCACACTAGAATCAAGTATCCATGGAGCTATAGAAGGTAAGACCCTTGTAGAAAGATCATGACATTTACCTATAGATGAGGAAGAAGATCTAGGGGTAAAGATCTTATGTTGTTGCATGGATTACTACAAAACTTCTAATCTCTTCAAACATCAATTGACTAGATGTCCCTCCTTGCCACAAAAAATAGAAGATTCACCTAATTTATTCTTCATCTTAAAAGAAGATTCACCAGACTTAGAATTTTTATCATATCGAGGAATGGTTTGAGGTTTCTATTCTGACTTATGAAATGTTTTGGAGGAACTCTCACTACCTGATGAAGTATCTATCTTGGGATTTTGCTTCTTCTTGTCTTTTCCTTTAGATTTCTATGCTATCAATGCCTAAGTTTTGGAACCAGAAAGAGATTTGAACCTAACCAATTTAGCGTGTTCATGAGTCAAATGATCACATAAATCCTAAAAACGTGGGTATGTTAAATCCATCACACAATGCATCCATAGTAGAATAAAATTTATAATAGAAGACCCAGAATGACCCTTGAAGCTTAGAAAGAATCAGGAAAATAAATTATTACTTTTATTCTTCCCTTAACACTACAAAAGATATTTGAGTGATTTAAACCTGTGTAGGAAGTCCTCGATGGAGGGGTAAGAATCAAGTATATGTGATGTTAATTCTACCTCAATCTAGAGAGATCTATACTCATTAATGGTGTCAAAAGATCACTTAATATCTTCCACATGGCTCTGGGAGTGTTGCAACACTCCAAATGAAACAAGAGACTATTTGAAACATGTAGTAAAATAAAACCCATAGCCTCATCCGTCTTCTTCCTATGTTGAAATATCTCAAATTGATGAGTCAATGTTGGTTGTACTTCATCCAAAGTGAACCATAAACCCTTAGACATGAAAATTATGGTCATATGAGCTTTCCAAATATGATAGTTGTGTGGAATAAGAATTTCAAATGAAGAGGTGTCTACCATTATGATTGTGGTTTTTAAAACAATGTGTGGTATAGGATTTTTTATCTTTGATGTATATAGATACTAGAAGTGAGAAATATACCTCCACACAATAGGAATAGCCAAAACCAAATTTGAGAGCATAAATTATTTAAAAAGAAAAATCACATTAGAGATATTCTTGTGTACTTGGTGAATATTCTAGAAAAATGGACTTCACATGGCTATGTAGAGCACTAAAAGAGCTTTATGATGCCTATTTGTTTGAAAAAAATGGAATTTGTTCGTCCAAGTTATCGTCATTGAAGTGAAAAATAGAAGGGTTGTCTTTAACTAAATATAGAAACTTTCTAATAAAAAATCAAGAAAAATTACGTACAGATCTATAATGGTCTTGGAACCAAATTTTTTACTATACATTTTTTTTAGAAAAATAGAGTTTGTATGCCCAAGATATACTCGATTTTGTAAAAGTTACACATGTAGGCCCTGAGAGGTAAACTAGGGGCTAAAAAAATCAATCTCCTAGTCAAGTGGAGACCTAGTTGCTTGGTGCAAGGGCTGATGTAGTAAATATTCCCAAAGGACCGCTTCACTTTTCTCTTACCAAAAAAAAAATGTTTTTTTTTTAAAGTCAAAGGTTACAAATTTTTCATGAAAAAAGTTTTTTTTTTTAAAAACCTCAGTGTAGCACTAGAAAATATTGTACTGAATATTCTAAAATAATATTCTTAAAGGACACCTTTGACTAAAAAGGCCACCCAAATCAAAAATGTGTGTTGCATAATTTTTTTTGCTAAAAGTTTATATAAAACCTACAATTTTTTTTGATAAAATCTACGAAAAAAATTAAAGGAAGCTACCTAAGTTTTTTTTCTATGCATCTTTATGGAAGAAATTTTATGGAATATGGATCTATATAAATGTATGAATTCTTGCACCTCAAAATCTATGTAACCAAAAAACCCTCAAAAAATCAACTTCTCCACTTTTCGCAAAATGAGAATGATTTTTTAGGTTTTTGGCCACTTTGGATATGATGGGGAGGTCCATTTTGTGCCAAAGTGCTTCAAAAATCACCCAACTCTAAAAAACATGAGCCAGAAGATCAAACAATGAAAAAAACACCTTCTACTGAAGACCTCTACAAAATAAAGATTTGTTATTGCTCAAAAAGAAAAAAACTTACAAAATGAATAATTCAAAAGAAAATGAATTATTTAAAGAGAAACCCTAATGATAAAGGGATTATATCATAACAAGTGTCAAAATATTGTGTGATGAGATGAATTGATCTAATATTAGATCTATAATTAACATAAATAAAAAATGAGTTAACTAACAAAGAAAACCTAAGTTTATCTTAAGTGCATGAGAATTAGAATAATAATTAATTAAAGATTAATTAATTATTCTCTAACACATGACAAGTCTAACAGATAAGTCTAATCTCACACCACACAATGCTAAGTAATTTTTTTCCTAACATTACCTAAATAGAAATCTTATAGATATGTACAATCTATTCTAACATAACATCTAAGATCTTGTAGAAAAAGGAGGGATACGCATTGAGTATGCTCATAAGAACACAACTCCATCAATTGATGAGATTATTTATAGGAAATTAAATGATTTGTTTCCAAAAACTATCATGTTCACTCTAACACACCCCATGTTGAGGTCACACATGAAATAAAAGAAAAAATACCTAATTTGAAATCAATTACTAATGTGTTTCTAAAGGAGTCTCAACAAGAAACACACATAATAGAAAAGTAAAGTCAAGAAGAACAAGTGACAAAAAAAATGAAGAAAAAAATGATGATACATGTAGATACGACACTAATATTTTGGAGAATAATGACGATCCCTAAAAATCTATTCATTTATATTATTTTCATTTGCTAGTTTTTCTTTCCTTTTTGATTCTACATTTCTTATTATTCTTTATTCACCGAATTCACCTTTTATATCATGTTGAACATAAATTTTCCTTCCCCATTCAAAAAGAAATTTTCTTTCATTTTACTTAACTTATTTTACCTTTTTACATATTCCTTTATTACTCCCTTAAACCTAAAATACTAAACTTTTAAAAGTAAATATTTAAAATCATATGTGAATATTGTAATTTAACATACTAGAAAAACAAGTTTCAACCTATCATTTCAACTACGATTTGAAAATACACCTCTATCTATCATTCCAATTATCATTTGATTAATCTAAACCAAACTTTCTTACTTTTCTACTTATCATTCCAACTATCATTTACTTAATCTAAACCAAACTTTTCATTTAGCTATAATCCATGTAATTATATCATTTAATCTAATTATGATATAGGATGAAAGTCATCCAAAGATTAAAATTTAAGGAGAAGAGTCATCTAATTACACCAAGAATGACCTGGAGGTGGCAAGAACTGAAGGAGAATAGTTATGGGAAGAAGGGGAATTGCAATTAGAGAAGGAGGCCAACACATTAGATGAAATAACAAATATTTGTAAGGTTGCAAGACCCTTGACATCACCAAAATTGAGGATACAACAAAAGAATGAATCAAATAAATTACTAGACTATGGTGAACGAAAAGAGAAGGGTGGAAAATAAAATGAAGAGAAGAGAAGCATGGATGGGTATACAAAGGGAATTGTAAAAATTAATTGATTGTTGAGGTCAAGGAAGGGGATTTCCCTTCTCAGGGAACCATGAGAATCTTATCATGGAATCTTAGGGAATTAAATGCCCCTAACAAACAATGCCAATTCAGATGCTATGTGGAGATATCCAGGGAAGATATCCTTGTAGTTCAACAATCAAAGCTAAGTATTATAAAAGTTGAGTTATTCAAAAGGAGGTGTAGGAAATGGAGTGCAGAGGCTATGGATTTAGAGGGTTCCTTGGGTGGTATGACCATGCTTTGGATACTGCAAGTGGTCTAACTCAAAAGGGGTGTAGTAGGAAAGCAATGGATAGCATATGAGGTAAGAAGGCTGACCTCAAATCTACACTTTTCTTTAGTAAATGTTTATGGTCTAGCCTCTTACATAAAAAAGAATGAAATTTGGGATGAATTATGAAACTTTATAGAATTTTCTCTAAATGAGACATATATTGGGTGGGGAATTTAATACAATATTACATAATCATGATAAGAGAGGGGGTGTCCAAAGGAAATATAAGTCATAGACATACTCTGAGGAGTTAGTGGGAAACAATCAGTTGATAGAAATTCAGATGGTAAATGGAAACCATACATGGATAAATATAAGGCTAGGCTTCTAGGTGTGTGTAAGATCATCATGGAAAAAACATGCCCTTAAGTGGCAAAAAAATTAGAGTTAGGAAACTTGATGTAAAAATTTGAATAAGTTATCTATATTATTTCAAAATAATGTAAGAATAGAATCTATAAAAAATTGAATGTAGTTTCTAAACTACTAGGTTTGTTTAAAAGAAAAAAAAAATCTATTTGGTGAAAATTTTAAATTTTAGGGAAAAAATAAGAAGTGGGTGTCTGTTTGACCACCCTAACTATAAAAAAATGATAATATTTTCTTATAATATTTTAGATATAAGTAGAGGACTCATGTATCGATGTGATGCATATTTTTTTATAATTTTTTTCCAAGTAAATAATTAATTATGATTTTTTTATTACAACTTTTAAAACATATTAAAAACTTGTATGTCTGACCACCTTAAGTTGGTCAAAACTTCATGAAATTCAATTTTTTTTTTTTAATCCTATAGTATGTGAAGCATAGAATGTGACGCATGTTTTGGATTCAAAATATGTGTTACCATTTGAAAGCTATAGATTTTTTTCAATCAACCTATCAATCAAGACTTTAGTCGTAATTCAAATAGAAAATAAATTATAATAATTACTTATTAAATTCAATGTAAAGCATAATTTACATAGGTGCAAATATGAGAATATCCTTTAAAACCGTTTTTCGTTTCATCAATTTTGGGTAAAAAACAAGTCCTCAGTCACATACCCATCATATTGCCACTTTTTGGCCCATCATGATCCTACACATACCCTTCTACAACATTGCAAAGAAATTGGATAGTTTTTTTTGAAGGGAGACCTAGGAGGCTTTCCTTTCTCTTTGGAAGGTATAATAACACCTCATCCTAGATGAAATCATTACCGAATCCAATTAGATATTTTAGGGGATAGGAAACCAATTAGATGCCCATTTAAGATTAAAAATATATGGATGAAAGACCAAAGTTTCCTCAAAATGACAGAGAAATGGAAGGGTGAAGTGAATCCAACTGGAACCAAGATTTTTTGTGTAATTACAAAGATAAAATTTTTCAAACAAAAAAAAAAATAATAGAATAAAATTTAATTTTAAAAAATCATTGAAACAAAGGAAGAGCTAGAAGAAGAGCTAAGGGCTCTAAATGAAGAAGCACTTAAAACAAGAATGTACAAGGAGAAATTCATGAAAGAAGAGACATATTGGAGATAAAAGTTCAAAGAAACTTGGATCAATGAGGGATATAACAACACAAAATATTTCCACAATGCAACAAAGGTGCATCGTGACATCGATAAAATCACAAACACTAAGAAATTAGATGGGGCAACCCTCAATAATCAAGAGGAGATAGCTAAAGAAACAATGGAATACTTTAGAAACTTGCTAAATAAATCTAGAAAGGTTTTGATTTGTAGTCTCAAAAATAGTTGATTCAATGTATTCCATACCTATATCAAAAGAGAAGAATAAGATGATACTGGAGAGATTATCAGAAGAACTAAATCTAGATAAATCGCCTAGTTCAAATGGATTTCCAGCTAGCTTCTTTCAAAAATGTTGGGGTATACTAGGGAAATACATGATTGTAGTCATTTAGGACTCAAGGAATTCAAGTGAGGTATTAAGATAAATAAAGAAAACCTCCATATGTCTTATCCCTAAGAAAGAAAAATCTGAATCTTTGGATGAATTTCATCCTATATCATAATTAGATTAAATGATATAATTCATTCCAACTATCATTTATTTAATCTAAACTGAACTTTCTTATTTTTCTACTTATCATTCTAGTTATAATCCATCTTGACTTGGGATCCTTCGAACTAGACATTTCTTTGCATATGAGCCCTCTTAGGACCCAAAATTCAAGCCTTTGGAATTGAAACAAGATTCAAATATCTATCATAAGTTCAATACAATGTTCTATTATATGATGCATGGTTTGATCCATGTCCTGAAGATGGTATACATATATATTATGATTAGATCTTCATGGAATTTGATAGGAGTGTCAAGGATATTTTATAACGATTATATTCTAAACTACAACTCAATACTATTCAACTAAGGAGAAATGTTGAATGATTTGTACAACAAAATAATACAAATGTGATGCAATTTTATATCATATAATTACCAAAATTTATTAAAAACCACCAAGAAATATCAAAAATACCTATAATATTAACAAACATTAACATAACATATTTTTAATAAACAAAAAGTTATTTTTTAAAAGATATGGGATTCTCCTACATCAAGCCCTCACCTCAAATTTGCATTTCACTATTTAGATTGGATTCACATAAATCATTCTTGAACTGAAGGGCTAGATTGTTTTCCAAATTTTAAAGCTAGTGTTTTTAAGTATGCTTAAGGGTATTCTCACTATCTAGAAGTCTTCATTAAATAATAATAATGATATTTGATCATGTCATGTGCAACTGTTAGATATAAAATAGTGAATTGTCTCATCCATTGTAGATGTCTTCTACTTATCCATTTTGTATATAACTAATACTATTGTTAATTGCAATTGAATGTGTAGAATGCAACAATCATAGCCACATAATATATAAATTTATCCATATGAAAAACTATTATAGATGACATCTAGTTTGGAATTCTTTATTAAAAGGAAGTTTAGTTCCAAGCAATAGTTATGTGTGAAGCCAATGTTGTTCTAGCCATGACTTCCTAAATAAAACAATCAATATTCTTATCAAAAGATCCACCTTTCACCATTTATTTATTTGCTAGTGTCTTCCATTCCAAATAATTCTTCCTCAACTTGAAATCTTCATTAGTTTCCATTACTTTCTTAATAGATTTCTTCACCTTAAATCATTAAAATCATGACAATCATTTATTTGTGCATATTTTTAATTAAATCAACATTAAATCAATATTAGTCATTTTCATTCACATTTAAAATCCATTTCATAAACCCTTCACCATGCAGTTATCTCTCATCTTTTATCATTTGCACTCACATGCATTTTATCTAATCAGGAAATGTGGGAGTAATTTGTATTTTTAGCTAAAATCTTTTTATGCCACATTTCCCTCTGAACACCTCTCCATCCCTAAAGACGCCTATTTAAATGTGATTTCACTCTCATTTTGACCCCTACATATTCTTTGCATTACCTTCATGTTTCATGGTAGTTCTAAGCTTTTTGCATCTACATAGATTTTGAGGTCCATAATCTTTGCTTTGCATTTTTAATTTTAGCATATTTTTTGTTTGCATTCCCACTCACGAATTTTACATCAACTTGTATCTGTACATTAATCCATTCACCAACTGCCTCTTGGTGCACCTATGCTTTCCAAATCTAAGAGAAAAAGTGCATGAACAAAACCTTGATGTTAGGATGCCAATGGAGACATATTTCTTTTAAAACTATTTTTGTTGTTTTTATAGTTTAGAAGTTTGCATGTCTGGTTTTGTTTTTAACTTGAATGGCTCGATTGATGTGTGCATTTAAAATAGTTATTATCATTCAATAGAATCATGCATTTTTAGGCACTCACATTCTGGTGAACTCAACTTGAAGTTGATAAAATCAAAAAGTGAATGATCTTTATGCTAGTAATGTTTCTGTCATTTCATTTTACAGTGATGTTTTGCAAGATTATATTTTCTAATATAGCATAATCATTTGCAGTATATTTGGTTTTCATTTGTTTTTTTCTGCAATCATATGTTGTTTTTCTTCATATGTTGTTTTTCTTCATATGTTGTTCTTCTTCCTATCACGGTTGTCAAGTTCCTGCTCAGACAAAAACACCCCACTTCTCCCATTTTGAACGCACCTCACAGTCATGGCATCTCCTATTCTCAGCCTGGTCGACACTCATGTCAATCTATTCTGAATCATTTTTTGCAGTCATGTTAGTCGTAACAATAATAATATCCATCATAATTTTTCCTGTAATCATCAGACGATTCCATTTTTGTAGCCTGCAACCGCACCATCTGGAATCGTTCTTGGAGCTTTCCAAATAGTTCATGCACTTTGTGTTTGTGTTTTTGTGCTCTCCCCGTAATCGTTACATTCCAGGAGGCGACATCTATTTTGGTGTGCTCTGTCAAATTGTTCATGTGCCTTGTCTGTGAACCTATTCTCAGCTAGTCTGTCAAACGACTTATGTGCCTTGTCTGTGCTCCCACATGTTGCGTTAGTTTTTTGTTTAGGGTTTTTTATTTATGTTTCTTTGTTTCTAACTTGAGTTCGTAATTTTTAGTTTTTAATTGAAGTTTTTAATATAGGTTTAGTTTTTTAATTGAAGTTTTTAATTTAGGTTTAGTTTGTAATTTTTAATTTTTAATTAAATAGTTTTTAATTTTAAAGTAGATGTTAGATTAAATTTTAATTAGTTTTAGATTAATCTTTAAATTAGTTTTAGATTAGTTCTTAATCAGTTTTAGATTAAATTTTATTTAGCCTTAGTGCAATTTTCTTTTTTAAATATAGAATTTAGATTTTAAGTTTTAAGTTTTAGATTTAATTTAGTTTGTAATTTAAATTAGCTTTTAATATAGATTAATTTTAGATTTAATTTTAATCTTAGGATAAATTTTGAGATTTTAATTTAGAAATTTGTGTTTTAGTTATGTTTTGATTTTTCTTAAGAAGCGGGGAGTGGAGGGGGGGGCTAATTTAATCTTTTTGTGGCTTGTGTAGGACATTTTGTCAAAGATGGAAAATCAAAACTACTAATGAAATTTGATTGCAGGATGATTATCGAAGACATGATTTTGAAACCAATTGTCTTTTAGATTAGAAAAAAATTCATTTGGTACTTTAAAAAGAATAATTGTCTTCTCTCACATAGGCTTAACTAGGGGGTGAATTAACACTATTTGTTATTATTGAGATGTTAGGGAGTATGCTCTCACCTTGTGCAACTTGGTGATCAAAAACCAAACCCATCTATTTTTGTGTTTATACCTTAGAGGGGCCTGTCTCACAAGAGGGAATGACTCCAACTAGCTTTTCACTCAGGCCGGTATATAAAAGGATGGGACTAAATTATCAAGTCATCATGGTATGTAGGCCTTAATCGTGTAGTGCCATTTGAAAACAGGTGCCTACCTTTTCTTCTAAAGGTATGAGAGCCCCTATTAGAGTGGTTAAAGCCTTAAGAGGCTTTTTGTATGCTCACAAGGTGCCATGTCCCCAAGTATTCACTAGAACCCTCTTGTTTTAGAAGCCAAAATCCATTCTATTCGCTAGTGCAACAACGGTCGTTGCCAAGGCATCCACAGTCTCAAAATTCTTAGTAGAGGTGAAGAGTCTGTCATGGGAGATTCATGAGGGCTCGAAGCTCGCTTGACCTGAGAAGTGAGTGTCATGGAGGGGAGCCAGTGTGACCAAGCTTCTAAGTCACTTGCTAAGAATACGTGCGATTGGGGAAACCCACGTGGAATCTAGTGAAAATAGTCCTTGCCAACCTTAGGATTTGTGCTTGTATTATTAAAATAAAACATTTGTCTGCTACGTCTTGCATGTGTGTTAAAAAATAGACCTCAAACAAACATCACACCTAGTAATTTGCAACACCTTAAACCTTTGCAAACCTCAAAACTTCAAACAACAAAAACACCCAAAAGGAACCTATCACTTAGATTTCTTAGGGCCATCATCATTCAATTATGATCTCTCAATCCTTGCATTCCACCTAATCCTTTCATTCCACCTATTCCTTGCATACCTACACCCTTGTATATCTATTATTGCTCAAACAAACCTTTAGCTTGCACTTAGGCTATTCTTCCTAGGTCTTGAAATAAAACCATTAGCTATCTATCATCCGCATCACTTGAGGTTCATCTTCCTTGAGTTAGGGAATATACCATTATCCTTGAGTAGGGAAATCATTTTGGATTCCATCATCTCCTACATACCCTCTATTGATCATTGGTCCTTGTGTCTATCCATCATAACACAAGTAAAGACTTTACACCATAACCAACTTTGGACCTAGAGTTTCCTTTGAGCTCTTGCATTCTTAGCTTGTCATATCATACCATACCATTTCCATATCCCATATTGGGATCATGTCCTTTTCATTGCATCCTAGTATTAGGTTTCATACATTATCTTGGCTTGAAAATCAGAACAATCACCTATGACCTCTAGAACAAGAGAAAACATGTTTCAAGAAGAAGGGAACCCTTGGGGGGAATAATTTGATGGGGAATATCACTTTAGTGTTGCAACTAGTGAAAAAATTGAAATTGAGGATGAAGAAATAACCCAATCCACTATAAACGAAGCTCTTAGTGATAATAGATTCACTAAACTTCTTACGAAGGTAGTCAAATGTAACCCACAAAAATACTTCAAAGCCCTTGTTGATGAAGGAATCGAAATGCCTCCTAATTTTTACATGTCAATACTCACAATGAATGATCAATCCAAGTCTATTAAATCTAAACATCCCAAAATAAATAACAATGGTAGAATCAAAGATCATTGAATCTTTTATCTACAACCTGGTTACAAGAGATCTTCAAAGACATCAAAACTTGCACCTACAAACGATCCTATTTTGGATCAGCTTAGAACATTAAGACAACAATTGGATAATCTCAAGAACAGTAAAACATCATCTCACAAGTTCTCCATTGAAGACATATGTCCTTATCCCTTTGATCCAATCATACCAATGCCACCTTTTCCTAACCATTGGGACATACCAAAACTTGACAAATACAATGGAAAAGGAGATCCTAAAAACCATTTTTGCTACTACCATGGAATTTGCAGTTGATGAAACGTACCTTAGGTATGTGCAAGATCATCATAGAAAAAATAGGCCCTTAAGTGGTGATGAAAATTCAAAAAATTAGATTTAGGCAAATTGACATAAAAATTTGAATAAGTTATCTATATTATTTCAAAAATATGTAAGAATAGAATCTATATAAAATTGATTGTAGTTTCTAAACTATTAGGTTTATTTTTATTTTTTTTAAATCTATTTGGTGAAAAATTAAAATTTCAATGCAGTAGTACTTAAATTTCAGCGAAAAAATAAGAAGTAGGTGTCTATTTGACCACCCTAACCACAATAAAATGATAATATTTTTTTATAATATTTTTTATATAAGTAGAGGACTCATTTCCCAATGTGATGCATATTTTTTTGTAAACTTTTTGCAAGTAAATAATTATTTATGATTTTTTTATTACAAATTTTAAAAAATCTAAAAACTCATATGTATGACCACCTTAACATGGTAAAAAATTCAAGATTTTTTTTTTTTTGTTAATCCTATAATATGTGAAGCATAGAATGTGATGCATGTTTCAGATTCAAAAAATGTGATAACGTTTGAAAGCTATATATATTTTTCAATCATCCTACCAATCAAGACTTTAGTTATAATTCAAATAGAAAATGAATAATAATTATTTATTAAATTCAAAGTAAAGCATAATTTATATTGGTGGAAATATGAGAATCTCCTTTAAAAACTCTTTTTGTTTCATCAATTTTGGGTAAAAAAATGTCTTCAGCCACATGGGCCATCATATCACTTATATATCGCCACTTTTTGGCCCGTCATGATCCTGCACATACCCCCTTATGAGATTATTCCTCCGCAATCTAGGAGGAGAAGCTATGGAATACTTTTCATAATTATCCTCGACCATCAAACCCTTTCAAGAATTGGCTGATAAATTTGTCTCTAATTATAGTTTCAATTGTGACTTTAAAGTGACCATGACAAACCTTTTGAACACCAAAAAAAAACTAGGTGAATATTTTGTTTCATTTTTACAAAGATGGAAACATTTAACAAAATGATTACCCTATGTTATTCATGATCAAGAATTGGTTGACCTCTTTTGTGGAAAGTTGAACAAAGAAATTAGAAGGGAGCTTAACCTCAAATTCTTGGATTCATTTGATGAAGCCATATAGATGGGATTTCAAATTGAAAAAACTCTCCTTGATGACGAAACTATAAAACTTAATAATGAAAAAGATCAAAAATCAAATTCAAACAACATGACACCTTTCTGGGTAAAGAACAAGAATGTAGTCAATGACAAAATTGTTGATGCAATAAGAACCAAAACATCACCGTATGTTTACAATATCAAATGTGTATCTTCAGATAAATAAAATAAAAATGAAGAAGTTTCCCTAAACAAAATTTTACGCCATTGGGACAATCACTTGAATCTGCATTAAAAGAGCTTCTTGAAAATAATATTATAAAGCTACCCAAAATAAAGGAATATAATCCACAAGTCAAACCCCCATGGTGGAATGAGGATCACTTTTTTGAATATCATAGAAATAAAGGACATAAGACTAATAGTTGCAATAAACTTTGACATCTAATGGGTAAAATCAAGAAATTGGATCCACGAAGAGGGGAAGTTTTGTCCAAAACAATTTTTTATGCATGAAACATGTACACATTTTTTTAAAATGCATACGCATTATGGATTGGGTACCCAAGCCTAAATCCAAAACACGTATGCATTATGATTCAGGTACGCGAACCTAAAACATGTACGCGTTATGAAACATGTACACGTTTCTTAAAGCTATTTATTTTTTTAAATAAGTGACTATGATTTCATTTTCAGTGTCAATTTGAGTCGCACCAGAGAAGGAGAAGGAAGATCACGTATGCGTGTCAAAGGGCCTGATTCAAGAAAATTTTCACTACCGCCTCCTCCCATTGATGCAACCGATCTCAGCGACCTCCAAGTTGGTTGAATTCTACCATTTTTTTCCTTTATATCTTTCATTTTTGTTTTATAATTGTCATTTAGTTTTTTTTAGTTCAATATTTTATTTTTTTAAAATTGCATTTAATTAACTGAAAACATCAAAGAAACAAACAACGTTAAATTCTAAATCAAAAACCTTAAAAAATAAACCTAAATTCGACACATTTAATTTATAAATTTCAAAACCCTAAACCCTAGGTTCTAAAAAACATAGGTCCTTAAAAACTAATTTACCCAAGTTAATCGTTGGACATAAACCCTAACACATAAACTAAAACCTTATTTGCCCTAAAAATTTCCATACTCAACCTAAACCCTAAATGTAAACTAGATGTTACACCATTTCCATACTCAACTATATAGCTTAAGCATTCTCATTTTTTAGTATGGTTACAAGTTTCAATCTCATTAGGATTGATCATGTTGCTCTTACTCAAATTGAGTAATATCAATTTGTAAATTTCCCTCCTTCCTTGCTTTATTTTGTGTCCTTGTCATTAGTTCTTAACTTTCACTTCACAAAATTTTAGAACTATCCCTCCTTCGAGGTTTCTTACATTTTTTATTTGACATAGATATGTTTTCCTATCATCAAATCTCTAAATAATTTATAGTAAAGATCTAATTTGTTCCATTTTTGCATGATAAATTATGCACACCAGTTCACATTTATAAATATGATTTCATTGTACAAATAAATTTAAATTTAGTGAAGTCTTTGTGTACTTAAAACAGCCATTTTCAATATTTCAATAAAGCTCAAGCTCATCTTTGTTTATTTTGTATGTATTGCAATTACCAAGTTAGCATATATCTATGTGTCCCTTTGAATGTCTTCTATTTTTTATTCTTATCTAAATAGTAAGCTTTGAAAACAATGAATGAGACTATAAATTAATGTTAGTGTTAAACTTATAATTTCTTCTTAACTACTTTGTCCCACTATAGAGAACTTATGTATCTTATCATGAAATTTGAAAATTTAGATAAATCGATGTATGTCCTCAGATTTAATTAAACTATATGTCATACTTGATAAATACATATGTATTCACAATCAATATACCTTAGCTCTATAGATATACTCTGGCTGGGAAACAACCACACCGATGAGTAAAATTCCCCTCACCCCAAAAGATAAAGCTCTAGAGACCCATAAAAACTTAGAAGGATAAATTACTTATTGATGAATTAGTTAATTAATGATAGGCTTGATATTTATGAGCTCCATTGAGAACCCTTGTCTAACAATAATCCTTTAATATAAATAGAATCTAGTATAATTTTTACTTGAATTAAACTACATTGTTTTCATCATTTACCCATTTTGGCTCTCATTTTTGAGTTGTTCAGAACATAAATTATCTTGGGGACCTTTCCTTCTCTTTTTACACCTTTATTATGTAATAGATGATACTCTAAACAACCCCTAACCTCCTATTAACACCCAATTTGAGAGATCAAAGTTATATATATACATGTGTCTTATTTGTCATTATTTAGTCCTTTATCTATAGAAATTAAATGGTTCCTCACCTCATGTTCACAATCTCTATTTCTAATATTCTTATTTAATTTTTCCAAAAATGATTCAAAGAAGCCTCATTGTTGATATCGTAACCTTTTGTGAGCTCTCAATTCTTGATATATTTTATCCAACTTCTAGTTTAAATTTTGATCGTGATATATTTAAATAAATATTAATTCTTTACCTTAATCCATGTGGATTGATTTATTATAAATAAATCAATTAATGCATATCATCAAATTTGGCTATAGTTTAATTATCAAGTGATATCTAGCTAAAAATAAGTTTATGAGTTCAATTTAATGTCTACATGCTATGGATTTTTTAATGTTATAAATTGAATGGTCT
Source organism: Sequoiadendron giganteum (assembly GCA_007115665.2). Classification (NCBI taxonomy): domain Eukaryota; kingdom Viridiplantae; phylum Streptophyta; class Pinopsida; order Cupressales; family Cupressaceae; genus Sequoiadendron; species Sequoiadendron giganteum. Next base: position 606,170,893 of record CM021104.1, read on the forward strand.
TCAAGTGAAATGTATTTTGAATTTTTTCACATTCAATGTGATTTTTAAATAACTTTCAAATTGTGTGCATTATTTAATTAGTTTGTTGATATATATTTTTAATTATTTAACATGCAGTTTCCATTTGGTTACATGCACATGGATCCAAAATTTAATATAGAGGATTTTATGCCCAATGCACAAATTCCTATAGATCCCACACATTGAAACCCACCACCACAAAAAAACCCCACACCTCCAAACTCTCCACCTCTTAACCGCCCATCCCCCATAGTAGATCAGGATCAGTTGAGAGAGATGATTAGGAAAAATCTTATTGTGATTCAGGGAAATATAGATCTAATAAAAAAATGAGCCTAGAATCCCCCCCATCTCACACAGTTTCCATCTATGATGCAAACTATTGTTGATTTTTTTGATCTATTGATGCGGACCTAGATAGGTTCCATCAATGGAGAGAAGAGAGGAGACAATTCTATGCAGATGGATTTTCTTATAAAGAAATTAATGACCTTAAAATTACCAAACAAGCCATGTGCCAATATTGTTTTAACCCCCAAACAATCCAACCAATTCCACCCACCAAAAAATGAATTTCAATTTTATGGTGTAGACACCCCTAGATAGCTGCACATTTTTGGGATAGATTGTGGATGGTGTTTGATAGTCCACCACATGGAAATTTTGAGGTGCCCATATAATTTTTGAGAAAGTTATGGGTTGAGTTTGATTTGGCTTTAAAACCTAACTATTTTGATATGAGGTCATTTTAGGAAGTTGGTCTTGGCATGCCCCAACATAGACTAGGAGTACATGTTGATCCTCATTAACATGCTCTGATTTCTCCTATTTATCCTCCTTTTTCTCCTGGTGTTCCCATTACATTTCAGCAACAGACCATGTTACAGACATTAGGAGCATTGAGTTCTCTTTCAGGACATCTCACTCATCATACTACACATGTGGTAGTTGAAGTGTTCAATAGAGAGCATGGAGGCTTGGGCCATAGGAATAATCATGAATCCACTTTAGGTGACCAACATGTATCTGGGACAAAGTCATAAATGGATTTACTATATTTTGAGCATCATCCTACACAGGTATGTTCATCTTTTGAACTTAATTTTTTTTTTTTTAAATGTGCAAAATTCATGTAAATAATAACATCAAATTATATATATAATGCAATATTAATTCAATAAGTGTTCGGTGTAGACGCATGATCATAGGATGCCTAAAATGCAAAATGATCATGTCTATATGTCGAGTGTTGTAGATCTGGGCTCACCTTTTGGACAGGTACTTGAACTAATATAAATTAAATATTTTGTGTGGATATATCTAATTTATTTTGAATTTTTACATATGCATGAAATGATATATTATATCTAGATGCAGGAAGGTCATACGATACCTAGTACTGACCAGTCATAATTTGTGTTGACCGCTTCTGAGCCATCATCAACTCAGGTGTGTGCTTTCAAAAAAATTTTAAGTTTAAATTAAATACACATCATAGATCTAATTTAAATTTTCATTTACATACCCATGCATGAATGATCTATACAAACTGTTGTACATCTATATGCAAAGATTTCATGAGATACCCATCGCAGGTCCACCTAAGACACTGCCAACATTTATGCATGGGTAATCTTAGGTGCATGATCATAAGGTCATATCATTCGAGGTTGTAAACTTTACTAAATCTCCTAAAAAAAATTTATGAATCTTTTAAATATATATAAATTTGAGGTTTTAGCATATTGTTTGCTTTATATGAATATGCAGTATATAGTAGATCAGGCATTTGGATCTTCTCAAGTGAAAATTATGCTACCCGTTGAACAATATGTGTCGGTAGATTCACATGATCATATGGTAATTTATGCATACTAAAAATCATTTTTATTGTATTTACTAGATATTTAATTAAATTTATATTTTTATCTAAAATTTATATTTTCAAGTTTAAATATGTTTAATTATATCAAAAATTATAAATAACTTTAAATATATTTTCAAGTTTCTTGTACTCTTTTAAAAAATGATGTGGGTACATCTAATCGACATGGAACAAAGATGAGACTTGATTTGATTGATCATATAGATAGTTAGATGGTTTTAAATTTTAAATGGACTATAGATCTCTAGTTTTATTTAAATATATGTGTTGGACTTGACATATACGTTTTGAACATGTTATTTCATAGACCATTTCACATACATTATATCGATTAATAGTATCATATTTGTGTTTATTTATCTCATTTGACTTTAATATGATGATTATATATGTAGTCAATTATGATTTTGTTATATTCATTTTGATTATTATATGCACTCATGTATGTATAGATATTTTATCTAATTTTCGAGTAATGCATGCACTATATAAATTTTTATCTCTAGAATCAAATTTCATATATATAATTTATCACATGGTTAGGTGACAAAGAAAAACATTCCTTAAATAGTTTAGATTATATCAATAATAAATTAAGGGTAAGTAATTTTAACTATTTTCTAATTGTAGCAAATATTTGAATAAATAAACAAAAATCTATCTCCTTGTATGGATAAAATGTATAATTTATATAATTGAACAATTATATAAAATGTTGTAAATACAAGACATGAAATGTATAATCTATGAAATTGGAACAAGATATTTAAAAAGTGACTAATAAGTTCATTGAAGTTCATACATCAAACAAACATATATAATGTATATTGATGTTTAATAAAACTAGATAACATGATGAAACATATGTGTGCACATGTATATAGAATTAACGCTTATCAAATTTCAGGTGAAGACCAAAAATTGATATTTACATAGTCTCTTGATAGAATAATTTTTCAGTGACAATCACATGGTAGACACACTTGATGAGAACCTACAAAAATAACTAATGTAAGTAAAATAACTATAATTTTATGAGTCACTTAAGTAAATAATTCATGCGAGAAAAGAACAATATATAATAAAAGTTGGAAAATTGGATCTTATAAATTCCATACAAATTCAAATGATGTTTTCCATAGGATGGATTAAGGGGACCTAAGAGGATATAGATTAAGGGGGTTCCTAAGATAATGTATTAAGGGGAGTTAAGAGGATGGCTTAAGGGGATGCAAGATGGTGGATTAAGGGGAGTTGATAGAATTAATTAAAGGTATGTAAGAGGGTGGATTAAGGGGATGCATGTCATGAACCCTAGTATATGGCTTAACAGGTCCTAAGAGGATTACTTAAGGGGAATTATGAGAGTGACTTGAGGGATGCAAGATTTTGGATTAAGGGTATGTAAGATGATATGAATTAAGGGTCCTTTAAGAGGTTGGATTAAGGGGATGCAAGAGGGTGGATTAAGGGGAGTTTATAGAATGACTTCAAGGGATGCAAGAGGGTGGATTAAGGGGAGTTGATAGAATGACTTAAACAAGTGTAAGAGGGTGGATTAAGGGGATGAATACCATGAAACCTATGATATGGCTTAATGGTTCCTAAGACGATGGCTTGAGGCGAATCATGAGAGTGAATTAAGGGATGCAAGATTGTGAATTAAGGGTATGTCAGAGGATTTGACTTAAGGGTCCTTTAAGAGGATGGCTTAAGGGGATTCAAGAGGGTGGATTAAGGGGAGTTGATAGAATGAATTCAAGGGATGCAAGAGGTATATTAAGAGGATTTGATAGAATTACTTAAAGGGATATAAGAGGGTGGAACCATAGAAATCCTATAACCCTAGAAACCATAGAAACCCTAGAACCCTAAGGGTCATAGAATGATTTGAAGTAAGGGGAGTTGATAGAATGAGCCCTAGAAACCCTAGAACCCTACACCTTAAACCATATGGCCTAAAGACTAGGATATGAGCCCTAAACCCTTAAAACCCATATATATTTTCTATTCTAAGCATCTCATGAATCCTAGAAACCCTAAACCATGTGACCTATAAACTAGGAGATGAATTGTAAACCATTAACGCAAATTGATTCGTTATTCTAAGCATCTCATGAAACCTAGAAACCCTAAACCCTAAATCATACGACCTAAATCCTAGAATATGAACCCTAAACACTTAAAACCAATATAAATTTGTTATTCTAAGCATTTCATGAACCCTACAAACCCTAAACCTTAGGCCATATGACCTATAGACTCAGAGATGAACCCTAAACCCTTAAAATCCATATAGATTTTTTATTCTAAGCATCTCATGAACCCTAGAAACCCTAAACCCTATACCATAGGACCTAAATACTAGATATATGAACCATAAAACCTTAAAACCCATATAGATTTGTTATTGTAAGCATCTCATGAATCATAGAAACCCTAAACCCTAATCCATGTGCCCCATATAGATTTATTATTCTAAGCATCTCATGAACCCTCCAAACCTAAACCCTAAGCCTTGTGACCTAAAGACTAGGAGATGAACCCTAAACCATTCAAAACCCATATAGATTTGTTATTCTAAGCATCTCATGAACCCTAGAAACCCTAAACCCTAAACCATTGGACCTCAATCCTAGGAGATGAACCCTAAACCCATAAAACCCATGATATAGATTTGTTATTCTAAGCATCTCATGGATCCTAGAAACCCTAAACCCCAATCCATGTGACCTAAGGAATGGGAGATGAACTCTAAACTATTAACCCATATAGATTTGTTATTCTAAACATCTCATGAACCCTAGAAACCCTAAACCCTAAACCATAGGACCTAAATACTAGGAGATGAACCCTAAACCCTTTAAACCCATATAGATTTGTTATTCTAAGCATCTCATGAATCGTAGAAACCATAAACCCTAATCCATGTGACCCATATAGATTTTTTATTCTAAGCATCTCATGAACCCTACAAACCCTAAACCCTAAGCCAAGTGACCTAAATACTAGGAGATGAACCCTAAACCCTTGAAACTCATATAGATTTGTTATTTCAAGCATTTATTGAACCCTAGAAACCCTAAAACCTAAACCATAGGACCTAAATACTAGGAGATGAACCCTAAACCCGTAAAAACCATGATATAGATTTCTTATTCTAAGCATCTCATGAATCATAGAAACCCTAAACTATAATCCATGTGAACTAAAGACTAGGAGATGAACCCTAAACCATTAAACCATATAGATTTTTTATTCTAAGCATCTCATGAACCCTAGAAACCCTAAACCCTAAACCATAGGACCTAAATCCTAGGAGATTAACCATAAGCCCTTAAAACCCATATAGTTTTGTTATTAGAAGCATCTCATGAATCCTAGAAACCCTAAACCCTAATCCATGTGACCCATATAGAATTTTTATTCTAAGCATCTCATGAACCCTAGAACCCCTAAACCCTAAGCCATAGTACCTAAATCCTAGGAGATGAACCCTAAACCCTTAAAACCCATATAGATTTGTTATTAAAAGCATCTCATGAACCCTAGAAACCCTAAACCCTAATCCATAGTACCTAAATCATAGAAGATGAACCTAGACCCTTAAAAACCATATATATTTGTTATTTTAAGCATCTCATGAACCCTAGAAACCCTAAAACCTAAGCCATAGTACCTAAATCCTAGGAGATGAACCCTAAACCTTGAAAACCCATATAGATTTTTTTATTCTAATCATATCATGAACCCTAGAAACCCTAAACCCTAAGCCATAGTACCCAAATCCTTGGAGATGAACCCTAAACCCTTAAAACCCATATAGATTTTTTATTCTAAGAATCTCATGAATGTTAGCAACCCTAAACCCTAAACCATGTGACCTAAAGACTAGGAGATCAACCCTAAACCATTAACCCATATAGATTATTTATTTTAAGCATCTCATGAATCCTACAAACCCTAAACCATAGGACCTAAAGACTAGGAGTTGAACCCTAAAAGATTAAAACCCATAGAGATTTTTTATTCTAAGCATTTCATCAACCCTAAAAACCCTAAACCCTAAGCCATATGACCCAAAGACTAGGAGATGAACCCTGGGTATGTGCAGGATCATCGTGGAAAAAACAGGCCCTTAAGTGGCAAAAAATTCAAAAAAATCAGAGTAAGGCATCTTGACATAAAAATTTGAATAAGTTATCTATATTATTTCAAAAATATGTAAAAAATATAATCTGTAGAAAATTGAATGTAGTTTCTAAATTACTAGCTTTATTTACAAAAAAATAAAATATATTTGGTGAAAATTCGAAATTTCAATAGAGTAGTACTTAAATTTCAGGAAAAAATAAGAAGTAGGTGTCTGTCTGACCACCCTAATCACATTAAAATGATATTTTTTTTAATAATATTTTATATATAAGTAGAGGACTCATGTCCCGATGTGATGCGTATTGTTTTGTAATTTTTTCTAAATAAATAATTAATTATAAATTTTTTATGACAAATTTTAAAAAATATAAAGACTCGTATGTCTGACCACCTTAACTTGGTCAAAACTCCATGAAATTCATTTTTTTATTTTTTAATCTTATAGCATATGAAGCATAGAATGTGATGCATGTTTTGGATCCAAAAAATATGATACCGTTTGAAAGCAATAGATGTTTTTCAATCAGCCTACAAAATAACACTTTAGTCGTAATTCAATAGAAAATGAATAATAATTATTTTTTAAATTCAAAGTAAAGAATAATTTATATTGGTGGAAAACTGAGAATCTCCTTTAAAAACCCTTTTCATTTTATCAATTTTGGGTAAAAAAAAATTCGTCAGCCACATACCCATCATATTGCCACTTTTTGGCCCATCATGATCCTGCACATACCCCCCTAAACTCTTAAAACCCATATATATTTGTTGAGAGAGTGACTTAAGGGGATGCAAGAGGATGTATTAAGGGTAGATATATGAGGATATGGGTTAAGGGGTCCTAATAGAATGTCTTAAGGGGATGCAAGAGGATGGATTAATGGTACATAGGGGGATGGATTAAGGGGTGTTGAGAGAGTGACTTTAGGGGATGCAAGAGGATGGATTAAGGTTAGATATAGAAGGATATGGATTAAACGGTTCTCATAGAATGGCTTAAGGGGAATTAATAGAGAGACTTGAGGGAATGCAAGAGGATGGATTTATGGTAAATAAGGGGATGGCTTAAGGGGTGTTGAGAGAGTGACTTAAGGGGATGCAAGAGGATGGATTAAGGGTAGATATATGAGGATATGGATTAAGGGGTTCTAATAGAATGGATTAAGGGGAATTAATAGAGAGACTTAAAGGGGATGCAAGAGGATGGATTAATGGTACATAAGAGGATGGCTTAAGGGGTTTTAAGAGAATGGTTTAAGGGGATATGAAATCAATTATAATTTTTTTATAAAATGACAATGAATTAAATTTAGTTTTATATTTATACTCTCAACTAAATGTATCTAGAACTATATATAGTTACATATCTCTATCTATTCGAATTCCATTGTAATAAGAGTGCATCTCCTCTCTTTTTTCATAAAGCATCTAGTTTCAAGGGAGACTTGAAACAAAAAATGATATAAAAATTTAATTAGGAAATGACTAAAGACAAATATATATGTCAATTAAATATATGTACAACTAGATATACTTATTGTACACATCTAAAAATGGTCACAGTTGATCGAACCTATTAATTAATTAAATATGAATTATTTAATTAATGTTCTTAAGTCATCTACATATAAATAAATTTAATTATTTATTTATATTGTTCATTTTTCTAATTCTTCTAATTTAATTAAATAAATAAAGTTTATTTAATTAATGTTTTCCTTCCTCTTAATTAATTAAATAAATTTTACAATTTATTTACATTAATTATCACAAGTTTAAATTCTAAATTTAAATGATTTATTCTCTCCACATTTAATTAAATACTTTCAATATTTAATTAAATCATTTTCCAAATTTCCCACTCTTCTCACAAAATTAAATATTCTTAATATTTAATTAAAAGGCTTTTTCTTTTCTCACATAATTAAATATTTGCAATATTTAATTAAAACCTTTTCATATTTCTTTCACACATAATTAAATATTTATTTATTTAATTATGAGAGACACCTTCCAAATTGTCTCTTCATTCTCCATCTGTCTCTCAGAATTCCACCTCTTTTTCAAATTCTCGATCTCTCATCATTCATTCTAATAGGTTTGAACTCGACTGTCGATCTTGGCTAATCGAATTCCTACCTTCAAAAATCTATAAATACAACCCTCTTATGAGTGGAAGAGGACCTCGAATCTCATATTTTTATGCATAATTACTATAGTCACATTCATAGCATTTTAATTTTCATAGCTTCATCTTGTAGCAATGCATATGCAATTTTAATAATCTCATTCTCTCGAGCTGCTATTCTACAAGCTGTTGTTTTAAACAACTGAGAGCAAGCATCTTGAAATGAATCCTTGGAGATAGAGGACAATGGGACGAATTTGAAGAAACTGTGGTTTAAAGTTTGCATTTACTTTCTTTAATTTAATTTTCTTCAATCTAATGTTTCATTGGTGTATTAGTTTAGATTCAATTTGATTGACACTTTCTAACGTACACACTTATCATTATTTATTTACTCCATCATACCATCTGCATCCTCTCTTTTTTGTAATGCATCTATGATTGTCTCATGATCATCCATTGAAAGTGTCCATAAAAAATTATTACCAAGCCTCCCTTGATATCTAACTAGTTCTATATTGGTTGCCAAAATCAAATGTGAATAATGTATAGGCAATCCATTCTTTCTTATCAAATATTTTCGAAGCTAGGTTCCAACAACAACCACTGCACTAGTTGGATACTCAAATTTGTCATCATCCACTCTAGGATGTACCAACTTATGTTTTCTCTCAACACATCTAGCCAACCAGTACTTCGTCTCCTCTTCATTCCTCTCATGTTGAACAACAACATACACATGTCCTACAAAAATAGATAGAAAAATCAATAAAGAGTGAATTATATTTAATTCACATATAAACATGAATACATATAAAATTTAACTCAATAAATAATGTACCTTCTTATACAAGATCATAAACACAATCATAATCATCTGATGTGAATGCTTGATTATCTTCAATTGTCATTCCATGTTGAACATGTGTCGATGTAGGTGTCAAGGCTCTTTGTTGCCATTGTTCGACCCACTCTCTATTTTCGCACACCTCCCAATCACCTGCAATAAAAAATTAACAAAATCATTCCAACTCCCTTATCCGTATTGTCCATGTTTTTTCATTCAAACTCTTAAATGAATTCCATTTTGGCAATCCATTAATTGTTTCATAATCTAATCGAGAAAAAATATCATTTTCTTCAACTAACCAAAAGAAGCGTTTAATTGGGTTGGGGCCCTAGCTCGGTTGGCTAAATCTTTCTTGTTGCAGGAGGTTGGTCACGAGGTCTAATCTCCCCCACCCCTATGGTACTGGAGGGCATGTTGTGCCAATGCCGTTAGCCACATTAAAATTTTTACTAGGCGCACTGCAGTTTATAGGGGGTCGTGCTACCCGACTCCTCCAATCTAAAAATAAAGCATTGAATTATTGATCTCTCACTTGTTCTTGTAGATAATTTGGTATTGCACCAATCTATAATTGCACGCGCACCTCTAAATTTCATAACATCCTCAAATTTTAGTCACTCTCTACAAGAGCTCTTTTCACACATGCACCTACTCCATTGTGTTCTCCCTTACCATGACCAGCTTCAAAAAAACTCCATATGTGTTGGATATTATTTTCCTTATGAACTCTACATAACCAATAAAACATTCTAGCATTTTTTTAATTGACCCGTGCAATTATTTGACCATATGAGATGTTCTAGCATTTGAATTCCTCTTTCTTTTAATTTTTTGTAAAATATATCAAAACAATATTGAACAAACTCAGATGAATGCAATCGATTATCACTTACATAAAAATGCTACTCTCTCAAAAAAATTATATTATCTTCTCTACTATCATCTACATGTCTATAAACAATATGAACAAAAATAGCTACTCACACTGAATTATTACTGTGATTGAATTTCTTCTTGTGGAGCAAGAGTATAGTTTTTTAAAAAATCAAAAACTGACAATATAGTTCCAATTGGGAATGTTTTTTTGCATAAACAAAATTCATTATCAAACCAATGAGCTTACTGAGAGTTTTGAACATATTTAGGTACAATCTTATTTTTAAATTCTTTAATAAATGCATACATACTAAATTTTTTCATAATTAACTCACAACGTTTTCCTGTTTTTCCATCTTTTAAAGAATACTCAATATTTAAAAAAAAATTGCATTCACTAATTGTTGTCCAAATTAATCTAAACTAGTTTCATGCATACATTCTCCTAATAATGAAAAGTTAGAACATCTATCGCATTCTCCAGAAATACATGCTTTTAAATAAAATAATTTTCCATTAGAGGGTTCACAAAACAAACTTGCTATAAAATATTTGATTCTTTTAGGTGGCGTATTAATACCACAAATGTCCTACATAATTTGGTTAACATTCAAAGTACATTGTATATATTGAAAACTATCATAATAATAACGAAATTCTACATGAGTATTACAACAACAAGATATTCATTGCTTATTAATTCTAACATACCAAGGTTTACACTTTTTGAATGATCTTTGAATTATGTTAATATTCAATGGTAAGATTGAAGCATCTAATTTTTTGTATATAATTCATTTTGAGTCATATCTAAGATCTATGCTTTTGATGAGGTTCATGAATTTTGGAACCCAGTCTTAATTTTAAGCCATCTCTAATGTTAGGTGATACTCTTGTATTATCATGCCAAAATTTATCGATTAAAGATTTAATTTCATTAGTTAATTTAATGTCTGATCTTGGGAGTCTACCACTAAAAATCCAACATTGATTAATTGGATTCTTTTCAATGCTTTCTCTTCTTTTAGCAACTCTTATCAAAGTTTTAGGATTTAATTTTATACATTTACTAATCTTAACATTCTTTTATTTGAAGTTGCTTTATCAACTTAAGCAGATGTTATTGCACGATGAACCACATTCTTATCTTTAGATCAACTTTTCTTACCTATAAAATCAATAGCATTAGCAACACTAGATATGAATTGTTCTACTGAATCATCTTTCTTTTTTGGTTTTACAAAAATACCTAATTTTTTCATTACTTTTCTCATTTTCCACATTCTCATCAATTGCACCATGAGTTGACATTGGAATCCTAATTTCTTTCTATAAAAAAACATTTTATATATTTATTTCCATAAGTTCTAATTTGTCTCCAAGAAAATTTACCGTGAAGGTTATCTAACACATCTTTTTCAATTATAAAAAAAATATTTTCACCTTCATCCATACAAGGGTTTTCATTTCCATTCACACAACGGGTTCCATTTTCATTTTAAAATGTAAAAGGTATTTCATTCTCATTTTAATCAATATGAGGGATTTGATTATCATTTACATTCTCATAAGATATATTTTCATCATTTTTGTTTTTGCATTGTTTCAACCCTAGAATTATTGATATCATCAATGGTGTATCCAGCTTCATCTAAAAAAGAAAAATCAATATTATCAAGACTTGGGTTTGAAAACATACCTGGAGAGATTGTTTGAATAGGTGCATTTGTGAGGTCCACCTCTATGACACATTTATTGCTTAGACTATTTTGAGTTTTAGTATTATTGACTATGTTTGGTGATACCATTTAGGACATGATATTTTAGACAATTGAGTTTTTATGATGGTTTGATTATGAAATTTAAACATTTGAATTATTATGATGATTTGATCAAGGGTATGCTACATTCTTAGTTAGCTTATTGTGATGGTTGACCTAATTTTATGCTAGTTACTGTGGTTGTTCAATTTGGTTTTGAAATGATGAACAAATGAAATATATGATATGAATGAACCACATTGCAATTTTAAATTAAGGTAAAAGGAATTCAGGATGATATGTGATTAGGGATTTTTCTAGTTATGATATAGATATATATGCTATGTGAAATTCTAAAATTTGAGTAAATGAAATGGTGATTCAATTGTTTTGATATATGATTTATTTGAATGGAAACTTGTGTTTATGAAATGGTAATTAAATTGTTATGAAATATGATTTATTGGATGGATTAATACATGTGTATTGAGTGTGTAGGTACACTTTCCATGTCCAATGGAAATTGGATGTAACCTTTGGGAACCCTAAGTAATTAACTAGTGAAACTGGGCTATAGTCCATATGAAGGGACTATAGTTCCATTATGTAATGTATTTTATTCGTAATGTTGTTTGTGAATGTTTGTAAGTGATTTTTATTGCCATGTCAATCCATCTAGATGGTGAGTTGTCCACCCAAGTGGAAAAACTCGGATTTGAACTTTAGGGCACTTTGTGGGGGTTGAAAAATGTTTTTTTAATATTTTTGTCAGTTTAAGGTCCCTAGGTCAAGTACCTATGGGTTAGGTACCTTTTTAGCTCAAAATTTTAAGTCAATTCCATGATTGGGCACTCTATTTTAGGCTTTAAAGAGGTTTGACGAAAATAAGGTTTTGAGAAGTGGGATGGGGATTAGTCCCTTTCCATTCCCACTTCTCTATGTTGTCTTGGAAGTCTCCTAAGTTCTCACACATGTGAGAGAAACATTGAGTGAACGTGCTTGGGAGAGTGAATGGATGAGTGACAAGTGTCACTTCTCCATTCAGAGGAATTCAAACTTGAATTCCTATAAGGAAAACCAAGAAAAAGGGTTTTGGGGGTTCTCTTGGGCATTCTTTGTTGATGGAGTTGTAATTTTTCTTGGGGCTCTTGGATTTGGCATGGGAGATTAGAGATAAAGCTTGGAGGAGGAGGAATTGTGCCCTTTCTCATCACATTCTTTTGAATTGTGTATTGAGGTAGGATCACCATACCTTTTTGCTTCCTTGTGTTTCAATTTGCACTTGTTATGTTTATGTAATGGGGTGTTTGCAAATCTTTCCATTAATCTTTTATTTCATGGTTCTTTTTGTTGGGAAATTGGGTTGTAATGGGAAAGGCTCACCCAAATTTGGGTAGAGAATCCCAAGTTTGGGGATGGTTGGAGAGGAACCTCCATGGGGACATGTTATTCCTCCTTAGAAAGGAGAGGTTAAAAGAAGGGTAAGAGTACCCATATGTTTTGTGAAATGAGAAGGGTGGCTTGGGTGGATAAGGAAATGTGAAGGAAGGGTTACTTATGAAGGTTTGAAACTTTTTGATGGTTCGTTATGGTGTTTATTTCTTGAGTCCCCAAAATGGAGTGCGTAGTCCACCGTCCATTCCATGTTTTGAGTTCATAATGAACTCTTTGTTATCTGAAATGTCTCTTGGGTGGGTGTGAAATTTTTATGTGTATTTGTGTATTAAATGTTATTGATGTGCATGTTTGTGCCCAGTTCCCATGTTGCCTCCCAGCTCGGGGGTGGTTGGTTTTTTAACCAAAGGTTGGGAGGTTAGCACCCATGGCCTATGGAAAAGGTTTATGTATTCTGCAGTTTGCACATTGATGAGTTTCCAAATTGAAGAGTACCTATGGTGTTTGAAGGAATGTTATTATTGTAAAGTTTCAAGAGGAACCTGCCCTCTAGGATGTGTGTGGTTGTAAATAAGCCAATGAGAAATATTGTAGCTATGTGTTATGAGAATATTTGTAACTTTTTTGCTTGTAAACAAGGAAAATAAATTTGTAGTTAAATTTGTTCTAATCTATTTCAAAAAAGAGTGATTGCCATTATAAAAAGAAAAACAAAAAAAAATCCTTATTTTATTTTTGTAATAAAACTGCTTTTAGATGACACTATGTTCTGAAAATAGAATTTGTTATGGTTGCTTCTTACGTTTCCTTATAAACCAACATACTGCATTCTTTACAAAGAGAGAGAAAATTTAATTGGATATGAAGTTTTGTATTGTAATAAATCGGACAAATAGGAAGGTGTAATTTCAAATTGGGACATTCTTCAAAGACTTTAGAATATATATATGATACTGTTGTGAAATGGCATATAGATGTATCTTTGTTTCTATAATAAAGTGTGTGAAGATTTAATTGAAGTCTTTCCTTTCTCCATGAAGATAGATTTTGGGCTCTTGCCTTCTTGCTCTTAAAAGAAATCATGTATTACAAGTTAGCAGGGGGATTGTGTCATTCTATGATGAATCTCGTTATTTGAAAATTAATAGTGTATGCCTTACTACGAATATTACCAATATGATTGAAATGGAAATACCAGTTTGTTGAGTACTTTTATAATGAGATACGAGTATGCTTGAGTACATTTTATTCTATTCATAATCTAAATGTACAGAAAAAAAAGAGATGTTTATATCATATTGTTTCTTGAGTTAAAGAAAGCTAAAATAGATAAATTTGTGTTGGTTCTTCAAAAATTCTAGTGCAAATAAATAGATTACTAAATGTAACTTGTCACTATGAGTCCTTGAAACTAAAACAAACTTATATCTAGGGAAACTTTGCTTAGTTCATCATAGCCCATTAATCTATTAATGCCATAGTTGGATAGACGTTTTCACAACAACCTCATTTCCTTATAGCATTTGAAGTTAAGCATGAGTCAAATAGACTGCAATAAAATTAAAATTTTGTTTACTGATATCGTATACTATTGTGTTGATAAAGAAAATAGCTAAAACAATTTCTTACATTTGATGTGGAAAACCTTCGTGGATTTAGTAGATATATAGGAATACAATTGGTTAATAATAGAAAGGAAGTAGAGAGGTGGTGCATGTTCTAGCAAATACCAGTGACATCCAAGTATGTTAAAAAATAATAATAATAATAATAGAAAACACATTAGAAATACTACATCATTTACTCTGTTTCATATGGATGTTATTTTGGTGAAATCTGCAACATCTTGTATTTCCTCTTAATCCTTCCTTATGTCCCACTCTGAGCCCACAATGAAAATACTGTAGTCCAGTGATGGGCGTAGGCCTACATAGCTCCCTATCTTCATGGGTCGGCATGGCTAGTTAGACCTCTGCATGAGTCTAGGTTATGATAAAACAACACAGAGAGACTTTGACGGAGCTAAATTTATTATTCCAGAGAAACAAATAAATAAATTAAAACATTAATGTATTCATCTAATGCTCATCTACAAATGGAGGCCACAATAACTAGTGGCCATACTACGTGTGTTCTTCTCTTGTAACTCTCATGCTAAGCACATTTTTTGTCGAGGCCGGTTTGGTTCAGGTCGCCATCGTTTAGACCACCTCTCAATGATAGTCAACCCTTATTGTTGTCGCTCCAATATATGCCCTTCTATGTGAGGATAAATAGAGTTAGGGTTCCTTGTTTTCTTTCCTTGCACCATATACACGTCAAGTTGAGGTGGGTGGAAACAAAATTTTAAAATATACGCTGCCCAAAATTAAATCCAATACTTTGTGAAAATTTTGAATTCAGAGTTTAAAGTTTCTATTCACAATAGCACCAATCTCCGCTTTATGAAAATAATTTCTTCATTGGTTCAAAATCAAGTATTAACTATGTCACGGGCTGGCATTGAAAAGAAAAGTAACCAAAAAAAAATCCATCTAGGGGGGCCCATTGCCTATCTCCACTTGGCAACGCTTATATTTAATATGCATCGTACTAAATTTTTAGGTTACAATATTCTCCCCCACTTCTAATAAAGAGAGTGGTATATATGCTCATACCTTAAGAAAAGATTCTATTACTTTAAATAAGGATATATTAGGAGTATAAATCACGTATTATTAGAAACACTTTAAAATATTATCTTTTTAATTAAATTCCTCTTTCCTTCCCATTAAGGAAATTAAAGATTTGTAATGGATAGGAATTAATATATATTCATTGGTATAGGTACTCTTTAAAATCTATTACATTTAAATTTTATTCTAAGAGAGTATATATATGTGAATGATATAAATTAATTGTAATAAAAATAATAATATTGTTAAATAAATAAATAAAAAGAAGTTTAGTAATTAGTTAATAAATTATAGGTAATTTATCCACTCTCATATTTTGAAATGCAAATTAAAATATTGAATAAGAATTTAATTGCTATCGACAAGATGGCTATAAGGGGATGACTATCGAGTAATATTTTGTTCCATCAATTAATCCTTACGGTTTTCTAGTAAATCAAATTGATAATATTCATATGCTCTTGGACCATGTGAGAACCCATGCCATGGAGGTCTAACAAGGACATTCATCACTATGCAAAAGTGAGCATCAACTTTTGGTTGGTAGTTAAGGGTTTTATAAACCCTATGTATGGAGTTAATCCAAAATCATTTTTTTCTATTCCTTACCCCAACTCTCGAGCAACATGTGAGAGATAAATTTGCACGAGTAACGTCACCTGATGCACAATGTATGTACCATGCACTTATATGGTTCTTAAATGTTAGTAAATGTAGACACATAAAAATGACCAAGACCTGCAAGCACTATTTTACCACCTTTCATCCTAACATAATTATGACATTTTAATTATGTTTCTAACCCACATTCAACTATTAATTAAATAATTTATAATTATTTAATTAATTCATGATCTTTCATTCTTCATGATTATTAAATAAATAAATCTTATTTATTTATTTAATGTGTCACTAATTGTCATAATTAAATAAAGTCATCAATTTATTTAATTAATCTTTATCACGAATGTCCTCCTGATTATTAAATAAATATATTTTAATATGTCACTAATCCCTAAAATCCTCTTAATTAAATAGATTTGATAATTTATTTTATTAATTAACTAATTCTTCTAAATTAAATAATTATTTTAATTATTTAATTGTTGCATGTGACACTTCTATATTTTTAAATAAAAACAAATCATTTAAAAATATCTCACATGGTTAACTATTTTTCATTTAGTAATTAATTTCAAAAATAAATTACTTCTTATCTCACAAAATCTCTATTTTGAATTAATTTAATTCAAAATAGAATTATTCCTCTACAAATCAAGTAATTTCTAAAATTACTGATTTTCTGAAATCCCACCTTCTTATCCTCTGATTTTTACTAATTTCATCTCACCTATCACATTTAGTCTTGATTTAATTTATTTAATTAAATCCTATTCATACATGTGGGTATTTTTCCCTAACACTAATTGAGAGTTGCCTTATTGAATCTTGACTTTTGATTCTAGGGCATTCCCCAATCTCTCATCTCGTCCGTCCATTTAAGATTGCATTTTCTATAAAATGACAATCTTGATCTCATTTTCGGGATTGATGAATCATTATTATCTCTTAGCATTTTGTAATCATTTAGCATCAATTGTCATATCACCTTAGGCTCATTTAGTAATTTGCATATTAGGATTGAATTGCTAGTTTGCATATTAGAGAGTATTTTTATAAATCCTTCAAATCTTGTTTAGGTCTAGACATTTATAGTTTGCTCATACAAACAAATTAGAGGGCATCCTTTTATCACAACAAGTTAGGAGGTACAATGGAAATGAGCCATGGAGGAGAGAAATGGGTGAGATTGTTCTAGTCTCATTCCTTTTCTCATTGATTTCTCCTTTGCATTTCATCGATTGATAGTATTTCTATTGCATGCATGTTCTAACCTAGTTCTATCTTGCAGGGATATTTTATCTATCATTACATTGGTGAACCTGATGTATCTAACACACTTTTGCAGGTTTTGTACGGCCTCAGATATTTTTTTGCAGGAACAGGTACGGAACACCACATTTTCCTTCTCATGCGACGCAATCGCTCTGCTGTGTCGCATTTTCCTTCGCGTATGATGCAACTCGCCTACTGAACCGCATTCGCCACTCGCAAAACCGCAAGTGACATTCTGGAATGCATTTGACAGAGAGAACCTGAACCGTATCTGCCGAGCCGCAACCGTCGAGCCACATTTGACACGACGCATCTGCCATTGTGTGTCATAAGTGACTGGTAATTTGCATTATTAAATTGTAATCTAGATCCGACGCATCCGCGACCAATTTTTTTGTTTTTGGGATTAAAATAAACCAACCCTAGGATAGACACTTAATTCAGAATTTACCAATCCTAGGATAGAAAATCTAATATGGAATTTATCAATCTAGGATAGTCACCACACTCTACTTTTGTTTGGTTAAAATGAACCCCATGTTTTAGTGAAGCAATATCTTCACTTAGAATAGAAAACTTTTATTTGGGTTTAAAACTGAACATTTGTTTGCTGTGTTTGTTTGGATAATAGGTATATGCTCTTGCCTTTACTAGGTGATCAAAAATCCAGACTTATCCATTTTTATTTTCATGCATTTCATGTTTTATTACAACCTTTAGAAGGCCTTCCGTAGTGGGAAAAAGTACTCACCCTAGGGGAATGACCTAAGTGGGAACAACCAAAGCCAGGTTTTCCAACCCACTATAATCAAAAGTGAATTTGGGGGAAACCCATATTCAACGGCAGTAGGCAAGAGAACCATCCCCAAAATATTTTTTCTAAAGATTGGGAGATCTCTTGAGGGAGTTTATTTATTGCCACACCGAACGGAAACCTTGACTAAGAACCATAGTGTAGAAGCCAACCGTGTGAGTATCCAGAAATTGTCTCAATCACGGTGCAAGGGGAGGGAAGAGTCTCCCCCAAGACACTCACCATATAATCACCATGGACTATTTTCTCAAGGGATTCGGTATCCACTTCCATCACCTTGAGTACGCACCTGGAAAAGACAAAAACACGGGCGCCCCCTAGGGGGTGACATGGTTGTGTGAGTCGAAGCGATTTTAAGATGTATGATGACCCTTTGACTATTAAGAGTGAGTCTGTTTGAAGTAATTTAGTTTCTATTATGTTTGCCAACTATTTTCAAACAAACTTCAACAAATTGAAACATCAACAATCTGGGTCCAAAACTTGTCAAATCGGCCAAACTGTTCATTTTTTTCAAAATTTGCTTCATGCAACGCAATCATTTTGTAAAACCGCAATTGCTCTGTTGGGTCGCATTTGCAACATCCTGAGTCGCATTCTCTATACTAAGCTGCATTTTCCAGTATTAAACTGCATTCGCTATACTGAGTCGCATTTTCCAGTCCTAGAACCGCAGTCAACTATCATTCAATGCATTTTCCTGATCGAACACCGCATTTGTAATTTTGAACCGCATTTGCTTATGGCTGAGCCGCATTTTCTCTTGCAAACCATAATAGACCTATCATACCATATTTGCAATACCAAACACCGCATTTGCAATTTTGCAGAACATCTGTTGAAACCTACAATGTTGAAACGCATCCACTGCTTATAGAGACACATTTGATCCTGAACCACACTTGAAGCATTAAGCGACGCATTTTCCTATCTTTTGAAAAAATAGATTTCCTGTCAAAAACCAGAGGCCAAACTTTTGTAAACATATTTTCTTGGCATCTTTTTCCCAGTAGTCTTTGTCTAAAACTGGCAAAGCACTTGTCCAATTCATCCATCTTTGCATTTTAGTTTTCATCTAGCTTGCAATCCATCATCATCATCTTCATAGGAAAATTATTAAGTCCTCAAAATTACACCTTTGGGATAGGAAAAATTTCCTTCCTTTGTCAAACCATTGTCTCAAAAATACATTATCATTGGACCAATTCAAAACAAATCAGTCCTTATTCATTGTCCTTAGGTGAGTTACTTCCAACTCATAAGTCTGGTGTGGAAATCTCACCTTGTCATTTTTCCATCTTATCACTTTATCCTTCAAACTAGTCCTTTGACAATCCAAATTAAGACATTGTCCAAACTTTGAATGGTTAGAAAAACTTTCCTAAAAGTCTGTTGACATAAGATACTCCTTTTAGGCACTCCTTACCACTTTGCATTTGACATCCCTTTTTGTCTTCATTATCACTTTGCATAAGTCTTAGTCTCATTCCATCCACCATCATGTCTTCAAGTCACTATGACATGCGTGCTAGTCAAATTGAATGCCAATTCATTAGTAAGGGTCAAGCACAATTGGCTAGGGACTTCAAAATGATTTACCTCCAATCCAAGTCCAAATTCACCTCAACCTCTAGTCCTCCGTCCATCTATCCATCTTACCAACAATCCATGGGTCCTGGTCCTCTATCCATCTACTATCAGGGGTCCCCTAACACCATCCACCACACTAAGTCACAACAAACTTTCATTACCCACCCTAACCTTGACAAGGGAAACCAACCATCCATCAATCCTAGTCCATCATACACTCATCCCTTCCAAGTCTCCTCATCATATCCTAGTCTTCCATTCATGTCATATCCTAGTCCTTCATCATATCCTAGTCCACCACCCACATCATATACTAAACCTCCATCCACGTCATATCCTAGTCTTCCATTCATGTCATATCCTAGTCCTCCATTCACATCATATCCTTGTCAGGCAGTCATGTCCTATTCTAGCCCATCATCCCTTAACCGAGTCCAAAAATCCATGTCCAACCCTAGTCCAGCATACACCAATCCATTTCAAGACACTCCATTTGGAAATCCCACCTTCTTACCTACACTTGAGGATACATGTCAAGAGGCAAGTCCAAAGCATGACATTATAACATCATTGTCATGTCAAGATCAAATTAGTCCATCCCATGACCCTATCTTTAAATCCATTCAAGAAGTCCTCCTAGAAAATCATGGCACACGAAAGACACCTATCCTTGGTCAAGAGTCCATCCACAACCATGTCATTCAAGATGACCCTATCCTTGGTCAAGGTCTTATTTCCAATCATGACATTCAAAATGCACCCATTTTTTATCAAGACACTATCTTTGATCAAGAAGTCCAAAATGATCCACTCCTTGACTTCTATGCCAGTCATGATCAAACACTTGAAGGTGACCCTATCCAAACTTTAAATATTGACACTTCCAAAAGTGAGACACTTGCCTCCATGGGACACATAGATGATCTACCACTAGAACAAGAGTCTCCTAGCATGGACATATTTGCAAATAATCAAGCTATAGCTGAATTCAGTGGGCTCTATGACAATGACCATAAAGACGATTTTGACATAGACTTTGAAGAACCAGTAGAATCACATGAGTCTGACATGTGACCAAATCAGACTGAAGATATTAATCACAAATTTGTCCAACATGTGAGTGAAACTACAACATCTTATCAATTAGAATCATCCATCTTTTTCAGAGCAGGCTTCCTTATAGAGGACAAGATTTCAAGCAATAATTTCCCTAATAATGATGGGTTAGCATCTTGCTTCCAAAGTAACAAGTATCCCATCACAAACAAAATCTGTCAGAACATGCATTATCAAGGAAAAGGAATAGGCCTACATGAGCAAGGAATTATTGAACCAATACAAGTTCAGGCAAATTACAGACACCAAGGTCTTGGCTACTCCTCAGTCAGAAAATCTAATGATGTTAGTGGTCCCTCCTCGATATTGGGGGAAACTTTATCTAATACAAACGTCAAAATGGGTATCATGAGTAGTCCTTATCATAAGATTGTTACCAAAACCCCTTCCCTCCACACCCCAAACCATCATTTTGTCATGAATAAACCTTCCATTTGGAACCAACAAAAGTCTTACAAATAAAAAATCCAAAATCAAATTTCAAAGGCCATCAAATCAATCAAAAATATGAGTGGACAAATAAAGCTAAAATGGATCCCAGAACAAAATGGTCAGGTCAAGAAAATAATGAATTAGGCAAAGAAAATATGCCAAAATTCAATTAAAATGTGGAGCCACAACACAAGAGGACTCCCACCTGTAATACATGTCCACCTCCTTTAAAATGGCCATCAAGAAAGACATATAAAAGTGTTGGTTCCAAACGCTATAAAAAATCCAACCTCCATCATCCATTACCCAAAATTTGGAGAATAAAAACGACTACATCCAAAAATCCCACTAACCCATCCATGTCCACCATCATCCATCATAATCCTACATCCTCCTTAAAGTCCAAACATCCCATGTCACAAATCTGTCGCATCTTGGCAGCAACTCTCTATCATAAGGACTCTCATGGCACTCTATCATGATGTGCATATTCAGATAAGGCCAACTCTAGTATCAACAAGGATCACAATGACATTAATAAGTTGTATGCAAGCGTTATCATCCTGACACGACAACTACTTTAGAAAGGTCATTATTGGCATATCATGGCACTAGTTTCTATATTGGCATCGTCAAAGGCTTCAACATAGTTAGTGGTCATATAAAGCATCAAGGCTATCTGGCAAAAATACAAAAATACAAAAAAAAATGGAAAAATATCAAAAACAAATCGTCACCTTGATGAAAACTTGGCAAACAGGCATCATGGTGACACCCCAAAAAAAAATCAGAAAATATCAAAAATAGCAAAGAGAAAAATTTTGTCCAACGCTGAAAACCTAGCAAACAGGCGCTTTCGATAAGTACCATGATGAAAACCTGGCAAACAGGTGTCATGTGTAGAATAAATTTTCTATGTGGACCATTACACTTGGGGGCAAGTCATCTTATCTCCCATTCCCTTCACATGAAATTTCCATCTATCCATCTAAACCCTATCACTTTCCATCCATTTTCCCACTGACTTTGATCTTGATAAGGACTAAAATACAACCATAAATCATGCTTTGGGAAAACTCTTGACATGTCTATCTTTTGGTCATACCTTATTCATTGAATATCATGTCATTACCATCATAGCCTTCTTTTCACTATGAGACATCATCCTTGGAGACCATATGATAATTCTCCTAGTCCAAGCCGTCCAGCAGGGAAAAATTTAGTGGCGAATATTCGCCAATTGGCTAATAATAGAAATGAGGAGCTCCAAAAATGGCTAATAGTACAAGCTGAAACGAAGACTAAATCACCAGGTTTTTATGAAAAAATAATTTTGTCTTGATTAATTCGCCATGTTAATGATGCGTCATCAAAATTGATTCGCCAGTATTTTATACAGTTACTAAAAAGTTTAATTATATTCACCAGTAATATTATATTCCTCTAATTAATTTTGGGGCAATATCGCCACTAATAATAAAATACTATTTAATTTGAGGAATATTTTCTTTTATCTATTGCCATAGATTAGTTTTTTAATTGAACGGTTGTAGGTTGATTCTGGGCCCTAATACACATGTGCCTTTTTAAAGGCTTGTTGAGGCCCGAAATTTTTTTTGGGCCACATGATTAGATTTAATCATGTGGCCCAAAACAAATTTCGGGCCTCAACAAGCCTTTAAAAAGGCACATGTGTATTAGGGTGTGGAATGAACTTGCAGCCGTCCTTCATTCTATCAGTAGGACACTAGATAATGTCTCCTCAATGCCCATAGTTCCCCTGATGCACCATAGGATTGTGATTGGAGTTCCGTTGATGAAGCATTGTTAGGTCGATGGTATTGAATTTTGTTAGGAATAGGGGAAGATCTGGCCCTTGACCCTGCTTGTATTGTGATAGGAGTGTGCCAAGATTCACTAGGATTCACCACTATGATTATTATTTTTACCAATTATTTATTAAGATTCGCTAGGATTTTACAAAAAAATTAATACAGTGCATAAGATTTGCCGAGAAAATTAATATTTTTTTTCAAATAAAAGGAGAGATTCACCAAGATTTTACACCTTCGCTGAGGGGGGGATTTCTTAAAGTTATCCCTATTGTTCAAGTCTCCTATCTTTTACCAAATCCTTCCACGGTCCTTTTATACCTAACACCCATCTTGGTTTCCTTTGTTAATGGTCCTACAATCCTCCATCATCCCATTTTAGTCCTCACCAAGTCATTTCAAATGCAACAATATGGCACCCTAGCACATTATCCAAAACATTCCTTGGATTTGTCCCTATACCTACTACAGACTTTTATACTCTTTTCATATCATTATCATCCTCACGTTGTTTTGGGATGTGTCCTTCCCACATCAACCAATGTAGTCATTGTCATCATCACCTGTCAATCGGTTTTCAGCTTGACTAGCAGCAAAATCATGGTTGTCCTTGGATTCATGTGCGTCAGCATCATTCACATGCATTTGTCACAATTTTCACAAAACATCAAAACAATCCTAAAAATGTGAAAAAGTCCTAAAAAAAAGACATAAAAATTTGAAAATGGCCTAAGAAAATACAAAAACATCCAAAAAAATAAAAAAGTGTCAAAAATCTCAAAACAAAGTCAAAGTCTAGCATGTCAGTCCCATCAATCACGTCAGTCAATCTTTATCCCAGTCTAAACTACATTGTCTCTACGCATTTGCTACGTAGGCAAGATTCATCTTCGAATCCCCGAGACATTAGGTCAATCCCTTTAGGTTTGTCCAAATAAAATCATGAGCCAAATATGGTCACGTCAGTCAAATAAAGAAAACATAGTCGCACTTGATGCAAGATAGTCATTTGAAACATCACCATCAAAATCAAGTCCAAATTAGACAACATAGTCCAATCAGTCATATAGTCACAGTCAGTTAGCTTGCCAAAGCATTAGTCAAAGTGTCAATCTCGTCACTTTTTGGTCCTCTTCAAGATGTCTCCTTCTTGAATTTGGACCTCATCAAAGTGTCATATGCCTTTTTAGGATGTGTCCTTCCTGACCTTAGTCATCGTCAAATCGTCAAAAACATCAAACAATCAATCTTCGACAAACAAACATTGGCAATATAATTAAATGGTTGTTAATTTTTGGGTATTTTATCTTATCTTTTTATTGAATTTTCTTTTGGTCATGTTACTAGCTACCTCGAGGATGTCCCCTGAAGGATTTAGAGGTGCGATGACGTCTCATTAACTACTCTATTTTTCTTTGACTGTTGTCTGTGGATTGTCTTGACAAAAAGACTGGGGAAATTGGCCTCTAGTATGAGTTATGGCATTCCTTTTCTGTGACCATTTATTTTGCAAATGGATGACCTTGCACACCTTGGTCTATGTCATACCCTGGTGTTTTTTGTCCATTTGTGTCCTTTTTACTGCCCAATGATGATTCGAGCAACACCTATTAAGTACCTTGGCAAATATTGAAGGGTTCTAACAAGCATTTCGTCTTTCGCATTAACTTGCATCTCCTTCCCCATATCAGCATCCATGTCTTCTATCTGAACATTCATCTTTTTCTCTCTACCATTTCTTTGTCTTGTCATATTCTAGTCTTCTCATCAATTTCAAGAGCACACCCATGTTCTTGGAACCCAACTGTCCTCTCAAGGGGGCATACCGCTACCTCCTCGTCATTCTTCCTCAACCTATTTTGCACTGGGGCATGTTCTAGAATTTTTTTTCTTTGCCACAATGCGACAAGTTGCATTATGACAAAGAGGGGCAAATGTAGACACATAAAAATGACCAAGACTTCCAAGCACTATTTTACCACCTTTCGTCCTAACATAATTATGACATTTTAATTATGTTTCTAACCCACATTCAACTATTAATTAAATAATTTATAATTATTTAATTAATTCATGATCTTTCATTCTTCATGATTATTAAATAAATAAATCTTATTTATTTATTTAATGTGTCACTAATTGTCATAATTAAATAAAGTCATCAATTTATTTAATTAATCTTTATCACTAATGTCCTCCTGATTATTAAATAAATATATTTTAATATATCTATTTAATATGTCACTAATCCCTAAAATCCTCTTAATTAAATAGATTTGATAATTAATTTAATTAATTAACTACTTCTTCTAAATTAAATAATTATTTTAATTATTTAATTGTTGCATGTGACACTTCTATATTTTTAAATAAAAACAAATCATTTAAAAATATCTCACATGGTTAACTGATTCTTCATTTAGTAATTAATTTCAAAAATCAATTACTACTTATCTCACAAAATCCCTATTTTGAATTAATTTAATTCAAAATAGAATTATTCCTCTACAAATCAAGTAATTTCTAAAATTACTGATTTTCTAAAATCCCACCATCTTATCCTCTGATTTTTACTAAT
The DNA here is from genome assembly GCA_007115665.2 of Sequoiadendron giganteum. NCBI lineage: Eukaryota > Viridiplantae > Streptophyta > Pinopsida > Cupressales > Cupressaceae > Sequoiadendron > Sequoiadendron giganteum. The sequence goes on from CM021104.1 coordinate 606,196,896, forward strand.
TTCATCTCAACTGTCGCATTTAGTCTTGATTTAATTTATTTAATTAAATCTTATTCACACATGTGGGCATTTTTCCCTAACACTAATTGAGAGTTACCTTATTGAATCTTGACCTTTGATTCTAGGGCATTCCTTAATCTCTCATCTCGTCTGTCCATTTAAGATTGCATTTTCTATAAAATGACAATCTTGATCTCATTTTCGGGATTGATGAATCATTATTATCTCTTAGCATTTTGTAATCATTTAGCATCAATTGTCATAGCATCTTAGGCTCATTTAGTAATTTGCATATTAGGATTGAATTGCTAGTTTGCATATTAGAGAGTATTTTTATAAATCCTTCAAATCTTGTTTAGGTCGAGACATTTATAGTTTGCTCATAAAAACAAATCTAAGGGCATCCTTTTATCGCAACAAGTTAGGAGGTACAATGGAAATGAGCCATGGAGGAGAGAAATGGATGAGATTGTTCTAGTCTCATTCCTTTTCTCATTGATTTCTCCTTTGCATTCCATTGATTGATAGTATTTTTATTGCATGCATGTTCTAACCTAGTTCTATCTTGCAGGGATATTTTATCTATCATTATAGTAAATTGTAGTATTGTTCAAAAAAAAATTGTTAGATGCATTTTTTCCCTAGTGTAAATTATGGACATTACATCATTTTCCATATCATTGGGAGGTATATTTGAAGACATACCCGAAGTTGTTTGCATAGGTACTATTTCCATATTATTCAAAGTTGAAGTTGAAGGCATAGTTGAGTTTGTCTCCATAATTGAATTTTCTTCCATATTCACCATACCCACATTTGCATCATCTACATTCATTTCATCATTCATGGCTTCCTCTTCAAAATTAATGGAACTAGATGCTTCCAAATTTTTAATTTGATGAATCCTTTCTCTTCTATCCCTTTGTCTTTTTGCCTCCATATCTTTATTTGCTTGAATTTCTTCAGTTGTCATTGAATTTCTACAATTTTTTCTTTGTCTTTGCTTTGATCCCATGGTTATCACACCCTCTTTGATGAAAAAACAAATGATTCACTTGTATCCTATTTTCAAATTTTCATCTCCTTCAAATATTTAATTAAAACTAATATGTACTATGAAGATCCTTTCTTCTATAAACTTTGAAGTACAAAAGCATCTTGAATACATCCAAAAGCTCTCTTTTTTTAAATCTTCTTGTAAAATCTGCTTGTACTTTATTCCACTTCAGAAAATTCAGCCTACTCTTGTCTCTTCCAATAATTTGGAATAAAAATATAGAAAATTGCGCTTTCAGACCATACTGCAGAAAAAGAATGTTGTAGGAAAAACGTGTTTTATCAGAATTTTTCAAATTAGGGAAAAATGGTCATATAAGAAACATGTATGTGTTTCATAACAGGTATGTGTTACCTTTATCCAACGAGTAAAAACATAATGCGTACGCATTATGAAATGCGTACGTGTTTCATTTAAATAACGCACACATGTTTTAGTAATGTGTACGCGTTATATAAAAATTGAATTCCCAACCCATATGTAGCCTTGGTTTTAGGCTCGGGAAAGGCTTGGCAATCTGAGCCTTAGCCTTTGACCTGCAACTAAAAGCCTAAGGTAGATTGAAGAAGAATGCCCAACTTTGGCAATGATGGACCTTTGTTTTTAATCAATCTATAAAATTAAAGCCCATTAGAGAAAATAATGTCTAGTTTTCAAATATATAATTTTTATTAAGATTGGATTATGTTTGCTATTTTTTAATTAATTTCTAAGAAAACTAGTCCTTAAACTTGAAATATCAAGCTTTTTTGTTTTTTAATAACTTTTTTCTGGTTAAGTTTCTTGTAAAAAAAATATGTGGCATCAATATTCAAACAATTCTCTACACAATGAAAATTAAAATTCTAAAAATGTTTAGCTTAGGTCAAATTATGTTATCTGTACATGTTGATTATTAAAAACAACAATTAAGGCCAATAAATATTCAACAAAAAACTATAAAAAAAATTCCTCATCAATCTTCATGTTGTTAGCTCTCTTTCCCCAAAAGGAATTAGCAAAATAATTTTATTTGGGTCAAAAAGCGGTGTTTGGACACATGCATGGTATGGTAAAAAAAATAGGGACTTTTAAAAAGTGGTTTTCATAGATCCCTATCAAAATTTAATTTCTACAATCTGGGTATTTTAATAATTTACATATTTGGAAACTAGATTCAAAATTCAAAATTTCATATTACTAAATTTTTTAAAAATTCATTCTGTAAGTGCCTCAAATTTTTAGTCCAAGTGTGACAATTTCTGAAAAAAAGCAAAAACGCTTCCACTTTTTGAGCTTTTTGTGGACCCAACTTCTTGCATCAGCCCTAATACAGGACCTTATTGATGATGGTAAGATAACAGTTGGCGAACACACTCCTTTGAGTAACTTTGATCGTTAGGTGTTTAAGAACCCTTTCCTTAAGCATGACAAGGATAAAGGAAAGGCCCTTGACTCTGGTGATGGTGTAAACTATACTACTACTAAGTATGACTATACCATACATAAAATCAGTGAGGTTGATAATCATGTAAACACTTTCATTATAAAAGGAAAAGAATCTAATTGCAAGGTTACTACCCACAAAGGCACAGTCACCCTTAAAGGTCCTAATTCAAAACCCACTACACCAACTTCGTAATATAACCTCAGAACATTTAGGGAAAATACCTGCATAAATTTCCGTACTTGAGCTACTATGCCTATCTCTTGAGCATAAATCTATTCTAGATGAAGCACTTACTACTACTATAGTGCCTACAGACCTACATATGGACCAATTCCAAGCTATGGTGGGACATATCACCTTGCCTCACACTCTCACTTTACTGAAAATGATGATTCATCCCCTCAACAACCGCATAATGCAACTTTACACATTGACGTCCCCATCAATAATGTCAAGATCAAGCGAGTTATGATAGACGGAGGAGCAGGTCTTAATATTTGTACCCAAAAATTGATCACAAAATTAGGGTTTTTTGAAAAATGCAGTTGATCCAAAGAACAAGATTACCATAAAGGCATATGATGAAGAGGAACACTCATCTAAAGGATCAATTACTCTACCGACCAGAGTTGGCCCTGTGGTAAAGGATGTGGTTTGCCAAGTCCTTGATCTCCCATTGACCTATGATATCCTCCTTAGAAAACCTTGTGTGTACACCTAAAATTGGTCTAGAGAATTTGATTAATTAAATACGAATTATTTGATTAATTATCCTAATTTCCTCTATTGTTAGAATAAATAGAAATATTTATTTATATAGTTCATGTTCACGCCACATTTAAATTTTTCCAATTTCGTCTATTATCTCATCTTAATTTAATAAACAAAATTATATACTTTGTTTGATTTAATTATCATTTCCCTATTTTATTCTATCACATCAATCTTAAATTAATTAAATAAAGATTAAACACTTTATTGATTAATTTCCATATTCTTCTGTTTAATTTAATAAACAAATTCTATAGTCTGTTTTATTAAAATTATTTATCCCTCTTTTGCTAATTTAAATAAATAAAAAATATTAAAATAAAGGCATAAGGAATATTCCTCTATATTTCCTCAAAACAAATTAGATATCCTATGTCTAATTTATGTCAAAATCATGTCAAAGTTAATTGATTGAAACTTAATAGGAATATTTGGAGACAAATTGCAAATTCTTCTCTCAATCCTCTTCCATCAATCCTTCCTCTTCTCTTGCCTAGTGTTTTCATGGGTAGAGACAATCCCCAAAATCTTCTCAATCTCCTCCATCTCTCACCATTCAATTCTCCAGATTGAATCCAATCCTCTCTTTGCCATCCATGTGCATTTCTATAGCCAAGAAATCTATAAATACAACTTCATTCAACCAATAAAAGGATCCAGATTATCTAACTTATGCACTCTTACTCTGTAGGAATTCAAGCATCAAGCATCAAGCATCCAGCATCCAAGCATCCAACATTCTAAGATCATATCATGGCTGCCTCATGTAGCTGCATTTATCAATTTTCATGTCAATATATGTCACATTAGTTTCTTTTACCATCTAGATTTTATCATATTAGCTTCACATCATTGCATCAACATCATTCCATTCTTTAGATTGTCATTTTAACAGTTATAGTGTTATTTAAATCTGAGAGCACAATAGCTTAATAAATCTTTGAAGATAGGAGACTGTTGGTGTTTTTTCATGTAAACTAGGTTTGTCTCCTAATCTACCTGTGGAATTGCCAATTCCAATCAAGGGCAGCTCAGAGGACTTGGACCAACTAACGAGGATTTTGTTTTTTTTAACAATAACCTCCTACACTTTGGGCTCTGCAAGACCCGGGAGGGTGATCCCTATAATGAGTTTACAACTTCTGCAACAAAATCATAAACAATCATTAACTTCAAAAACAAATAATCTCACTTAATAGCTCAACAGAATGGGATAGAACTGAAATGAATTGGTTGTTGATTAGTAATATCAACCATTTGGAGCATGAGATGGTTATAACATAGTTTCATGGTGAAGGATAATCATTATGTTTAAAATTTGGTAGCAAGCCCTAGGTGAAGACAAACAAAACATTGCATCACAAAGAACAAATGCAAACCAAACCAGTGCCATATCCATTGGGGGAGTCAAATTCATCAACACCTAATGGTTCATAGCATATTTTTAACACATAGCATGTAATATGTCTGATTATACTGCCTTACAGTATCAACAATTTGTACCTCAGCTCAATACTTCTTACCCAATCCTTGTACAAAACACATCAATCTGCAATCTCATTTAAGTAGTTTAATTAATTCCTTGAATCAAAGCTAACACCAGAATTGCACACACCACAATAGTGAGAAGAACAGAATAACCCTTGATTACTTCATTCAAAATTTGAATATATTTGCACATAGGAGATACATGAGCCTGGATTTGTCATTTAAACTCAAATGCCAGCACTGTTATGAAACACTAAATCCCAATAAACTCAAATCCTACAACGAAATGACACAAAACCCATTTGCATTGCCTCTCTAACTACATATTTTACAATTTGAAATGCAGCTCCACACCAGAATTTTGATTAGCTCACTTGCTAATCTAAATTGCTAACTTGCCCACCTTTTTTACAATGAGAGAAGAAAAGAATAAGAAGAGGAGAAGAGATTCTAGAAGAAACCCTAAATCTGAACAAGAACAATCATTTGGAAACATCTCCACCGTTGAACAGTGATCTACCAAATATCTTCTCCATTTCCCTGTAACGAACTTGATTCTGTTCTCAAAACAGCATGTGATCAATTTGTTCCTCACCAAAAATGACATGTGTCCACTCCACTCATTGCAATAAACAGATTCTGCAGCTGAAAGAAAACTCCATTCCCGTGAAAAATCCATTTTCCTTTGTTTTATGTTTTTCCCTTTGCTGCATTTTACTCTGTATGTTTCCTCACTGTTGTTTTTATTTTATTTACCATCAGTAAATAAAATATTTCACATTTTACATTAATTTCCATGCAAAGTATTTTAATACTTTACCCAGCAGCAAAGTATTTACCACTTTACATGAATAAATATTTTACCCCAACACAGTAACAAGTTTCACCAGAGAAAATAAAACATGCCCCAACCTCCATTTAAAATTTACTAAAATAAAACAATGTCGGGCCATTTCAAAATTTCCCCACATTAAGCCTTCCATGTAAAATATCTGTTGAAAATTTCCCCAAAGGTAAATAGAAATTCCCATTAAAATTTTACCCCTGGCACCTTGGAATACCCGTGCACTTTAAAAATTCTTGGGGCCCACCATATTTTAAATTTACTTTGGCCAGACCTTAGAAAAGTATTTAATATTAAAAAAATTATTTACTCCTCTCCCCATCTCCCCGCCATCCCGCAATCAATAACCCGTAATCACTTCCGGATCACAATATGGCGGGTGACAGTTCGGATGCTACTGCATTTGACCTCTTGATCTCCACTGTTGGCTTTTGATTTTTATTTATACCATAATGGAGAATACATCGGGCCTTTAAATATTTTAAAGAAATATTTTCCGGAGAACATCTAAATTAAAATGTTTTCCCCATTATTTAGCTGGGATTCATTTAAATCCACTTACTCGAAGACTCCAGCTGGGCCCACTACTTCCACGTGGCCTCATCCCACCATTTCACAATCATTAAAAGGAAAGCAAGTTGGGAATGCAGGTTGGCGGGGAACGGTTGTGATTTGGCTGCATCGGCCCTCCATCCTCCATCGTCGGATTTTCCTCCTGCCCTTCACCATTTACTTTGCCCTAATTTCTCATCTAGTTTCATGCTCGAGCAATGCCTTTCAGGAATCATGGCGACCATTTCTTTCCTCTCCTTTAAGCATCTACAAAATCATGATTTTCCCGAAGACCACATTAAGTGTTCTACCTAGCAAACAGGCCACATGAGCCTTTGTGCTTTACTAGTCGCGTGCCTCACATTGTGACCTTCTTCTTTTGGCGCGGGCCTCCTTTGAGCCTCCTGCTACAAGCGTGGGCCTCCATTTTCATTCACTTGGTGCACCCACTCCAAATGTTGGCCGCGAGCTTCCCTACTATGTGTTGTCTTCCCCTGCTTAGGTACGGGTAACGCCCACCATCACTGCTTCCTTTAAGTTAATAGGCGTAGGCTCCTTTCATGCATGAGCCTCCTTTCAACTGTTGGCCTCGCCATATATGTTGGCTACGCCATTCATTTACCTGGCAGAAGACTCCCACGCCCTCTATTGTCCGCGGGCCTATCAATTGGTAGTGTGAGCCTCCAAATCTCACCTGCCGGTCGTGCCCTCCAGCTTCCAATTGCATTTGTTTTGTGCAGTCATTGTAGGCATAGGCATTCAAATTCATCCACTGGTTTGTGTTCATACCTATTATAGGTTGTACCCTCCTTATTTTGCAATTTTCCGTCAAACAAGTTGAAAACATGGTGCCTCCTCACTGGGTGGTAGAGTCCTCGATTTCCTTTGGTTTGAATCTCATCATTCCTCACTCACATCTTCCAAAACCTCAACCCATTCACTATGTAAAGTTGCAATCACCAGATCCCCTTTGTTTGCATTCATTGTAAACCTCCACTGAGCATTACCTCCTTCATCCAATGTATGCTACCATCAATTTTTGAATTTCATTTTTCTTGCAATTATATTGCCATAACATCAAAATGAAACAAGTAATTTTTGAGTTCTGAGTGTGTTGCATTTGATGATGTTCACTCACAAATCATACCATTTCTTGCAATTCCTTTTTGAAAGTTGTTGTAATATTGAACCATGTCTCATGTCAGAGTATCTCTCTCCCTGATTAGAATTGAAGTTACTTGCAAATGATTCCAAACTTACATCCTTGATCACACATTCATCTACCATTCTCTTCCCTGAGACCTATATCCAGAAGCACCATTTTGGATACACAACATTGTCATTGACCTTTGTTGACTCTTTCTCCTTATAGTCCCTTACTGAATCATTTATTTGCCTTTATGCCACATCCCTATTTTAAAACAGTGTCACCATCCATTCGATGGAAAGATTATGATGGAGGTAAACATGGAACCTTCAAGTAGATACCATGTTTAAAGTAACCTACCTGAAGGGATTGCAACATTACAACTTTACAACCTCATAACTAGGCAAAGCATGTTGGGTCCCCAAGTGGACCCGGCTAAAAAAAAATTCGTTTTCAAACAAAATTTTCCCTCGAAACATCCCACGACAACATCTAGATGCATTTGAAGTGAAATGGTAAACTGGATTGCTGTCAAAAACTATTTTTTGTCACTTTTGCAAAATGGTCAAAACAGGCCAAGTAGGCTCAGGAATCAATCTGGGAAACTAGTCAAACGACCTCGTGAAACCATAAAAAATTGCAAGCATATAGTCATTTGATCCAAAAGTATAGTGCAAAAGACAGCTCAGAGAAATAGATCCCGAGGAACCAGATATTAATCGGCAAAGTTGCCTAGTCAGGCTTTTTTGAAAAAGCAGCTATTCTGAAATAATTGAAACACACCCGACTGCCAATTTGTAAAAATAGTGAAACAACTCTTGACGAGCTGCCATCAGACACATAAGTTCATTAAGGTAACCTGAGCATGTGTGCAAAAGGACTTTATTTGAAAGAACGTTGATCAAAAGATATTAATGATCAAAATTGACCACTCAGAAGGGCTGTCAGGAATGCAAATGTGAAATTGAACAAACAACATTTGGTTTCGATCTACTAAAAATAGCAAATGAAGTTCTGCAAAATGACATATGAGATCAATTAGGTATGGAGAACACAAAACAACATTCATTTTGACATAATAGTCAACTGGTTGTGAAATCCAAGCTCAAACAGGAGGCCGTTTTGTAAAACTGCCAATCTGCAAACAGCAGAATAGTGCAAAAACCCTCCAACTTTATTTTTCAAAACCTTGACAAAACTGATCGTGGGAAGCTGAAAATTGACACACACACTCACATATGTCAATCAAATATGTCTGCAAATGGGTTTTGCTTACAAATCAACATGCCTGAAGTTCTGATTCTCCAAAGTGGGTCATTCAAACTGACCCCTCAAGTGCACTTCTGAAAGTGAAGGGGCAAACTTCTCAAAACGAGCACCTGAAATTTGCAAAATTTGAGAGTGCCAACAAAGACAATGAGACACTTTCAGTTGATTATTAGCTTGATCTTTGATACAATGTTTCATTAAGAAGTGTTTTATTCCTTTCTACTTATTTCACACTTTCACCTTGGATTCATGCAATGCAAGTGGTACCTTCTATATACCACCAGTGCATTAAATTCCTGAATAATACAAGGGGATCCCAACCCTTTCATGTATTGCCACAATCTAAATCCTAAGACTAAAATCACAATCCCCAGCAATCGTGAGGTATTTCCTTCCCAAGAATATGTTGATCTTGAGTCCTTAAAAGCATCCTCCTCAAAATCCAAGGAAGTTGAGACCAAAATACAATTAAAAGAACAAGGACTAGGATAATATACTTTGAATCATGTACCCTTTGCATTGGAAAGTTACCTTTAGGGTATGTGTAGGATCATCATGGAAAAAACAGGCCCTTAAGTGGCAATAAAAAGACAAAAAATCAGCGTTAGACAACTTGACATAAAAATTTGAATAAGTTATCTATGTTATTTTAAAAAAATGTAAAAATAGAATCTGTAGAAAATTGAATTTAGTTTCTAAACTACTAGACCTTTATTTAAAAAAACAAAATCTATTTGGTGAAAATTTGAAATTTCAATGCAGTAGTATTTAAATTTCAGGGTAAAAATAAGAAGTAGGTGTCTGTCTGACCACCCTAACCACAATAAAATGATTATATTTTTTTATAATATTTTAGATATAAGTAGAGGACTCATGTCCTGATGTGATGCATATTTTTTTATAATTTTTTTCCAAGTAAATAGTTAATTATTATTTTTTTATTACAACTTTTAAAAAATATAAAAGTTTGTCTATCTAACCACCTTAACTTGGTCAAAAATTCATGAAATTCAATTTTTTAATTTTTAATCCTATAGTACGCAAACCATAGAATGTGACGCATGTTTTAGATTCAAAAAATGTGATACCATTTGAAAGTTATAAATTTTTTTCAATCAGCCTATCAATTAGGACTTTATTCGTAATTCTAATAGAAAATGAATAATAATTATTTATTAAATTCAAAGTAAAGAATAATTTATATTGGTGGAAAGCTAAGAATCTTTTCTAAAAACCCTTTTCGTTTCATCAATTTTGGGTAAAAAAAAGCTCGTCAACCACAAGGACCATCATATGGCTTACATATCACCACTTTTTGGCCCATCATTATCCTGCACATACCCTTTATCTCCCCATACTTGTGGAAAACCACAAATGACTAAGACCACATCAGATGCAAAGACTACAATGACTTGTAAATTAACCAATCTCAAGAAATGGGGAGTTCTCTATAATGAAACAAAAGAAATTGATCTCTTGAAATGGCTATACAAAGATGAGGATACAAAAAAAAAGAAAAACTAAAATAAAGATACCTATTGGACAATATAGTAAAGTATTTGATCTTATGAAACAAATGGGATATGATGGTAAAAGTCCTCTCGACTTATAGAAATAGGGTATCTTGGAACCAATACAACCTACTCATATGCAAAAAGTCCTTAGTTTAGGATATCATAAACAAAAATATAAGACCTTGACTACCACGTGTACTTCAAATAAGGAAGTAGAGTCCTCTAATGCTACACAAACAAATGAGGAAAGTACCATCGATGACTTCATTTAAATTTATGAATATGATAGTATCCCTACCCTTGAACCCAATCCTAACATTTGTACCCTTGAATCCATTCAAAATCTTGATTCAAATCACGACCCTTTACTCGTGGTTCACCCTGAACTCATTGATTTGGACCAGAAGGGACCACCACAATTGGATGTATTTCAAAATGATGAGGCAATCATAAATTTTTTTGGAGCACGAGAAGATACACCTCTTGAGGATCATAAGATAGGTTTCACCATAGAACTCAACAGTGTGGCTTACTTTGGGGAGGGTGCCAAGCCTTTCAGTCATAAAACTATTGAAAATATAAATAGGTCTTCTAGTGGAAACCGTTTTGCGATGTTATTAGACTTAAAAAAGGTAAAATTAAAGGACATATCCAAGGGAGAAAACCTCTCTAAGGCACCTGAGGATGGAAGGCTTCACACACTTCCCTTAGCAGTATTTCATGAAAAATCATCTATGCTAGTGGAGAAGACAATACCAGCTAATCTAGGTACAGAAAAAAAACCAAAGATAATTCATCTAGCAGAGTCATTAACACCTAAAGAGAGAATAGACCATATACAATTTTACAAGGAAAGACAAGTTAAATTTGCGTGGTCTTATGCAAATATGTCAAGACTTGGTCTAGATCTAGTAATGCATCACTTGTCTTTGCCACTGAGGGAAAAACCGGTTAAATAAAAGTTAAGAAAAATGCACCCGCATATTGCTCTATTGGTAAAATTTGATTTACAAAAGTTGCTAGATGTGGGATTTATAAGACCTATTGACTATGTTGATTGGATTTCAAATTTAGTACCAGTTTCAAAACCTGATGGGGGCATCCAAGTTTGCACAAATTTCAGAGATTTAAACAAAGCTTGTCCTAAGGATGACTTCCCACTTCCAAACATTGACATGATAGTGGATTTGACAGCAGGGCACAAAATTTTATCCCGCATGGATAGTTTCTCATTCTAAAATCAGATTAAAATTGCTCCTGAAGATCAAATTAATACAAAATTCACTTGTCCTTGGGGAACCTTTTGTTGGAATGCCATGCCCTTTGGGTTGAAGAATGTCAAAGCAACCTACCAATGTGTAATGACCACTATATTTCATGACATGATGCATACTTATCTAGAATACTATGTAGACGATTTCTTGTGAAAATATTACATAAGAGTTGGACGTCTAGATATCATGGATAAAATTTTCACAAGATTAGACCAATACAAGTTCTAGTTGAATCCAAATAAATGTGCCTTCATGGTAGCCTCAGGGAAACTCCTTGGATACATTGTCTCATCTAAAGGAATCGAAGTTGATCTTGCAAAAATAAAGGCTATACTTGAAATGCCTCCACCTAAGAATATCAGTCAGCTGAGATCATTACAAGGAAATTTTTTATCTATCTGTCATTTTATAGCACAAATAGTAGATAAATTTGAACCCTTTCAACATCTACTACACAAGAATGTTCCATTCAGATGGAAGGACAAGTGTGAATAGGCCTTTCAAAAAATCAAAGGATATTTGATGACACTGCCAGTATTATTACCTCCTATAGATGAAAAGCCTTTACTTTTGTATATATCCACAACCACCACAACACTGGGGGCACTTTTGGCACAACATGACTCTGAAGGAACAAAATGTGCTATCTATTACATTAGTTACACTTTAGTAGGATATGAGCTCAATTATAGTCCTAATGAAGAGTGTTCATTGTCATAGTTTTTGCATCACAGAAGTTGCGACACTACATGGTTACACACCAGACAAAGCTTATTGCAAAAATTGATCTTGTTAAGTACTTCTTGCACAAAGAAACACTCATAGGATGATTAGCTAAATGGGTGATTATTCTCAATGAGTTTTATATTGAATACATAGAAATAAAATCAATCAAAGAACAAGCTATAGCAGATCAAATCATTGATGCTCTGTGACAGATAATCATCCTCTTATTACAAAATTTCCTGATGAATCAATATTCAATATGGAATCTACACATCTGTGGAATTTATATTTTGATGGCTTCTTCACACAAGGTGGTTCTGGTGTTGACATTCTCTTTGTCACTCCGCAAGGGGATTGTATACCTAAAGCTTATAAGATCCAATTTCCATGTACCAAGAATATTGCAGAATATGAGGCATTAATTTTTGGGCTCTGTATGGCTGTGAAATAGAAAATATTTGAGTTGCATGTTCTTGGGGACTCTCAGTTAGTGATCAATCAAGTTAATGATGACTATAAAGCAAAACATGAAAAAATGATGCCTTACAAAAGAATGGTGGATTAATTCAAGGCTTATTTCACACAAATTTTCTTTTGAGCATATCCCTTGAGATAGCAATAGAGTTGTCGATGCAATGACAACAATTGGCTCACTTGTGGAAATACCAAGAAATGCTGCCTACTATGAGTTCTTGGTAGAACCTATTTTGGAACCTTCTTACAATATACCACAATCTGAAATGATTTGTCTTATTGTTGGTCCTAATTCTCAATGGTATGGTGATATTTATACCTATCTCCATGATAACGTCTTTCCATCTGACATATCCAATAAATCCCATAAAACCTTTATCCATAAAGCTTCCTTCTATGTAATCTTATTTACCGTCAAGGTCTCAATGGAACTTTACTTAGATGTATTGAGCATAACAAGAGAAAAAATTCCTTACAATAAGTACATGAAGGTATATGTGGGGCACATTCTAGTGGTCCTACCTTATCTAAGAAACTCGTGTGTATGGGTTATTATTCGCCCACAATAGAAATAAATGCTTATCATTTTGTTAAAAAATGCAAGTAGTGTCAAAAAAAAGTAGACTTGATACATGCTCCTACATAGGAATTATAGTCTCTTGCTATGCCATGGCCCTTTTATCAGTGGGGACTCGATCTCATGCGAAATATCCATCCACCTTCATCCAATGGCCATAAGTTCATTCTCGTTTCCATAAACTATTTCATAAAATGGATTGAAGTTGTTCCTCTCACTCATATCACTGGAAAACAAATAGCCACTTTCATACTAAACTGCATCATCTGTCGTTATGGTGTTCCTTTATCCATCATCACAGATAATGGTCATCCATTCATAAATCAAGATGCTTGTGAACTCTGTGAGAAATTCCATATACAACATAATTTCTCCACACCTTACTATCCTCAACGTAACGACCAGGCTGAAGCCTTTAACAAAACCATTCTCAAAATTCTTAAAAATATGGTCAATGGTGTTGGTCGATATTGGCATATTCAAGCAAATCCTACCTTGTGGGCCTACTGCATGAGTATTCGCACTCCGACAGGCGCTACCCCATATGCCCTTGTCTATGGATCTGAAGCCATCTTTCCCATCGACATTGAGTTGCCCTCTTTGCGCGTCTCCTTGCACAATCAAATCTGTGATGAAGAATATTGGGTTTCTTGTTTGTAGGAATTGGAGCTATTAGATGAATGAATTCAAACTACTTTCAATCATCTTAGAGCATATCAACAACGGATGTTTGAAGTTATAATCAGAAAGTCAAACCACGTACATTTGAGGTTGAGGATCTTGTCCTTTGTGAAAATCCTTGCAATCAACAAGACAGAGAAAAGAAGGGTAAATTTGAGCCTAACTGGTTGGGTACATACATTATCACTCTTGTGTATGGATTTGGGGCATACCAGTTATCTACTCCAAAAGGTGATCCCATCAATAGTATGCACATTTGTAGTTTTTATACTTGAAAACTTTTTTTAAAAAATCCAAAAAATTCATAAAATGTCTTGAAAAATCCAAAAAATCATAAAATGTCTTGAAAAAATCCAAAAACAATCATAACATGTCCTAAAAAAATTTAAAAAATCATAAAATGTCCTAAAAAAATCCCAAAAAATCATAAAATTTCCTTAAAAAATCCCCAAAAATCAGAAAATGTCCTCAAAAAATCCATTAAAATCATAAAAGTATTGAAAAAATCTATAAAAATGTTAAAATGTCATGAAAAAATCCATAAAAAATCTTAAAATGCCTTGAAAATATCCATAAAAAATCTTAAAATGTTCTGAAAAAATCCATAAAAATCTTAAAATGTCTTGAGAAAATCCATAAAAATCATAAAATGTCCTGAAAAAAATCCAAAAAAATCAAATATTCCAAAAATCCAAAAAACTCAAATATTCCAAAAATCCAAAAAAAATAAATAACCTTAAAAATCCCTAAACGGTGACACTTTCAAATCACCACATAGCTTTGAACTTCACAACACGCCAAGATTGATAATCAAGCAAACATTATAACATACATATCAACCCATCTTTCAAATCCAACCAAACACATAAGTTGTAACAAAAATTTGTTCTACATTGAAGCATGATGCATGTTTGTTTGTTTATCTTTGATTGTTTTATGATTTTATATTTGGTGACATGTCTTTTAGCTTCTCAAGGATGTCTTGGACTAGAGAGGCAAGGAGAGGGTGTGTTCACTTTTTGTTGTCTGTGGATTGTTTCTCATTTACAAGATGACTTGTCTTAAGACATGGCTATCTAGAACCATCAAGGACCTATGAGTCTAGTGTGGATGAGATCATCCCCTATCTAATAGTGTCTTCTATACAATAAGTATTCAGGTCATCTAAGGTCCTTATACCTAGATGCTTATACTTTCTAGATAAATAAAAGTGAAAACAATATTTAGATCATCTAGATGTTCATGTTATCTAGACGCTTATAAGTTAATTTGCGACATAATAATCTTGTTGATGATAAAAGAACTTAAAAGGCACAAGAGGCTTCATCACATTCATTTTATTCCATCTTTCATTTCTTCCATCGCCAATTTCTTGGATGTCATTTTATTCATCTTTTCACAAAGAAATCAATCAATTTCTTTATCTAACTGATATATGTCACTTGAATAAAATCTAAAATCAATCAACTTGCTTCTCAAAATCTCATGTCCCCTTAATCATTCAGTCAATCAATCATTGCATCACCTTGTCTTGCATAAGCATCATAATCAGCTCAATCAGCTCATCAACGGGCAGCTATATTGATCATTTCCATCAATTGTTTAGTTACGCCCATCAAAATGTGCATCACCACGTTATCACTTACGCAATATCAAGTATCTAATCATTTTCTAGACATCTATCAAGAGATTAATCTTCTTACAATCTATTTGATCAATCTCTCGAGGGGGCATATCATTCTTATCATAATCCCTACTAGGATATCTCTGGAGCATGTATCACTTGATCAATATTTTTCTTTGACACAATTTAACAAGTTGCATTGTCTCAAAGAGGGTAAAAATGTAGACACTCAAATTTGTCCTCGTAATCATCACATTATTCAAGCATTTCATCAAATCATTAAACCATTAAAATATTAAACATTCATAGTCGATCATGAACCATTTTCATAAATGACCATTCCCATTCATTTTCGTTCATGATTCATTTCATGAACGCTCATGTCCATTTGCATTATCGTTCATGTCTGTTTTCATAATAAAGCATAATCGTTCATTATTGTCCATATCCTTTTCATAATAAATCTGTTATCATAAGTTGTAAACTATCGTTTTATAATAAAATAATTATCATAATATTTACATTAAATCACTTCATTTGCATGAATCATTCACTACATAATTAAATTTCATTGAATCATTAGATCATTAAAATATTAAATAATTATCACCTCATTATCATTCATAATGCATTTTCACAATAAATCATAATCATTCATAATTGTTTCATGATCGTTCATGAACCATTGCATAATAAGTCATTAATCACGATTATCCATAGATCATTTTACCATTTGTTTGCAGCCGTTCATAGCATAAATCATTCTCGTTAATCATTTTCATTGCATAAGTTATCATTAAATCGTTAAAATCATGACAATCATTTACATATCCATATTTTTAATTAAATCAACATTAAATCATTATTAATAATTTCCATTCACATTTAAAATGCATTTCATAAACCCTTCACCATGTACTTATCTCTCCTCTTTTATCATTTTCACTCACATGCATTTCATTTAATCAAGAAATGTGGGACTAATTTTCGTTTTCAGCTAAAATCCTTTTATCCTACATTTCCCTCTCAACACCTCTCCATCCCTAAAGACACCTATTTAAATGGGATTTCACTCTCATTTTGACCCCTACATCTTCTTTGCATTAGCTTCACATTTCATGGTAGCTCTAGTCTTTTTGCATCTACATAGATTTTGAGGTCCATAGTCTTTGCTTTGCATTTTTAATTTCAGCATTTGTTTTGTTTGCATTCACACTCATGAATTTTTCATCAAATTATATCTCTACATTAATCCATTCACCAACTACCTCTTGGTGCACCTATGCTTTCAAAATCTAAGAGCAAAGGTGAATGAACAAGACCTTGGTGTTAGGATGCTAATGCAGACAAATTTCTTTAAAAAGTATTTTTGTTTTGTAGTTTAGAAGTTTGCATGCCTGATTTTGATTTTAATTTGAATGGCTCCACTAATGTGGGAATTTAAAATGGTGATTATGATTCAATAGAATCATGCATTTTTACGCACTCACAGCTTCCTAAGTCGCTCCATCTTATATTATCATTATAATTTTTGCATAAAGGAAGCTATTATCAAATTTTTGATCCATTAGGGTGATTTGACATCTCCCGAAGTAAATCTTATTGTAACAAACTTGGATAGGGTTTATTTACATTCTAGCTCTTAATAATCTTAGACACACTTAATATTAGGACTTCCACACACTTTCATGTTCTAGATCTGTACTTTTCATCAAGGTTTAATTACCAAACGTAGGGTTTAATTGAGGTAAACCTCTGCCCACCCAAAAAAACTATTTTGTTTTGTAGATTTATCATAGGTACATATCTAGGAGCGAAGGTTCAAAAGTGGAAACATATGACTCAAATCTCAGTTTATGATTTTCCAAAAAGGGATACCTAGACCCATTCATGCTTGGGTGAATGAGTCCCTAATAGCCTCACAAAATAATAATTTTTAATAGGTGCACAATATTTAGACCTTCTGAGATCTACCATATTTTTCTTGTTTCTCATAGTTTTATGCTTCATCTACAAGATCAAAGTATTAGCTTGAATTTTCAGGTTGATTTACTATTTTTAGTTTTTCTACCAAAACTGTTGTTCAAGCTCATACCCCCATCATAAATCATAAAGAAATCAATAGATTCCCTCATTGAGTTCATTCACCTAATGTTTGTAGGTAAATTATTTGTGTGGATCTCATTTCCTAATGAAAATAGGAAGATAGTTCCATCATACCCCCAATTTCCCCATTTCAAATTAATCCAACCTATTTTTCTATATTTCACTTATTAATAGAACCATCTAACATATTTGGTACAGTACACCCACTTGCATTGAACCAAATTTATTCCCTTAGGAAGAGGAACTAAATCCAAAGTATGATTCTTCATCAAAGAAGAATGCTCATTTTTCATAACACTATCCCACTCAAGAATACCAACCACATTTGAAAACTTCTAAGGATCATCCAAAATAGTATGACTCAAAATAATAACACTCGATCTATATGCACAAGTGTGATGAGAGTCTGAAGGATCACCTACCAAATCTTTGGCTACACCAATAGTATCATTGTCCTGATTGGGTGAATGATGAATATCTAGAGGTGGTGGGATAGCTAGAGCATCATCCTCATCCTCAAGATATGAGGAGTGAGTAGGGTAAACCCACAAAAGTGGTTTACAATTCCAATGAGGAAGGAAAATTTGAAAAAAATGACCCCATGCAAAACAAATTGGTTTTTGGGGGTTCAAATGAACTTCTAGTTCGAGTGAACCTAAATGGGGTTCAATAGAACCCCCCTTCAAGAAAATCCATTTAATGTCAAGTCCCACAATTCTCAGAAAAATAAGAAAAAAAAATGCTTGTGGAAAGGGGGTTCGAATGAACCCTGGTTCGAGCAAACCCCCCTTTTCCCCATTCTCCCCTCTTGACACCAAAAAACTCTAGAATTTTTCACTTTGAAGCTCATGTTGAGGATGAAAATGGAGGAGACTTCACAGACCCAATAGGATGATGGTAGTCCTTGAAGCGAGCTATCCAGCAAATATAATTTTAATATGTTTTGGTTTAATTATCTATTTGTTTTTTTAGTCTGATTAAACATAGATTTTTCACCGAAAATCAAGATCTCTATTTTGCACATGTGGAAAAATAACAGATTATCAAAATAAAATTCTAAAAACCATGTGTAGGCTAGGTATTGATGTCTTTGATCCAGTAAAAAAAAACTGAATTTAGATACATACCAAAAAAGCTATGTTGTATACGGTCCTCCTATGTTTGAATTGTAATTGGTTTGACTTCAAAACATGATTAAGGAAAAAATATTCAATAAAACACTATGAAACCAAATGAAAGGGCTAGATATCATAGTTACAAATATAAATTCTAAAAAAATAGAATTTTATCCTTTATGGAAAAAATTTTATATTGTATACGATGAGCGTCACTCCTTAAAAATGTTGTTTACTGAAAAAACTAGTTTTCAAAGGAGATGGAAAAACAAGTGCGATTTGATTCCAATTTTTTTGAAATAAATATATTTAGAATCTAAAAACAAAATTTCACAAATCACTAGTTTGCATCATCTTCAATTTCCTCACGGTTTAGCCGCTATAGGTGCTTGAAAGTGAATATTTAGTTAGAAAAAAATATTTCAGTGTCCAATTTGGCCAAAAATTGTAAACCCATATTGTGGGATCACCCAATAGTAGAAGATGAGGTGGAAGCTAGGGATGGAGAATCCATTAGAGAAAATCACTCATCAAAATAGATATCTCATCAAAATAAGAACTCTCTAGTTTCAAGATCAAACAACTTGTATGCCTTAACATCCTCACAATATCAAAATAATATGAGTGGTTAGCTCTTCCTCTCCATGGCTTTCCATTGAGCTTCAGGAATGAATGCCCAAGCCTCACTACCAAAGAATCTGAATAAAGATACATTGGGCTTGACATTTGACCAAGCCTCCTCAGGATTTATATGTCACAACTCCTTGTGAAGCATATGATTCTAAATACAATTGGCACAATTAATTGCCTTAGCCAAAAACGAAGAATGTATATCTCGTGACTGAATCATATAGTTGGTCATATCCCATAAAGTTATGTTCTTTCACTAAGCAACACTATTTTGTTGAGGGGTGTATGGAACTATAAGTTGATGTTGCAAACCATGCTTAGTGAAAAAGTACCTAAAAGTTTGATTAACATACATCCCCATATTATCTGTGTGTATCCATTTGATAGAAATACTAGATTGGTTCTCCAAAAATTCCTTAAATATTCTAAAGGAATCAAAGGCATTATTCTTGTACTTAAGAAATTACACCCTTGAATGCTTCGAGAAGTCATCAATAAATGTGAGCACATATTTGGCCCTTGAAAAAGAAGAAGTTGTAAATGACATGATACCACTATGAACCAAATCTAAAGGTTCCTTGGCACATGTAGCTCTACCTCTAGGAAAATAATCTTGATGATGTTTTCCAAGAACACATCCTCAACAAACACCATCAGTACAAGAAATATTAGGGAGCCTAGACACTAATGCATGTGTACTCATCTACTGGAGATATCTGTAATTGACATGACCAAAACTTTCTTGCCATAACATGCTCATAGTGTCTACATATTCTATAAATGATGAACCTAAACCAAATAAAATCTCAAAACCATTAAATAGGTATAAATGAGAAGAAGTATCAACACTCCCAGTAGCCACAATAATATTAGGATCATGAACCTGTCACAAATAAATACATCATGAGGTGTAAAATCAAGTGTCCTACCCATTCTAGATTGAAAAAATTGATACACTAAAAGAAGGTTGGTGGAGATATTAGGAACTACAAGTACCTCCTGAAGAAAACCACCCTCAAGTGTGACAATTCCTAAGCCCAAAATTGAAAGTTGTGTAGAATCCCCAACTGCAATTTAAGAAGGATGAGACCGAATCTTGAGAATGTGTCATGTAATGTGTCACACTAGAATCAAGTATCCATGGAGCTACAAAAGGTAAGACCCTTGTATAAAGATCATGAACTTTAAGTGTAGATTAGGAATAATATGTAGGGGCAGAGATGTTATGCTAACGCACAAATTCCTACAAAACCTCTAATCTCTTCAAACATAAAAATTGACTAGATGTCCCTCCTTGCCACACAAAGTACATGGTTCACCTGATTTATTCTTCATCTTGGAAGAAGATTCACTAGACTTATAATGTTTATCATATTGAGGAGTGGTTTGAGGTTTCTATTCTAACTTATGAGATGTTTTGGAGGAACTCTCACTACCTGAAGAATTATCTATCTTGGACTTCTATTTCTTGTCTTTTCCTGTGGATTTCTATGCTATCAATGCCTAAGTTTTTGAACTAGAAAGAGATTTGAATTGAACCAATTTAGCCTATTCAAAAGTCAAATGATCATAGAAAACCTAAAAATTAGGCATGTTAAATGCATCACACAATGCATCCATGGTAGAATAGAAAGTAGAAGAGAAGACCCAAAATGACCCTTGAAGCTTGGACAAAATTAGGAAAATATATTCTTTATTAGTTTTATTCTTCTCATAACACTACAAAAGAAATTTTAGTGACTTGAACCTCTATAGGAAGTCCTGGATGGAGGGGTAAGAATCAAGTACATGTGATGTTAATTATGCCTCGATATAGAGAGCTCTATACTCATTAATGGTGCCAAATATATCACTAAATCTTGTCCAGATAGCTCTAGGAGTGTTACAAGACTCCAAATGAAACAAAAGAATTTCTGAAACATGTAGTAAAATGAAAATCATAGCCTCGTCTGTCTTCTTCCTATGCTGAAATATCTCAAATTGATTAGTCAATGTTGGCTATACTTCATCCAAAGTGGACCATAAACCCTTAGACATGAGAATTATGGTCATATGAGATTTCCATGTATGATATTTGTGTGGTGTAAGATGTTCAAATGAAGAGGTTTCCACCATTATGGTTGTGGTTTTAAAAAAATGTGTGTTAAAGGATTTTTTTATCTCTGATGTATATAGATACTAGAAGCAAGAAATACACCCCCACACAAGAGGAAAATCCAAACCCAGATACAAATTTGAGAGGAGAAAATCTTTAAAATGAATAAATCACATTAGAGAGATTCTTGTATACTCAATGAATATTATATAAAAATGGACTTCATATTTGTGTAGAGCACTAAAAGATCTTTCTAATGCCTATTTGTTTGCAAAAATTAGAGACTATTTGTCCAAGTTATGGCCCCAAAAGTGAAAAATAGAAGGGTTGTATTCAACTAGCTATATAAAATTTCTAATAAAAAATTAGGAAAAAATACATACATATCTAGAATGGTTTTGGAACCAACTTTTCGACGATATAATTTTTTTGAAAAATGGAGTTTGTACGCGCAAGATATAACCGATTTTATAAAAGTTACACAAGTAGGCCCTGAGAGGTGAACTAGGGGCTAGAAGAATTAAGCTCCTACTCAAACAGAGACCAATTCGCTTGGTGTAGGGGCTGATGCAGCAAATATTCCAAAGGAATATTCTAAAAGGACTACTTCACTTTGCTCTTACTAAAAAAAATGTTTTTTTTTTTTTTAAGTCAAAGGTTACAAATTTTTCATGAAATAAGTTGATTTTTTTGAAAACCTCAATGTAGCGCTAGAAAATATTGTATTAAATATTCTAAAAGAATATTCTTAAAGGACACCTTTGACCAAAAAGGCCACCCAAATCAAAAAAGGGTGTTGCATAATTTTTTTTGCAAAAAATTTATATCAAACCTACAAATTTTTTTTGATAAAACTTACAAAAAAAATTTAAAGGAAGCCACCTAAGTTTTTTCCCTATGCATCTTTGTGGAAGAAATTTAATGGCATATCGATCTGTATGACTATACAAATTCTTTCACCTCAAAATCTATGCTAACCAAAAACCCTTCAAAAAATCAACTTCTTCATTTTTTGCAAAATGACAATCATTTTTTAGGTTTTTGGCCACTCTGGATGCAATGGTGAGGTTCATTTTGTGCCAAAGTGCTTCAAAAATTCACCCACCTCCAAAAAAATTGAGCCACAAGATCAAACAATCAACAAAACACCTTCTACTCAACACCACTACAAAACAAAGATTTGTTATTCCTCTAAAAGAAAAAACTTACAAAATGAATAATTCAAAAGAGAACGAATGATTTAAAGAGAAACCCTAATAATAAAGGGATTAGATCATAACAAGTGTCAAAATCTTGTGTGACGAGACAAATTGATCTAATATTAGCTCTATAATTAACATAACTAAAAATTGAGTTAACTAATTTAAAGCAAACCCAAGTTTAGCTTAAGTGCATGAGAATTAGAATAATAATTAATTGAAGATTAATTAATTATTCTATAACACATGATAAATCTAACGGATAATTCTAAGCTCACACCACACAAGGCTAAGTAATATTGTTCCTATCATTGCATAAATAGAAATCCTATAGATATGTACAATCTATTCTAACATAACTTCTAAGAGTTTATAGAAAAATGAGGGATAAGCATTGAGTATGCTCATCAGAACACAACACCCTCACTTGATGAGATTATTGTAAGAGAGGGGGACCAACCACTGCAAGGCCCCAAGTCATGAAAGGCCAAGAGTGGAAAGGCTGCCCTAACTTACGTCAATTTAAAGGATGGTTATGATAGGAGGGATGAGAATGACGAGGATTATGTGTCTTTTGACCACTCTGCAAACCCGAGAGTTGGAAAGAGACTAGATGAGACACTTTCCAGAGTCAACTCTACGTCTTAGGTCGCTCTATGTCGGGGACAAAATCATGATTCTGGGACGACAGCGTGATGCGTTGGCATCTTTATGACAAAAAATCCAGAGAGACGAGGTTAGAATCCCGAAAAAGGACTAAAAATCTAGTTTAGTAGTTTCGGGAAGTAAAGAACAAGACTAGGAAAAGAGAAAGGTAAATACATATATGATGAAAGAAGTATATTACCACAAGGGTGATGAAGATAATTTCATAGAATGATCCTCTTGCCAGCTTGCTCCGAGATCTCTCCACCTGCACACAAAAAAAGGGGGAATGTTGGGACTATTTAGGGGCCCGCCTCAATCAGACCCCCATTTTGGTGTTTCCACCTCCACTGACAACCAATTTTGCAATGATAGAAATAATGACAAAGAAAGAATACAAGCTACGTATATAAGAGACACTACAAAATAGTACATGCTTACTCAACCGAATAAGATAGAGGAGATGAGAGGAGCTTACCACCTCTATCCAAAGTGCTCAAGGCTTGTGGAGGAGTGAATGAGAGGAACTCAAGCTCTGTTGTGATGGCGTTTGTCCTACGCTCGCACTATTGAAGTGATGGAGTGGTAGATTTCTGAAATGGAGTGAAGAATGTTGCTACAAAGCTTGAAAGTTGATGCTCAATGCATGGAGAGAGTGAGCCAACTTGTTCAAAACTTGAGAATGGAAGAATGGAGTGAGAATATGAAGGAGAAGATGACAAACGGTCATATTCGGGTCAGCCAACCGAAGAGGGGCGTTACTCTTCGACTTCCAATTGAAAGTTTAACGTCTCTGTAGTCTTCATCCGTAGGAATCTGCCAGGGATGTAATCACATTGCACGAACGTCTGCGCATCACACGGGCATCCCAGATAGAAATGCCCCCACCAACACACAAACAAGGTTCGAAGTGGAATGCCAGCAGTGGGCTTAACTGGAATTAAACCTTCACTTTTGGTTTTCTAAAGTGTAAAGGGGTGAAAGGGGAATTTGCATTGGGGGTGCAAATTCACACTCATACATTTTTCCCCCACTATAGCGAGCACGAATACTGATGAGTGCTTCGGTAAAGTAGAGTAGTAGGAAAGTAACAAAGTAAGAGATGTATACCTAAATCGATAAGGAAGCAGAGAATAGACTGGCGAACCCAGAAATGTAGGAGAGGACTTCATAGTTTTGCGAAACCACAAAGCTGAAGTACAAAAGTTCCTTATTGGCTCATGGTCCTGCAAGGGAGGTATCCTTCAAGAACTCTCACATGAAGGAAACCAAGAAAAGCACCTTATAGAACCACAGAGCTACAAGGAAGGTATCCCCCAAGAACTCTCACATGAGGGAGACTGAATAAAGGGGACTCTGCAAAGTCAGAGATGGTGACATGTTTACCTACAGATAGAACACATCAGGAAGCGGTCACGCAAGCCAGTGAACAGACAGTCACACACACCATCTCTAAGTTGTAATAATTTCAAAGGGCTCCCTCGAGAACCCTTCAAAAGGAAGGAGGGTCCACTCAAGGGATGCGTTGTTTGAAAAGTGAAGTCTAGTCAAGCTACCCCCAAGCTAGATCTAAGGATGCAAAGTAGGTCTAGTCAGGCTACCCCGGGACTTAGACACGAAGAAGTAAGACCGATCTAGACGGGCTACCCCGGGGCTAGACACCATAGAATTTTGTTGACTTTTTTTTAAAGGGTCCCTTGGCAACCCAACGTGAAAAGGAGGGGTCCAGTCAAGGGACACACTTGTTCAAAAATAATGTCTTCCTTCTCGAATCAATTCGTCACCAAGGAATCCTTTTGAAAGATGTTCACTTCATCAAGGAATTAGAAAGGAAGGAGATGCACTCATGTGAGGGGAAGACTAAGACCATTCTCACTTAGGAGTAGGATTTCCAAGTCTTTTCCTTACGAACCCATGATGAAGGAAACATGTTTCATTAAGGTTTCAAGTTGAGAATGTAATTCTAACAAAGAAGTGTATGAGGGGTCTTTTGAGAAAATATTCGTTTGACAACAGATGCATTTTCTAAAGACCAAGTAATGTAGAAGAGGCATTGTCTCACATGAAAGGGACAACTCAAGGAAAGACGAGAGAAAGATAAAGAGAAAGGTAAAGAAGATAGATCACACACAAGGGCATAGGGGGATCTAATTATGTGAGGTCAGATCTACCTTTATTTATATTAGGTAACCATGACAAGAGGTGAAAGATCATCAATCCCCAAAAAGATCAGGAAGAACGCATGAAAGACAAACTAAAAATAAAAAATTGGGTCAACATGGAAGGAATCCTAAATTATCCCAACGCTTTGCATCGTCCCCAAGTTACAAAAATTCAATCATAAACATGGGAGAATAGAGATACATGTAGAAGAAGGTTTGCAACACAAACACCATGCATGTATCCCAGCACCAACATGGGTGATGAGGGTCATCCAAGCACATACATCATGATTATGGGGGAACACATCACAACACATACACACATCTAGTCTAAAGATCAAGAAAATTGTCTCCCCCTAACACTAGTCAACCAAGAGTTCATTAGCTTCCCACTCTAGATCATCATAGGAAGGATGACGAGCCTGTAATGGTGTAATATTAAGGAGAGGAGATTTTGATCCTCCCACAACAAGGGCCAAGGTAGAGGGACCAGTGAGGTCTCTGTCGCTCAGCTCTTGTGAATCCAAGGTCAAAAACTTCACAAAGATCACTGACAAGGTTGAAACTTCATCCACCAAGTTAAACATGCACTTAATGGGAGTGCCATGCTTCACCTTGGCAAACGAAGGATTTTGCACCCAAGGTTCATCGCTAGGCTCACCAAGAGACTCGGGAGCGATGACAAACTCGGGGGAGACCGAGACTGGTTCCGTTACTAGGACAGAACAAGTCAACTTGGGGCCAGCTTTCAGATAAGGTGGGCTCTTCTTACATCCTCCATTACTAGAGGGACCATGCTCTACCTTCTTCTTCATTGGTGGAGGTGATCTCCCCACAGATGAAACAAGGAGGGTCTAGGGAGAAGAGGAGACAATCACAGTGGACACCACCGAATTTTTCACCATGTCCACAAGCTTTGGGAAAGGCAAGACATCCAGGATGAAAGTCAACAAGGGCGGCTCCGTCGAAGGGGTGATGAACACCTACACCTTTCCAAGCGTATGTGCACTCATAGCGAGAGTTGAAGAGATTCATAAATGAAAGGAGGGAAAGAGGAGGACGCAACAAGAGGTGCAGTCTTCTCCTCCTCCTTCTTCTATAAGGAGGCTTGCTCGGCTAGTAGGGCCTTTCACTGATGCTTGTGCTCACACACAAGGTAGTTTCTACAGCTCTTTGAACCAGAAGCTGAAGTGTGCAAAGGGACGGAAGGATTTTGTTCAGGCATGGGAGTGTCTTCCATAGCTACTTTTAGTGGGAAGACAGACTCCTGTATGGGAGAAGAAGGGGTAGGTTCAGAAAGTGTGGGAGGAGTTAACTCTACCACTTTAGAGGTGGATCCTTTCCTGTTCTAGGGAATAGGAAGAGGTCGAGTGGCAAAATATCTTTGCGAGCCTTTCTTTCTGTAGTAAAAATAGTACCAGGATCTTGGGGACCCATTAGGGAGATTCAATATCTTGACCTTCGGCTTTCGCCAAGGAGGCATCATCGGACTTAGCGGGTAGAACCTGGGCTTGTTCATCCAGTACTCTTCCCAAGAGACAGGAGTGGATGAGTCAGCTCAAGAGGGAGTGAGCTTCTCCTTTCCCTTTGAGGAAGAGGAGGCAACTGGTAGCTCGGCTATAGGAAGGGTCAACTTCGGTTGTCCTTTACTTCTAGTCTTATAATTCACATAATTCTTGTAAAGTAGATTTTTCCTCTATGGGAGCGGAATGACAAGAGTGGACCAAAAGTGATCACACAAGTATCATCCATGAGATACCACAGGTTGATATGCAGTGTCATGCACTACGTGAACGAAACCTTTGTGGGAAAACTTAAGGCACTTATGAATCATGGAGGCAATCCCATTCATGGAAGGCTTCACTCTAAACAGGTTTGACTCAGGAATAATGTCGAAGACCATGTCTACGTTCCTAGGTCCGACCAGGAAAAATAGTGTTATCGATTCATAAGGTTTTAGAGAAATTCCATCATGTGTACGGATGATGGATTTTTTTTTTCATATTCCTCCCTTTGTAGGGAGTTTAGGAGTAACGTCTCCTTCGTGATGATATTCACTCTACTCGTAGGGTCGACTAAGACCCCCGTCACAATGTTATCGTTGAGGCAAGCGAGAATATAAAGTGGAGAAGGATTACCATTTGCTGGCACATATTTTGAAGTAAATGATACATCTAGTGAACCATTTGCAAGGCGGGGAGAGGGAGTAACAGTAACCATATTAACATAAACCTTAGGATGAGAGATAGAATCAGGGGGATCAATAATCATGTTAGCAGAATGTGACGAAAATGGGTTTGTGTATACCTACAATTCACTATTAGCTTTGTCCACTTATTTGTTCATGTTTTTCTTACCTCCATCAAGATAGATACTACTGTCCTCAATACGGTCCTATATCTCATGATGCAGGTGCATGCAGCATTCGATATTGTGTCTGTTAACTCAATGGTACAGAAAATATGTGTTTTCTTCATACTAGCTAGGGTATGGTTCTCTGACTTGTTTAGGAGGTGGCAAGGTAAGGATCTTATCCTTCAACAACTTTTGCAAGATGAAAGAATAATACTCCAATAGCTTCATAAACTGTTGGTCGCATCTAAGGCCATTGTTATCCACAATGGCTACTACATTCGCAATAGTTTTACCTCTTATTGAGATCGATAAGATAGATCTTCCTTCAAAACGAGAGTGCAAGGGAGGACCCTTGAACTAAACCACCATTTTCTTGCACTCTCGTAAAGTCGCACACAAGTGTGCAAAAGAGGGATACTTCATGAGGGAAAAATTTTCTTGCCAAGGCCTTTGTAAGTTGCCTATGAAGACCTCTTATACATCAGAATCAGGTAACAGATACGAGATCTATGAGAAGAGTGCTTGCTACCATGCTATAAAGTCTATAATATTTTCATTGTCCCCTTGTTTGCATCTAACAAGGTCTGAGAAGGTCATCCTTGGTCCGATATTGACTTGGACTTATCACAGGAACCGATTCACAAGTTGATCGAACATGAAGATGGAATTATCGAGCAAAGAACAGTACCAGTCTAGTGATGTGTCTCTGAGGGATCGGGGAAATAGTTTGGCCATCAACGCATCATAATGGAAAAAGTATGTGCATAAGGCATTAAAGGTGGACACATGTGTCTGTGGGTCCCCTTTACCACCATATTTCTTGAATTTTAGAATCTCCATCCCTTGCGGGAAAGGAGTGTTTAGAATTAAAACTGAAAATGGGCTATGTCGAAGGACTGGAAGATAGGCTAGGTTGAGGCCTGGGAAATTTTTGCTAGCTGGTTCTACATCTTCCCCATATTCTGGAGAAGGGTATTCAGAATAGGGTCATTAGAAGATATAGGACCACCAAAACCACTACCAGAGCCACCACTGTGACCACCACCATGACCACTGCCAGAGCTGCCACAGATGTCGCCACCACCAGTGTGGCTTCCACCGATGCCAGTGTCATGGCCACCACCAGAGCCACCACCGAGGCCACCGCCACCATTGTGACTTACACGGGAGCTGCCTCCGCCAATGCCACCCCCACTTCCGAAGTTTCCGCCACCAAAGCCTTCGCCTATCATTCTGCCAAATCCTCCACCACCAAAGGTGACATAAGGGGTGAAGTGGAAACCCAAAGGGTTCCTATTTAATTTGATGGTCTCAAAACTTTCAGAAGTAGCAATTATATTGACCGGAGGGACTGCGTTAGCCATATACACGAATGTAGGAGGCATCAACATCTCTAGTTGACTCTCACGTTACTCGAAGAGGTCACCTTGTATCATGCGACCATGGCTCGAGGGAGCACATGCTTTAGCCAGACCAGCAAGACTAGCTCTAAGAGATCTAAACCTATCTGGTCTTTTTCCACCATGTATCCTATTTAATCGATCACCTTAGTAGCCCTAGCCATCTTTGGGTTTCCTTCTAAGTGATTTTCCAATGCACCTAGCCCTTTAGCGAGGCTAACGATGTACTCAGAAGGGATACAAATGGCCTCATGCTCATCTATGGATGAAGAGGTTAGCGATGCAAGAGGAGTAGGGATGTGATCAGTTTCGTCAAGAAACCTAGATTTTCTTTATGATACGTGCTTCTGTGTGGACATACCAATCACAAAATCGGAGAAAAGTCTGGTAGTGAAGCTAGAGGAGACCTTCGTCTTGTCCATCAGAAGGTGTCACCGAATTCTTCTAACAATATACCTACAGGTCATAGACTAGGTCGTGAAGCTCATAAACTTTCACAACACACCAAAGAGACGAGGTTAGAATCCCGAAAAAGGACTAACAATCTAGTTTAGCAATTTCAGGAAGTAAAGAACAAGACTACGAAAAGTGAAAGGTATTTATATAGATATGATAAAAGAAGTATATTACCACAAGGCTGACAAAGATAATTTCGTAGAATGATCCTCTCACTAGCTTGCTCTGATATCTCTCCTCCTGCACACAAAAAAAGAAGGGGGAATGTTGGGGTTGTTTAGGGTCCTGCCTCAATCAGACCCCCATTTTGGTGTTTCCACCTCCATGGACAACCAATTTTGCAATGATATAAATAATGATAAAGAAAGAATACAAGCTGCGTATACAAGAGACACTATAAAACAATACATGCTTACTCAAATGAATACGATAGAGGAGATGAGATGAGCTTACCACCTCCGTCCAAAGCACTCAAGCCTTGTGGAGGAGTCAATGAGAGGAACTCAATCCTTTGTTGTGATGGTGTTTTTTTTGTGCTCGCACAATCGGTGTGATGGAGTGGTAGATTGTTGCAATGGAGTGAAGAATGTTGCTACAAATCTTGAAAGTGGATGCTCAAAGCATGGAGAGAGTGTGTCAACTTGTTCAAAACTTGAGAATGGAAGAATGGTGTAAGAATATGAAGGAGAAGATAAAAAATGGCCATATTTGGGTCAGCCAACCAAAGAGAGGTGTTACAATTTGACTTCCAATTGAAAGTGTAATGTATTTGCAGTCTCCAGTCAAAGGAATCAGCTAGGGACGTAAGCATGCTATACAGACATTTGTGCACTGCATGGGCATCCCCAATAAAATGCACCTACCGACACACAAATAGGGCGCCAAGTGGAATGCCAATAGTGCGCTTAAGTGGAATTAAACCTCCACTTTTGGTTTTATAAAGTGTAAAGGGGTGAAAGGGGAATTTCTATTAAGGGTGCAAATTCACGCTCATACAATTACTTATAGGAAATGAAATTATTTGTTTCCAAAAACTATTCATGTTCACTCTAACACACCCCATGTTGAGGTCACACATG
Source organism: Sequoiadendron giganteum (assembly GCA_007115665.2). NCBI lineage: Eukaryota > Viridiplantae > Streptophyta > Pinopsida > Cupressales > Cupressaceae > Sequoiadendron > Sequoiadendron giganteum. Next base: position 606,227,565 of record CM021104.1, read on the forward strand.
AAATAAAAGAAAAAATACCTAATTTGAAATCAATTACTAATGTGTTTCTAAAGGATTATCAACAAGAAACACATGTAATAGAAAAGGAAAGTCAAGAAGAACAAGTGACAAGAAAAAATGAAGAAAAAAATGATGATACATGTAGATACGACACTACTAATTTGGAGAACAATGATGATCCCTAAAAATTTGCTCATTTATATTCTTCTCATTTGCTAATTTCTCTTTCCTTTTTTATTGTACATTTCTTATTATTCTTTATTCACCCACTTCAGCTTTTATATCATGTTGAACATAAGTTTTCCTTCCCCATTCAAAAAGAGTTTTTATTTCATTTTACTTAACTTATTTTATCTTTTTACATATTCCTTATTACTCTTGTAAACCTAAAATAGTAAACTTGACCCTTTAAAAGTAAATAATTAAAATCATATATGAATATCATAATTTAACATACTGGAAAAATACCTCTACCTATCATTTCAACTATAATTTGAAAATATACCTCTACCTATCATTTCAATTATCATTTAATGAATCTAAACCAAACTTTCTTACTTTTTTGCTTATCGTTCGAGCTATCATTTATTTAATCTAAACCAAACTTTTTATCCATCTATAATCCATGTAATTATATCATTTAATCTAATTATGGTATAGGATGAAAGGCATCCAAAGATTCAAATTTAACGGGAAGAGTCATCTAATTACACCAAGAATGACCTGGAGGTGGCAAGAATTGAAGGAGACGAGTTATGGGAAGAAGGGGAATTGTAATTAGAGGAGGAGGCCAACCCATCAGATGACACAAAAATATTGTATGTAAGGTTGCAAGCCCCTTGACATCACCAAAATTGGGGATAAAACAAAAGAATGGAGCAAATAAATTACTAGACTATGGTGAATGGAAAGAGAAGAGTAGAAAATCAAATAAAGAGAAGAGAAGCATGGATGGGTATATAAAGGGACATGTAAAAATTACTTGATTGTTGAGGTCAAGGAAGAGGATTTCCCTTCTTGGAGAACCATGACAAGCTTATCATTGAATCTTAGGAGATTAAATGCCCGGAACAAACAATGTTGATTCAAATGTTTCTTTGCATATGACCCCTCTTAGGACTCAAATTCAAGCCTTTGGGATTGACACAAGATTCAAAATATTTATCATAAGTTCAATACAAAGTTCTATTATATGATGCATGGTTTGATCCATGTCCTCAAGATGGTATACATATATGTTATGATTAGATCTTCATGAAATTTGATAGGAGTGTCAAGGATGTTTCACAAATATTATATTCTAAACTACAACTCAATGCTATGCAACTAAGAAGAAAAGTCGAATAATTTGTACAACAAAATGATACAAATGTAATGCAATTTAATATCATAAAATTATAAAAATTTATTAAAAACCACCAAGAAATATCAAAAATACCTATAATATTAACAAACATTAACATAACATATTTTTAATTGATAACAATTTTTTTTTTAAAAGCTATGGGATGCTCCTACATCGAGCCCTCACCTCAAATTTGCATTTCACTATTTAGATTGGATTCACGTAAATCATGAAAGGCTAGTTTGTTTTCCAAATTCTAAAACTAGTGTTTTTTAAGTATGCATAAGGGTATTCTCACAATCCAGAAGTCTTCATTAAAGAATAATAACAATATCTGATCATGCCATGCGCAACTGTTAGATATAAAATAGTGTATTGTCTCATCCATTGTAGATGCCTTCCACTTATCCGTTTTGTATATAACTAGTGCTACTAGTTAATTGCAATTGAATGTGTAGAATGCAACAATTACAGCCACATAATATATAAATTTATCCAGATGAAAAACCATTATAGATGACATAGTTTGGAATTCTCTATTAAAAGGAAGATTAGTTCCAATCAATAGTTATGTGTCAAGCCAGTGTTGTTCTAGCAATCACTTCCTGAATAAAAAGATCAATATTCTTATCAGAAGATCCACCTTTCACCATTGCTTTCTTTGCTAATGCCTTCCATTCCAAAGCATTCTTCCTCAACTCCAAACCTTCATCACTTTCCATAACTCTCTTAATAGATTTTTCCACCTTATCCCTCCCAACTAGCCTATCTCCTATTTTATTCAATCTTATTCCAGTCTTCCACACCTCTTCAATATACATAGAGTTAGTTGTTTGATCGCTACACTGAGAAATAGTTAGGACGGGTAACCCTGAGCTGAGGCTCTCTAATGTAGAATTCCATCCACAGTGTGTAACAAACATACCCACAGAAGGATGATTAAGCACTGCCATCTGTGGACACCATGGCATAACTAGCCCTTGATCTATAGTTTCCTTAAGGAAACCCTCTAGAAAATCATGTACACTGTTATTTTCTTCTTTGTTATCATTGGGACGAATCACCCACAAAAAGGAATGCTGACTGGCCTTCAGTCCAAGGGCTATTTCTATAATCTGCTCTTTGGAAAGGATGGCTAAACTCCCAAAGGAAACATATACAACACTAGAGGCTTCCTTTGTATTGAGCCACTCTATACAGTTTGTTGCTTTCCAAAGATGTGTGCCCACGTCTTGGTCTTGTGGATTGTTTCCATCTAGGAAAGCCGAGGGAATAAGAGGGCCTACTGTTCTGATTGGAATGAGTGAATCCAAGGATTGCATCTCTGCCATTTCCAGTTCATTGAAGGAGTTTCCCAGTATCCATGTGGCCTGAGAAACGGTACTGAATTGATTCAACACATGTCGCAACAATGATTCTTGTGGATTTGAAGGCTGTAGAAAGGTTGGCATGTCTGATTGGCATAGTTGTGGAAGCCCTGATATTTCTATAACATCATCTCTTGATGTCTCTGTTTCATCTTTTGATTTCACTAAACACCAAAATTATAAAGTGGAAATCGTTATTAACAATCAAGAAAATGGAGAAACATATGCTAGTAAATAGCAGGAACAAATTTACCAATTTACACATAGTATGGTCAGTTCTATATACTTAAAAAATTATGTTAAAAATACTTTATAAATCACAAAGCATTTTCTTAATTAAAAACAAAACTATTTTATTCAAAAAAATCTATATTATAAGATGCAAAGAGTATTCTAAACCATACTAATGGTTCTATACGCTACTAAGAGTATCCTAACAAAACAAAAAATACTGTAAATATTAAAAAAAATCCAAAATAGTCTGTTAATATTTGGATTAAGACAAGCTTACCCATTCCTGTGTAAAAATGATAATAGATAGAATAAACTGCACAGGACTGCGTCCAGAAAAACGCTGAAGGAATATTAAACTTGTTCGCAATATCAGAAACCCAGTTCGCCAGAGCATCGTACACAATGCAAGAGACTATGTTGCCTTGAGAATTGAGTCTCTCTATCACTCGTTCGAATGTAAGACCTCCTACCTTTCTCATCAAATCAAATCTCATTTCTATGTCTTTTGTCGCCTCACAATCAGGAGAAAGCCCGTCTGAAATTGTTTCAAATCGGATATCCTGCAAAACAGTAGTCGCATGAGCAGCAGCCCCATCCTGAGCTTTTATCATTCGCTCTCTAACTCTCTCTGTGGTGATGAAGGTCACATGGAGGTTTCTGCAGACAAGCCTCTTGGCAAACTCCATTAATGGATTCACATGACCCTGGGCTGGGTAAGCGAAGACCACTACATGAGGCCGCTTGATTCCTTGTTGCTGACCCAATGACCCCATCTTTGAATGCAACTCAGGATTCAGTACTCCTTAATGATACCGATGCATTGTATTTATAATCAAATTGCAAGGGAATCGTACACCATGTGCACTGTTTTTGTTTTGAGATTAAATGACAAGTAATCTGACGGAAGTGCTTACGTAAATGATGGAACTTAGTCTTTCTGCCACAAAATGGATCTCTGTGTGATGTTATGCCATTCAATTGACTGCCATATAATATATGGAGGCGTAGGAAAGTAGATTTTCATTTGAGAATAATGAAAATATAATATTTAATATGTAATATTCAGATCAATTCGAGTATGTTCTAGAAGATATGCCCAAGTGAGCCGGCTAACTTGGTCGGTACGTTCATGAAGAGACTAAAAACATAAAATAAATGGATTCATGTGCAGTCTGTGTTACACGGGGACGCGTCCCTTGCCTCAAAACCCACTGTTCTCATCTCTGTCCCCTGCCACCTCTGGGATCAGGGGACACAAAGGGGACATCCCTCAGTCATTTCCGAATCAGTTCAATTAGCAGGAAATAGGAGGAAACGTCCCCTGTCCTTTGGGGACGTTTCCCCGTGTCAGTATGGATGGGGGACGTTGGTCAAACGTTGCATGTCATACTGGGGACAGCTAGCCGTCCCCCACGGACAGGGAGCTTCCTCGGTTAAAAATAATAATTTTTAAATATTTCGTCCCCCTTTTTAAGGTGATTTTTGAGTTTGGGTTGTTTAACATTTTGTCAAACACTTGGCATGCAAAGTGACTAAGTTTTGATTTGTGAATATTTATGCTTGTGTTTGATTGAATTTTAATGCCAAATCAGTTGCATAAAACATAGAAATGATAACTACTATTATAACATCAACAAATATGAAACATTCAACCTCAAATCTGATTTTATTTGCACTATATCGAGTCAGTATACATTGCATTACAGGTCTGATATAAGTCTGATTTGATTACAGCAATAGACATTTCCTTCAAAATCTAATTTATATTGATTCCCAATGAAATACAAACATACCCTGATCATTGGCTACAATAATAAGTTTAATGACATTTATTATGTTGTTATACTACTGCTCTCGCGATTTATTTACATATTGGTATTGTTGTTATCTATTATTAATCTATTGACATATCTCTCTCTTTCCCTCTCTCTTTATAATATATGAATAAATTTTGAAAAAATCATGCATATATATATGTGTGTGTGTGTGTATTTTGTATGTCGTCGTTCCCTACCGTCCCCTAAAAACGCCCCCCCTAGGAAATGTCCCAGAAACGCGTCCCCTGTCATCCCCCTGTCCCCGTCCCTGAAATGTCCTAGAACATAGTGTGCAGTGTCTCTTAAATATTTTAAGATTTCTAGAAAATGTTGATAAATAACATTATATATAGGTACTTAATATAGTAGTCTTAGAGTAGATTGGATGCTCAAATATAGATGATAGTTGTAGGTTTCATTCACTTGAATTTAAGTTTGTATTGGTGGAGGATAATGCTAATAGAAATCATAATGGTATGTGTTAGGACTTTACTTTGTCAAGTATTGATTATCTCCTTAAAATAATAATAATTATAGATTATTTTGTATTGGTGAATATAGATTTAACTTGTATAAAATAATTTAGATTATCCCAAAGCAAAATTTAATTTACTTTTTATTTTACATCCTTGCTAATTATTTATTCCATGAATTAATCTATTTTTCTAAGAACATATTATGTTATCATGGAAGCTTATAAGATGTTTCAATTCCTAATTGAGTTTGAGACTAGTAGTGGTATGTTAAACAGATTTAAATGGACTAGTGGATCTAACTTGAATTAAATAAAATCCATATATATATATATATATATATATATATATATAAAGTTCTAGTAAACACTAAAGATATTATTAAACATATAAACAAAGATGGAATATTGAAATAAAGGACAAAAAATGATTCAATATTAAATGATCGTGGAAAAAAATTATGGAACATAAAAACAGTTTTTCTTGGATGGTTACACATAACAAACACATAGATAAAAAAATACACCTTCAAAGGGTGGTGCCCCATTTTGAGAAGGACCACAATATTATAATATATGTAATATTTTATGTTTAAGGTGTATAGTTTCTTGGAACACACATATGATATTAGAATATTTCTCATGATACAATCTCATTACCTTACCTATTGTCAAATCACTAGATAAGCCTAAGATCACACCACAAAAGGCTAAGTATTTTTTCTATCATTGCATAAATAGAAGCTATATAGATATATGCATTGTATTCTACCTTAACATCTAAGGCCTTGTAAAAGAGGAGGGATAAGTATTGAGTATGCAAATATTCACACAACTCCCTCACTTGATGACACTATTTATAGGAATCAAATGATATTTTTCCAAGAAATTATTCATGTTCACTATAACATACCCCATGTTGAGGTCAAGCATGAAATAAAATATATATATCTAATTTGAAACTGACTACTAACATGTTTCTAAACGATTGTCAGTAAGAAACACATGTAATAGAAAAGTAAAGTCAAGAAGAACAAGTGACAAGAAAAAATGAAGAAAAAAATGATGATAAATATGGATATGCGAATGATATTTAGGAGAAATATGATGATCCCTAAAAAAAATTCAATTATATTTCTTTTTCATATTATTATTTCTTTTTTCCATTTTGATTACACATTTCTTATTGTTATTTATTCACTAACTTCACCTTTTATATCTAGTTGAATGTAAGAATTCCTTACCCCACTTAGGGATAATTTTCCTCTCATTTTACTTGACTTAATTTACCCTTTTACATGCTCCTTACAATTCTCGTAGGCCTCATATTTATCTTTATCACATTATTTTTTCTATTTTTATGTGTTTCCTACAAGTTATGATTGTTATGCATCCTAATATTATCTTTTTACCATGGAAATTTTCTATTGATTTTTATGGTTATATACTCATGATTACATCTCATGTGATGCCTATATTATAATTTAGTTATTTTATTCTTATACTCATGATATTTCACCATACTTATTTCACATATTTTTCCTGCATTTCTATTTATGATGTTTATCATCATACATAAAGTAGTATCATGCACATATTATTTTTAGTTCATCTTATGTGGACATATTGTGCCTTCATTAACATATCATTTTATTAAATTGGGGGTAGAGTTAGGGATGAGAACCATTCTTCTCACCATGACCATTTTCTGCCTTAATCTCACTATTATGCTTCTAGATCTATCCTTCTAGATATTGGACATCTATTTTCCCCCATACTTTATTTTATCATCCTTTCCTTATCATAGAAATCATATAACAATAGGGGACATTACACCTTTCCAAATACTATTGTGTCTCTACATGCCTAATTATGTTCAAAGAGTTATCTTTACAATATTGGGGGCATAAATCCTTACCCTATCTTATTATGTGTGCTTGCATTCCTTAACATGTATTATGAGACACATTAGGCAAATATTTTATCCCCATACAAGTTATAGTCCACATGTAGAACCATTTTGACCTTACCATTTAACCATACTAAGTAAAACCTTATACCTTGATATGTATCTCTAGTCCATATACTTCCATGCTTATCCTAGGATTTAATCTTATCACCTTTTCTTTACATGATTCATATAATCTTATATACTTATCCTAAATTTAACTTTCATGTACTATTTTTCCTATCATCTAATTTCCTGCATCAAATGGATTTACCCAATTGAAGGGGGAGCATCCTATCACATATATTATTTTATTGATATTATACATAATTATCTATGTCAACATAGTGACTCATTATAATGTATAGATGGGGATTCATTACATGGCATAATAGTATTTGATATGTCATATTCTATTACAAGATGTGGCAATAGTTGATATTTCTAGCTATTTTATATTCAGGTGGAGTGTCCTAGCCATACTCCTACATGTACAATTTCTTATATAGTAAAATAATGTTTTTGATTGGTTATTATTCCACTTGTGAGACAAATGCTACTAGTTACACATTTTTCTTTATTTTCTATGTTTCAATACATCACACATGTTGAAGTATATAAGAACATAGATATATCTAACTAGATCCACTACTTTAAGTAGACCCTAATACCCTTTTTATGTCTAAATATTTAATTTTCATACATGTTTTTGAGTGAAGTTTACTATGAGATATATGTTCATTTAGGATTCATATGCACTTGATAGTGGGGGTAAACTATCATGGTGAAATTTGTGTATTAATGCCAATTTTCATTTAGTTTTGGGCCTATTTTGTACGAATACTATAAAATTATAAAATGGCATATGACACACTTTTCTACTATGTTTGTCTCCTGCCATGATCTCTATCCATCATCATTTATTCTCACCTACATACATTTTGATACATGTGAACCTATCCCTACCTTATTTGCATTTTCTCCCACAATTTTTTATGGTTTACTAGCCTTTTCTTACCACTCACCCATTCTTATTTTTTATACTTGACTTTCTTTATTTTGAGTTATTTCTAGTACATGTGCAATAGATCCATTATGATGTAAATTTAACCCAGAATTCAAATTTTAAAAATTTAAATTGCTAAATATAACCCTTTCCTCATAGCTATTGAGAACTAACTTAACATATGTTAGTGTAATGTTTTGTTATGCCTTGGTATTTAAAGACGTTCATTTGAGCATTAATCATGATCTAAACAAACATTCATTGAATAATCATTCACATTTACAAGGAGCACTTTCATGAACACGTACTTTGCATCAAAATTATCATCCAATCATCTACACACTTTCCTTCCCATATTTTTCATGATTGTAAAGTCCTTGATCATCAATAAAGAGAAAAGGTCCAAAGAATTAGATAGCATAAGCCTATACGACAACAATCATAACTACATGTTGGGTTGGATTAGATTTGTGCAACATAGAATTGTTCCACATTAGTGGAATTGACTTGAGCAAAGTTACAGACCAATATAATTTCAGGAGAACAAATTCACTAAGGTTGCCTATTTTCCTATATTAGATAATAGAATTTTATGTTGCATCAAGTCTCTCTTCATCATTAATTCTCAAACTAAATATATAATCTCTTATATTTAATTTCTTAAAATGAAAAATATTATATATAAAAAAATTCCATGATTAAACACACTTGAACCAAAACAATACATTATAAATGACCACTACTTATAGAATATAAATCAATAAATTTAATTCTATATAAATATCATAATTTAATATAAAAAAAAATACTTCTACCTATCTTTCCAACTATCATTTATTTAATCTAAACCTAACTTTATTACTTTATCTCTTTAACTTTGTTTATTATTTGGGGCATCTGATGTTCCGAACCAAAACAACGTGCTGGATGTTTACTTTTGGACTACTTTGGGTGCTCTTGCAACTATATGTCAAAATCATTGATTTCATTCATTTATATAAGAACTTGTCTAGTTTTCAATCATAATTTACGAATAAAGCAAATATTTCCACATCTTACGATACACAGAGAGAGGATCTGGACGTTAACCTCTTCAAACGAACTATAAATAGCTTTACGTGTGTGCTTTCGTCATCTCATTTGTCATTTTACTGCAAAACAAATACAATGAATAGCTTCCATATTTAAATTTTCGAAACTCCCACAGACGATAAAATCGATCATAGACGACCAGTAGTTGGCGGTATCTATCTGCACGTGAATGGCAGTCGATTAAAAAGTAGGTAGGGTTGAAACTTTTTGATCAGACGTGCCTAAATGAGGCGCTCGCCGACAGCCTGTCTTATCTGTGACGTTTATGTCTTGGGTTGGTAAAAACTTTTGCGTCCATTCGTAGAACTCTTCGAGAGAACATTTTAGCTTAAAGTTCTCAAGATCTTCACCAAAATTGAAATATAGAAAAATGTTGATTCAAATCCCCATGTTCAAGAATAGAAGGTATTGTGTTGACTCATAAGTACAAAACAACTATAAATGGAAACCAAAGACATTAGATTTCCACAGTCTATGTCATTAGAGTATGTAGTTTCTGGATTTAATAGTGTAATAGTTTTTGGATCAACATTTCAGATCATACTAGTGATCCATCATCATGATGATGGATCATCAACGTTTTGCATCTTGATGATGGATCACTGAGTGTGATCCGAAACGTTGATCCAAAAACTATTACACAGTTAAATTCATAAACTACATACTTTATAAATGGAAAACTAGAAACTAATTAACAAGCCTATGACTATGCTCAAAACAATGCATACAAATCTATAAGTCTCCTCATTTAGACAACCCTCAAGAATTCTGACCTAAAAATAATCTTCCATATGTCAAATATTGTATATATGTCAAAAAACCTTACAAATATGAATTTGTTGACCCTTTTATAACATTTACAAATTTGTAGTTACAAGATTCATATTCTAAATGATGAAATATCATATATCTACAACATGTAGATCATCTAAAGATGCCATATAATTTTATAACATGAAACTGAATACATCCAAGTTACTAAGAGATAAATAAGAGATTTATGTCACCACATGTCCAACTAATTACCATAACTTTAGGACTTCCACATTAATCATGAGCATATTAAGCCATGTGCTCACTAAACCATGACTACCAATATTCAATTCATTTATTTAATGTGCCATAGATATTAAATAGATTTTTAATGTTGCACACAAAAAACACATAGGCAAAAAATTGCAACTTTAAAATGTGGTGCCCTATTTTGAGAAGGATTACAACATTATAATATATTTAATATTTCTGTGTGCAAGGTGTATAACACCTTTCTTAGAACACACATATGATAATAAAATATTTCTTATGAAACAATCTCATTGTCTTAGCTCTTGTCAAATCAATGAATAAGTCTAAGCTCACACCACACAAGGCTAAGCAATTTTGTTCTTATTATTGCATAAATAGAAACCCTATGGATATGTATAATGTATTCTAACATAACATCTAAGACCTTGTAGAAAAAGGAGGGATAAGCATTGAGTATGCTCATAAACACACAACTCCCTCACTTGATAAGATTAATTAGGGGAGATGTTCCAGTTCCCATCCGCCATCCAATTACTTCTCACTCCATGCTCAATTAACCCCCCAAAAAAAAATTAACTTTGACCCACTAAAAAACTTTATTGTATCAAATAAAAAGTTGCAAAAACACCAATGGCTATTCCTAACACAATGTGTAACTAACCAGTGTAGGTAGTCAACTACACATGCATTTGCATTTATAATACAATTCTAGTTGCACACATAAAAACTCATTTACAATTATTTAAAAAAATTATTGTTACAAACACCCCCACTTACAAAAGGTGTCACCTTCAATACATATTATATTAATAAATACTTATGCACACTTAATGGTGCTTCACATGACATAATCACAAACTCCCATCAACTCTATGGTATGTCAAATGCACATTCTTCAACACTCTTTCTATTAGCTACATGTATTAACTCCATTCCTTGTAGGTACCCGCATAATTAAATACTGTTGTAAGGCTCCCCAGATAAACATCAAATCCAAATATAGTGCAGAATTAAGTCAATTCACCTTTAAAAACCTATGTAACTGGTAGCTACAAATTCAAATTTGAAACACAACAACCAAATTGAATGCATTGAGTTATCATATTCAAATTACTAAATAAGAGGGAAAGTAGCCAACGACATTTACAATTGTTGGAGTGAAGAGTTATTCTTTGCAAACCTTGGTCAAACCTTGTTTAATTTGGTAATCAAACCTTGAAATAAAATGAAATAGAATGGAAGAATGATCAATGAACAAATATGCTATGTTGCAACTCACCAAACCCTTGGAATAAAGGTTGCAATCTTGTATAAAATGGCTAGCATGAATGTAGATCTTCACTCTTGATTGTATGTTATGGATCTTGACTTGAATGCTTGCTTGAATCATAAGAACCTACATCACAAATGTTAGCTCAACTCTTGAATTATCTTGAATTGCTAGAATGCTTGAATACTTAGATCAAACTTTCTCATGAAAATTTCTAGAGTACTTGAAGACTTGAAATTGATAGGTAGAAAATATGTGAAATAACCTTGTATTTATACTTGTTTATGCCAAATTTCCCAAAATTACAACACTACAAGCTGACATCAGATCTCTAAAGGAGAATAAAATACTACCAATAATTTGAATTTAAATTAGGTTCATGCTAATTGGGACTCATATGCTAGTTGGGGCATATGAGTCCCAATAGCCTAGGATTGGGACACAAATTTCAAGAAATGTTAAGTTATATGCCAAATTCAAGACCAATCCTGAAAACTTAGGTGGGACCCATATGCTCAAGGTGACGTATGAGTTCCAAATCACTAAATTTGGGCCATATAATCCAAAATCACTAAATTCTGATTGTTTATTAGATATGTGTCAGGATTATCCTTAGAAAGATGCATTTAATAAGGCTTGTGGATGCAAAATAGGACCAAATAGGGCATAAAGAAGCCCAATTTTAGTAGGGAGGACCCAAACAAGTGTGAAAATATAAAGGGATACATGTTTCTACACTAAAAATACATATGAGTATCCTTTTTATAAAACTTACTATTCATATTCCTTTAGCTTGCATATGCATGTAGTGTCATATGATTGCTAAAGTGGGGGCTAAATGTAGTGTAGAAAATTGTATTCTTTTCTAAGTGAAAGTACAATTTCATACTTACTTTGGACCTATTTTAGTGACCTTGTATTTATGAATTTTTATACCTCATTAATAGGTCCCTAATACCCTTTATTATGTATCCTGAGTTCTATTTTAATTATTTTCTAACAATATAACCTGCATTGAATAAATTCCATTAATTAGTTTAATGGCTCAACATAATCTAGGTCTTGAAATTTTAGGTTAGGATCCATTCACCCATGGGTGAATGGGCCCCCTTTAAGTTCTTAAACTCAAATTAAAATATGTTTTTGGTAGAATTTCAAGGCCCTAGATTCAAATTTTAAGTTTTAGCTTTTAGGATTTAATAAATAGGAAATTAGAAAGGATGCCTATAAAGCTAGGTATTTCAATAATTTTTCACTAGATAAGAGAGAGATTCATATGAGATCACAAGGATTTATACTCAAGATCAAGGATAAATCAGTTAAGCATTCACATTTTAATTCTTGGAGTAGCATTCTATTCGTTTTTGCAAGTCTTCAAGCTTATTTTGCCAATAAGATCAAGCATTGTCAAAGATTGATAATAGATTCCTATGGAGGATCATGATGGATTCTAGGTTTTGGGAGATGCACCAATCCATTCAACCAACACTAATTATTTGTTTCCTAAGTGGTTCCATCTTCTATTATCATTCTAATTTCTACCTAAAGGAAGCTATTATTAGTTTTGTGATCTATCAGGGTGATTTGACATCTCCCAAAGTAGGTCTTCATCATTTCTCATGTTTCATTTAGGAACATTATTCTAACACACTTGAATAGAGTTTCTTTGCATTCTAGCTCTTAATAATTTATTAGAAACACTTAAGATTAGGACTTCCACACATTTTCATGTTTCAGATCTAAACTTTTCATCAAGGTTTAATTACCAAACTTAGGGTTTAACCGAGGAAAACCTCAATCCACCCAAAAAAAAAATTAATTGTAGATCTATCATAGGTACAAATCTGAGAGTGAAGGTTCAAAAGTGGAGGAAGAAAGTGCAGACATAGGACTCAGATCTTAGTTTCTAATTTTCCAGAAAGGGAGAACTGTACCCATTCACCCATGGGCACGAATGAGTCCCTAACAACCTCAAAAAACAAGCATTTTGTTATAGGTGCACAACATTTAGACCTCCTTAGGTCTACCAGATTTTTCTTATTTCTCATAGTTTTATGCTTCATCTACAAGATCCAAGTGTTAGCTTGAATTTTCAATTTGATTCACTCTTTTTAGTTTTTCTTCCAAAGGTGTTGTTCAAGCTCATACCCTCATCCTCAATCATATGGAAATCAATAAATTCCCTCATTGAGTTGACTCACCTAAGGGTTGAAGGTCAATTCTTTGGGTGGATCTCATTTCCTAATGAAAATGGGAAGATAGGTCCATCATACCCCCATTTTACCCATTTCAAATTAACCCAACATATTTTTCTATATCTCACTTATCAATAGAACCATCTATAACATATTTGGTACAGTACACCCACTTGCATTGAACCAAATTTCTTCCCTTAGGAAGAGGAACTAAATCCCAAGTATGATTCTTCATCAGAGAAGAATACTCATTTTTCATAATGCTATCTCACTCAATAATACCAAATGCATCTAAAAGCTTCTAAGGATCATCCAAAATAGTATAACTCAAAATACTAACACCTGATCTCTATGCACAAGTGTGATGAGAGTCTGAAGGATCACCTGCCAAATCTCTAGCTACAATAATAGTATTGTTGACTCGATTGGGTAGAGGCTGAATATCTAGAGGTGGTGGGATAGTTAGAGCATCATCCTCATCCTCAAGAGATGATTAATCCTCAAGATATAAGGAGTGAGTACTAGGAGATGAGGTAGAAGCTAGGGATGGAGAATCCATTAGACAAAATAACTCATCAAACTAGAGATCTCATTGAAACAATAACTCTCTAGAATTAAGATCAAACAACCTGCACACCTTAATATCCTCACAATATCAAAAAAATATGAGTGGTCATCTCTTCCTCTCCATGGCTTTCCACTAAGCTTCAAGAATGAATTCCCAAACCTCACTACCAAAGACTTTGAATGAAGATACATTAAGTTTGATATTGGACCAAGCCTCCTCATGAGTCATATGTCGCAATACCTTGTGAGGCATATGATTCTAAATACAATTGGCACAATTAACTTCCTTAGCCAAAAAATGAAGAATTCGTATCTCATGACTGAATCATATAGTTGGCCATCTCCCATAAAGTTATGTTCTTTCTCTCAACAACACTATTCTATTAAGGGGTATCTAGAATTGTAAGTTGATGCTGCAAACCATGCTCAGTGCAAAAGTACCGAAAATTTTGATTAACATATTCCCCCCATTATCTATGTGTATCCATGTGATACAAAGAGTAGATTGCTTCTCTAGAATCTCCTTAAATATTCTAAAAGAATCAAATTCATCACTCTTGTACTTAAGAAAGTACACCCATGAACGCTTGGAGAAGTCATCAATAAATGTGAGCACATATTTGGCCCTTGAAAAAGAAGAAGTCAGATATGGCATGATATCACTATGAACCAACTCTAAAGGTTCCTTGGCACGTGTAGATCTACCTCTAGGAAAAGAATCCTGGTGATGTTTTCCAAGAACACATCCTCAGAAAACACCATTAGTACAAGAAATATTAGGGATCCTAGACACTAATGCAGTTGTACTCATCTACTAGAGATATTTGTAATTGACATGGCAAAAAAGTTCATGCCACAACATGCTCATAGTGTCTGCATATTCTATAAAAGATGAACTTGAACCAACTAAACTCTCAAAACCATTAAATAGGTATAAATGAGAATAAGTATCAACACTCCCAATAGCCACAATAATATTAGGATCATGAAGGTCATGAATAACTACGTCAAGAGGGATAAACTCGATTGTCCTACCTATGCCAGATTAAAAAATATGATACACTAAAACAAGGTTGGTGGAGATATTAGTAACTACAAGTACCTCCTGAAGAAAACCACCATGATGTGTGACAATACATAAGCCCAAAACTGAAAGCTATGTAGAATCCCCAACTATAATCTAAGAAGGATGAGACCAAATCCTAAGAATGTGTCATGTGATTCTCACACTAGAATCAAGTATCCATGGAGCTACATAAGGTAAGGCCCTTGTAGAAATATCATGACCTTTACCTATAGATGAGGAAGGATATTGTGGGGTAGAGATGTTATGCTACTACATGGATTCCTACAAAACCTCTAATCTCTTCAAACATCAATTCACTAGATGTCCCTCCTTGCCATAAAAAATGCAAGGTTCACCTTCTTTATTCTTCATCTTGGAAGAAGATTCACCAGACTTAGAATTTTAATCATACCAAGGAGTGGTTTGAGGTTTCTATTCTGACTTATGAGATGTTTTGGAGGAACTCTCACTACCTAATGAAGTATCTATCTTGGGATTTTGTTTCTTCTTGTCTTTTCCTTTGGATTTCTATGTTATCAGTGCCTAAGTTTTGGAACCAAAAAGAGATTTGAACTGAACCAATTTGGCCTATTCATGAGTCAAGTGATCATAGAAAACCTAAAAATTAGGCATGTTAAATGCATTACACAATGCATCCATATTAGAATAGAAAGTAGAAGAGAAGACACAAAATGACCCTTGAAGCTTAGACAAAATTAGGAAAATACATTCTCTATTAGTTTTATTCTTCCCATAACATTGCAAAAGAGATTTGAGTGACTTAAACCTCTGCAGGAAGTCCTTGATTGAGGGGTAAGAATCAAGTATATGTGATGTTAATTCTACCTCAATCTAGAGAGATTTGTACTCATTAATGGTGCCAAAAATATCACTGAATCTCATCCGCATAGCCCTAGGAGTGTTGCAAGACTCCAAATGAAACAAGAGACTATCTGAAACATGGAGTAAAATAAAACCCATAGCCTCATTTTTCTTCTTCGTATGTTGAAATATCTCAAATTGATGAGTCAATGTTGGCTATGCTTCATCCAAAGTGAACCATAGACCCTTAGACATGAGAATTATGGTCATATGAGCTTTCCAAGTATGATAGTTGTGTGGTGTATGATGTTTAAATGAAGAGGTGTCCACCATTATGGTTGTGGTTATAAAAACAATGTGTGGTATAGGATATTTTATCTCTAATGTATATAAATACTAAAAGAGAGAAATATACCCCCACACAACTAGAAAAGCCAAACTCAAATACAAATTTCAGCATAGAAAATCTTTAAAAATAAAAAATCACATTAGATATATTCTTGTGTACATGGTGAATATTCTGAAAAAATGGACTTCATCGGTGTGTAAAGCACTAAAAGAGATTTTCAATGCCTATTTGTTTGTAAAAAATAGAGTATGTTTGTCAAAGTTATGGCCCTAGAAGTATAAAATAGAAGGGTTGTCTTCAACTAATTTTAGTAACTTCTTAATAAAAAAATAAAGAAAAAATGCACACAAATCTAGAATGGGCTTGGAACCAACATTTCGACAATATTTGTTTTTTGAAAAATGGAGTATGTATGCCCAAGATATACCCAATTTTGTAAAATTTACACTAGTAGGCCCTGAGAGGTGAACTGGGGGCTAAAAAAATCAAGCTCCTATGGAGACATAGCCACTCAGTGTAGGGGCTGATGCAGTAAATATTCCAAATGAAAATTCCAAAAGGACCGCTTCACTTTTCTCTTACCAAAAAAATTTGTTTTTTTTTTAATTCAAAGGTTACAATTTTTTCATGAAAAAAGTTAATTGTTTTGAAAACCTCAATTTAGTGCTAGAAAATATTGTACTGAATATTTTAAAAGAATTTCTTAAAGGATGCTTTTGACCAAAAAGCCTACCTAAATAAAAATATATATATATTTAAAACCAACAATTTTTTTTGATAAAACCAACAAAAACAATTTAAAGGAAGCCACCTAAGTTTTTTTCCTATGCATCTTTATGGAAGAAATTTTATGGCATATGAATCCATATGGCTGTATGGATTCTTGCACCTCAAAATATGTGCTAACCAAAAAACCTTCAAAAAATCAACTTCTCCACTTTTCACAAAATGACAATCATTTTTTTAGGTTTTTGGGCACTCTAGATGCGGTGGTCAGGTCCATTTTGTGGCAAACTGCTTCAAAAATTTACCCACCTCCAAAAAACGCAAGCAATAAGATCAAACAATGAACAAAAAATCTTCTACTCAAGACCTCTACAAAACAAATACTTGTTATTCTTGAAAAAGAAAATACTTACAAAATGAATAATTCAAAAGAGAATGAATTATTTAAAGAGAAAACCTAATGATAAAGGGATTAGATCATAAAAAGTGTAAAAATCCAGTGTGATGAGGCAAATTGATCTAATATTAGCTCTATAGTTAACATAAATAAAAATTTGAGATAACTAATAAAGAAAACCTATGTTTAGCTTAAATGCATGAGAATTAGAATAATAATTAATGAAAAATTAGTTAATTATTCTCTAACACATGATAACTCTAATAGATAATTCTAAGTTCACACCACAGAAGTCTAAGTAATTTTTTTCCTATCATTGCATAAATGGAAATCCTACATATATGCACAATTTATTCTAACATGAGATCTAAGATCTTGTAGAAAAAGGAGGGGTATGCATTGATTATGCTCATAAGCACACAACTCCATCACTTGATGAGATTACTTATAGGAAATTAAATGATTTTTTTCCAAAAACTATTCATGTTCACTCTAACACACCCCATGTTAAGGTCACACATGAAATAAAAGAAAAATTACCTAATTTGAAATCAATTACTAATGTGTTTCTAAAGGATTCTCAACAAGAAACACATGCAATAGAAAAAACAAGTCAAGAATAACAAGTGACAAGAAAAAATGAAGAAAAAAATGATGATACATGTAGATACGACACTAATACTTTGGAGAACAGTGATGATCCCTAAAAATTTGTTCATTTATATTGCTAATTTCACTTTCCTTTTTTATTTTACATTTCTTATTATTCTTTATTCACCCAATTCACCTTTTATATCATGTTGGATATAAGTTTTCCTTCCCCATTCAAAAATATTTTTTCTCTTATTTTACTTAACTTATTTTACCTTTTTACATATTCCTTATTACTCTTGTCAACTTAAATTAGTAAACTTGACCCTTTAAAAGTAGATAATTAAAATTAGATATGAATATCATAATTTAACATACTAGAAAAATACCTCTACCTATCATTCCAATTATCATTTAATTAATCTAAACCAAACTTTCTTACTTTTCTACTTATCATTCCAACTATCATTTATTTAATCTAAACCAAACTTTTCATCCAGCTATAATCCATGTAATTAATTATATGATTTAATCTAATTATGATATAAGATGAAATTCATTCAAAGATTCATATTTAAGGAGAAGAGTCATCTAATTACACCAAGAATGACCTGGAGGTGGCAAGAAATGAAGGAGAAGATTTATTGGAAGAAGGGGAATTGCAATTAGAGGAGGAGGCCAACCCATTAGATGACACAACCAATATTGTATGTAAGGTTGCAAGCCCCTTCACATCACCAAAATTGGGGATAAAACAAAAGAATGGAGCAAATAAATTACTAGACTATGGTGAAAAAAAAGAGAAGGGTAGAAAATAAAATGAAGAGAAGAGGAGCATGGATGGGTATACAAAGGGACATGTAAAAATCACTTAATTGTTGAGGTCAAGGAAGAGGATTTCCCTTCTTGGGGAACCATGAGAATATTATCATGGAATCTTATGGGATTAAATGCCCCTAACAAACAACGTCGATTCAGATGCTATATGGAGATATCCAGGGAAGATATCCTTGTAATTCAACAATCAAAGCTAAGTATTATGAAAGTTGAGATATTCAAAAGGAGGTGTAGGAAATGGAATGTTGAGGTTGTGGATTTAGAGGGTGCCTCGGGCAGTATGACCATGCTTTGGAGATTGCAAGTGGTTTACCTCGTAAGGGGTGGGGTAGGAGAGCAATGACTAGCATATAAGGTAAGAAGGCTAACCTCAAATCTGCACTTTATTTTAGTAAATGTTTATGGCCCAACCTCCTACATATAAAAAAGAAACCTAGGATGAACTATAAAAATTTATAGAATTTTTTCCAAATGAGACATATATATTGGGTGGGGAATTTAATACAATATTACACAATCATGATAAGAGAGGGGGTGTCCAAAGGAAATATAAGTCATAGACAGATTCTGAGGAGATAGTGGGAAATAATCATTTGATAGAAATTTAGATGGTAAATGGAAACCATACATGGATACATATAAAGTTTGTCTTTTGCAACATTGCAAAGAAATTAGATAGGTTTTTTTTAAGGGAGACCTAGGAGGCTTTCATTTCTCTTAGGATGGTAGAATAACACCTCATTTTGGATCAACTCATTACCTGATCCAATTAGATATTTTAGGGGATAGGAAACCAATTAGATGCCCATTTAAGTTTTAAAATATATAGATGAAAGACCAAATTTTCCTCAAAATGATAGAGAAATGGTATGGTGAAGTGAAGCCAATTGGAACCAAGATGTTTTGTGTAATTACAAAGCTAAAAAAAATCAAACAACAACAAACATAATGGAATAAAATTCAATTTAAAATTTTCATTGAAACAAGGGAAGAGCTAGAAGAAGAGCTAAGGGCTCTAAATGAAGAATCCTTTAAAACAAGAATGGACAAGGAGAAATCCTTGAAAGAAGAGACAAATTGGAGATAAAAGTTTAGAGAAACTTGGATCAATGAGGGATATAAAAACATAAAATATTTCCACAATGCACAAAGGTGTGTCAGGACATTAATAAAATCACAAACATCAAGATAGTAGATGAGGTAACCCTAAATAATCAAGAAGAGATAGCCAAAGAAACAGTGGACTACTTTAGAAACTTGTTAAATAAATGGGAAGGTTTTGATTTGTAGTCTCAGAAATAGTTGATTCAATGTATTCCATACCTAATATCAAAAGAGAAGAATAAGATGATATTTGAGAGATTCTCAGAAGAACTACATCGAGATAAAGCACCTAGTTCAGATGGATTTCTAGCTAGCTTCTTTTAAAAATTTTGGGGTATAATAGGGAAATGCATGATTATAGACATTTAGGACTCAAGGAATTCAAGTGAGGTGTTAAGATAAATAAAGAAAACCTTCATCTGTCTTATCCCTAAGAAAGAAAAAATTGAATATTTGGATGACTTTCATCCTATATCATAATTAGATTAAATGATATAATCCATTCCAACTATCATTTATTTAATCTAAACTGAAATTTCTTACTTTTCTACTTATTATTCCAGCTATAATCCATCTTGACTTAGGATCCTTCAAACCAGATGTTTCTTTGCATATGACCCCTCTTAGGACCCAAATTCAAGCCTTTGAAGTTGACACAAGATTCAAATATTTATCATAAGTTCAATACAAAGTTCTATTATATGATGCATGGTTTGATCCATGTCCTCAAGATGGTATACATATATGTTGTGATTAGATCTTCATGGAATTTGATATGAGTTTCAAGGATGTTTTAGAAGGATTATATTCTAAACTACAACTCAATACTATGCAACTAAGGAGAAATGTCGAATGATTTTTACAAATGACTAAGTATGTGATAAGAAATATGAAGTTTGAACAAAATGATACAAATGTGATGAAATTTAATGTAATAAAATTATCAAAATTTATTAAAAACCACCAAGAAATATTAAAAATACCTATAATATTAACAAACATTAACTTTACATATTTTTAATATATAAAAACTTTTTTTTTAAAAGATATGGGATGCTTCTACATCGAGCCCTCACCTCAAATTTGCATTTCACTATTTAGATTGGATTCACATAGATCATTCTTAAAATGAAGGCCTAGGTTGTTTTCCAAATTTTAAAACTAGTGTTTTTTAAGTATGCGTAAGGGTATTCTGACTATCTAAAAGTCATCACTAAATAATAATCAACGATATCTGATCATGGCATGTACAACTGTTAAATATAAAATAGTGAATTGTCTCATCCATTGTAGATGCATTCTACTTATCCGTTTTGTATATAACTAGTGCTACTAGTTAATTGCAATTGAATGTGTAGAATGCAACCATCACAGCCACATAATATATAAATTTATCCATATAACAAACCATTATAGATGACATAGTTTGGAATTCTCTATTAAAAGGAAGTTTAGTTCCAATCAATAGTTATGTTTGAAGCCAGTGTTGTTCTAACAATCACTTCCTGAATAAAACAATCAATATTCTTATCAGAAGATCCACCTTTCACCATTACTTTCTTTGCTAATGTCTTCCATTCCAAAGCATTCTTCCTCAACTCCAAACCTTCGTCACTTTCCATAACTCTCTTAATAGATTTCTCCACCTTATCCCTCCCAACTAGCCCATCTCGTATTTTATTCAATCTGATTCCAGTCTTCCACACCTCTTCAATATACTTAGAGTTAGTTGTTTGATCGCTCCACTGAGAAATAGTTAGGACAGGTAACCCTGAGCTGAGGCTCTCTAATGTAGAATTCCATCCACAGTGTGTAACAAACATACCCACAGAAGGATGATTGAGCACTGCCATCTGTGGACACCATGGCACAACTAGCCCTTGATCTATAGTTTCGTCAAGGAAACCCTCTAGAAAATCATATACACTGTTATTTTCTTCTTTGTTATCATTGGGACGAATCACCCACAAAAAGGAATGTTGACTGGCCTTCAGTCCAAGGGCTATTTCTATAACCTGTTCTTTGGAAAGAATGGCTAAACTCCCAAAGGAAACATATACAACACTAGAGACTTCCTTTGTATTGAGCCACTCTATACAGTTTGTTGCTTTCCAAAGATGTGTGCCCACGTCTTGGTCTTGTGGATTGTTTCCATCCAGGAAAGCCGAGGGAACAAGAGGGCCTACTGTTCTGATTGGAATGAGTGAATCCAAGGATTGCATCACTGCCATTTCCAGTTCATTGAAGGAGTTTCCCAGTATCCATGTGGCCTGAGAAATGGTACTGAATTGGTTCAACACATGTCGCAACAATGATTCTTGTGGATTTGAAGGCTGTAGAAAGGTTGGCATGTCTGATTGGCATAGTTGTGGAAGCCCTGGTATTTCTATAACATCATCTCTCGATGTCTCTGTTTCATCTTTTGCTTTCACTAAACACCACAGAAACATATGCTAGTAAATAGCAGGAACAAATTTACCAATTTACACATAGTATGGTCAGTTCTATATACTTAAAAAAATTATGTAAACAATACTTTATAAATTACAAAGCATTTTCTTAATTAAAAACAAAACTATTTTATTAAAGAAAATCTATATTATAAGATGCAAAGAGTATTCTAAACCATAATAATGGTTCTATACGCGACTAAGAGTGTCCTAACAAAAAAATAATACTGTAAACATTCAAAAAAAGCCAAAATAATCTTTTAATATTTGGATTAAGACAAGCTTACCCATTCCTGTGTAAAAATGATAATAGATAGAATAAACTGCACAGGACTGCGTCCAGAAAAACGCTGAAGGAATATTTAACTTGTTCGCAATACCAGGAACCCAGTTCAGCAGAGAGCCGTAGACAATGCAAGAGACTGTGTCGCCTTGAGAATTGAGCTCTCTATCACTCCTTCGAATGTAAGACCTCCCACCTTTCTCATCAAATCAAATCTCATGTCTACATCTTTCGTCTCCTCACAATCAGGAGAAAGCCCGTCTGTAATTGTTTCAAATCTGATATCCTGCAAAGCAATAGTCGCATAAGCAGCAGCCCCATCCTGAGCTTTTATCATTCGCTCTCTAACTCTCTCTGTGGTGATGAAGGTCACATGGAGGTTTCTGCAGACAAGCCTCTTGGCAAACTCCATTAATGGATTCATATGACCCTGGGCTGGGTAAGCGAAGACCACTCATGAGGCCGCTTGATTCCTTGTTGCTGACCCCATGACCCCATCTTTGAATGCAACTCAGGCTTCACTGCTTCATAATGACACCGCTGCATTGTATTTATAATGAAATTGCAAGGGAATCGTACACCATGTGCACTGTTTTTGTTTTGAGATAAAATGACAAGTAATCTTATGGAAGTGCTTACGTAAATGATGGAGCTGTCTTTCTGCCACAAAATGGATCTCTGTGTGATGATGTTATGCCATCTCTTGTGACGCCTATATTATACTCATGATTACATCTCTTGTGATGCCTATATTATACTTTAGTTATTTTATGCTTATACTCGTGATGTTTCACCATACTTATTTCACTTATTTTTCCTATATTGCTATTTATGATGCTTATCATCATGTACATAAAGTAGTATCATGCACATATGGTTTTTACTTCATCTTATGTGGACATATTGTGCCTTCATTACCATATCATCCTATTAAATTGGGGCTAGAGTTAGGGGTGAGAACCATTTTTTTCACCATGACCATTTTGTGCCTTAGTCTCAATATTATGCTTCTAGATCTATCCTTCTAGATTTTGGACATCTATTTTCCCCAATACTTTATTCTATCATCCTTGCCTTATCATAGAAATCATATTATAATAGGAGACATTACACCTTTCCAAATACTATTATGTGTAGATACATGCCTAATTATGTTCCAAGAGTTATCTTTACAATGTTGGGGGCATCATGCCTTACCCTATCTTATTATGTGTGCTTGCATACTTTAATATGTACGAAGAGACACATTAGGGAAATATTGTCTCCTCATACCACTTACAGACCATATGTAGAGCCATTTTGACCTTACCATTTACCCATACTAGGTAAAACCTTATACCTTGATATGTATTTCTAGTCCATATACTTCCATGTCTATCCTACCACATGTATTACTTGACTTTATAGGATTTAATCTTAACACTCTTTCTTTACATGATTCATAAGCTTATATATTTAGCCTAAATTTAATTTTCATGTACTATTTTTCCTATCATCTAATTTCTTGCATCAAATGGATTTACCCAATTGAAGTGGGAGCATCCTATCACATATATTATTTTATTGATATCATACATAGTTATCTATGTCAACATAGAGAATCATTATAATGTATAGATGGGGATTCATTACATGGCATAGTAGTATTTGATATGTCATATTCTATTAAATGATATGGCAATAGTTGATATTTCTAACTATTTTATGTTTAGGTGGAGTTTCCTAACCATACTCCTACATGCACAATTTCTTATTGTAATGCTGAAAAACTAAAAGAGCTAAAAGATTAAATCTATAAACCCAAATCAACCTTTCAACATGACATCAATGAAGTTTCTCTAAAATGAAAACATATGCAATAACAAAACTAAACTATGAAAAACTCGTATGCATTCACAAGAAATTCATTCCATTGTTATCCTCTTCCATAATATCTTACATTTGCACTCAGATTTTACAAGCAAAACCACAAGAAGCTCTACAGAATTGGATGAGATTAGAATAAGATTGCAATTTATGTATGTTCAAATGTGTGGAAAAAGGATGCTTTTATAGTTAATTTCAAGGGTAAATTTAAGTTACGGGGGAAATGTGGGACAAATGATTGAAGTGGAGAAAAATACATGCAAATGGTAAATAGATAAAATGACTAAATTAATTAATATGTGCAATATTTTAATGAATTGGATAAATGGGATATGCAAATATATTAATGTATGATTATGCAAATGATAAAAGTGACATGGATTAATGATTTATTCCTATGAACAAATGATTATGGATAACCGATATAATATTTCAATGATTAATAGAATATTTTAATGACTATAGATTTAAAAATAATTTAATGAGAGATAAATATTTATGAAATGGTTATTCCATGAATATGAAATGAATTATATACAAAATAGATAATGGATTTATGAATATAGAAATATGATTTAGTGTATGAATATAATTATCATGGATTAATGATTAATGAAATGGATGAGTTATGATTATAAAAATATATTTAAATGAAATGGATCGATGAGATATGCAAATGATCACATGAAGCATGCAACGAGAGATATGATTATGTAGATAATGGAATAAGTCCTGCAATAGATGAAAATTATTATGAAGGAATTTTTATTCTTCTACATTTTTCCCCCTATTGCATTGTTTCAAAGAAAAAGATATGCCCCATTCAAAGGAAGAATGTGGAAGGATGGCGAGGAGGTAGTGGTATGCCCCCTTGAGAGGACATGCGGGTTCCAAGAACACAAGTGTGCTCTCAAAATAGATGAGAGGACTTAGAAGATGAAGGATAAAAATGATAGAGGGAAATTGATAAGGATGATGAAGAAAAGATGCAATGATGAAGGGAATGGATAATGATAGATGAAAAAGAGATATGAAAGAAGATGAAGGTGATGAAGCTTCTTGTGCTTTACAAATTTCTTTATCATCATCGAGCGGTAAAAGATGATAAATGGAAAACAAACACCATGGTATGACATAGACCAAGGTGTACAAGGTCAGCCATCTATAAAACAGACAGTCACAAACAAGAAATGTCCTAACTCATACTTAAGGAAAAGTTTCCCTAGTCTTTTTGTCAAGACAAACTGTAAACAATAATCAAATAAAAGACGAGTCATGAGACATCATCGCTCCTCTAAATCCTTTGTGGGAAATCCTCGAGGTGGGTAGTAACATGATCGAAGAAAATCCAAAAGATAAGACAAAATAGACCAACAAGATCAACAACCATTCAGATTATTTGACAATAAATAGTTGCTAGTGTGTTTAGTGACAAAGTGAGCGATGGGTTGACTATTTTAACAATGCCTAATTTCAAGAGAAGAAACATGTCATATAAGATGTCAAGTCTAGTTTCGATCATGCAACTACCTGTATAAGGCGAATGACAAAGTGTGACAGTGACAAGGTTTGGTTTCAGGAAGGACACATCCTATATAAGACAATTGGTTTTGATCAATTTGAATGGTTTGATTGATTTGACAAATGACTGATTTGACTTGGAGACTTGTTGGCTTGTTTGTCTTGTTGATTCAGAATTTTTGTTTAATGTTCAGATGATTGTGTTGCATCTAAGTGGATGGTGTGATTTATTTTGATTGACCCGATGAACCCTAAAAAACTAACCTAGGGGGTCTCGGGGGCACATTGACAGATGGCCTTGCCTACATAGCAATGCACAAAGACCTCGTAGTTCGACATGACCCTTGACTTTGTTTCAATGACAAAGGATTGAATCATGATTTTATTGTTTATTTCACAAACCTAAAGGACTGACCTAATGCCTTGCGGGCACATTGACAGATGGCCTTGCCTACATCCAATCACAGAGGCAACGTAGTTTGACAATGACAAAGACTGACATGACTGACTTTGACTCTATTTTTAGGATTTTGAAAGTTATCTGAATTTTTTTGGGTTTTGACATGTTTTAATTTTTTGGGATTTTGAAGTTTTATGATTTTTTAGGAGTTTTTTAGAATATTTGAATTTTTTTTGTCTTTTTGAGGTGTTTTGATTGTTTCATATTTTGAATTTTTATAATTTTTATGGTTTTTTCAAGACATTTTGTGATTTTTTTAAGACATTTTATGATTTTTTATAATTTTTTCAAGACATTTTATGGTTTTTTTTTCTTTTTTCAAGACATTTACTGATTTTTTGGATTTTTCAAGACATTTTATGATTTTTATGGCTTTTTTCAGGACATTTAGTGATTTTTTGGATTTTTTTCAGGACATTTTATGATTTTTCTGGCTTTTTTTAGGACATTTTATGATTTTTTTTGGATTTTTCAGGACATTTTATGATTTTTCTGACTTTTTTAGGACATTTTATGATTTTTTGTGGATTTTTCAGGACATTTTATGATTTTCATGGATTTTTTCAGGACATTTTATGATTTTTTCGCATAGTGACCTCCAATGATGAGTGCAAAATCTAGTGTAGGTCAAGGATATTGCCCCAGTTGGGAATAATACAAGCTAATAGGGATGGGATGGGACAAGATTTATCATGGATGGGTGATACGAGAGAAAGATGCAAGATGTCAACCATTTGGAAGTCATGATAAAGATGACAAGGCCTGATGATGGATGTTAAATGGGAGATGGAATGGGAGATGATGGAAGGTAAAGACCTTATTAGGATGGAAGATCAGATAGAGTGATAGTAGATGACAAAGCAAAGACCGGCTACACATGGTGCCTGTTTGCCAGGTTTTTCACCATGGTACCTATCCAAGGCACCTATTTAGCAGGTTTTGACCATTGGACGAAAATTTCTCTTTATTTATTTTCTTCCTTTTTTTTTTGCTGTCACCAAGATGCCTGTTTGCTAGGTTTTCATCAAGGTGGCCATTTTTTTAAAGACTTTTTCTCATTTTTTTATTTTTTTAAGGACTTTTTCTCATTTTTTTGGTAGTTTTTTAGGAATTTTTCCCATCTCTCTGAAGCTAGGTATAGAATTGATAGACACAAAATCCATAGATTGCCTTGACGATGCCTTGATCTTCTTTGGATGATCGTTCTAGATGAAAAGACCTGACTAGGGTGAGGATTACAAGTGACAGATATGAAGGACAATAGATGTGGCTAATGAAAGAGGCTATGATAGGATCCCTAATGTGCAAACTACACGGGCCATCAAGCTTCAACCAAAAAGGAGCTTGAGTAGCCAATGAGCTAGATTACATGAAGGGGTGGTCGTCAAAGGCCCATTGAAAAACATTGCCAATGGAGGGATATGGACATGTGAGCATGGATGGGTGGAATGGAATATATGGTATGAGTGAGAGTGACGTGGATGGAGACCTTGGATCAACAAGCTCTTTGTTTAAATTTTTGCCTTGATAAATGCCCCTAGTGATTTTGATGGAGAGGCATACTTGGAGATTGACTTTTTCTTGCTTTCACTTTTAACTTTTATTTTTGATTTTTCCAATAGCTTTTTATTTTGGCTATGGGACTTGTCTTGATCTTCTTTTATTTTTCATTTGTTCAATTGACTTTTTTTTTTGTCTAAGGGACTTGTCTTGATCTTCTATTCTTTTCATTGTTTCTCTTGATTCTTGATCTTCTTTTAAAGCCATCTCCTTCATTGGAGCTTTGCCTTATTATTTTCTTGAGCTATGTCTTGTTGATCCATGTCTATGATGCGAATGGGCGTGAGTCAGATGGAGGAAGTAGGCGAAGTGATAGGAATGTTTAGTGGATGAATGGGAGTGGCGGTTCCATCAATGGAGTCTTTGGGACTATCCTTTTTGGTACTGCTAATGTCAAAGGAAGCTTGCACATGTCCTTAATGACTTGACAAGGTAAATTGGTAGAGGCGATAGTAGAAGATACATATCCTAGCCCTAGGTAAGTAGGATGGAAGGATGATAATTGGATATCCTCAGTAGGGACATGATCGAAGAGTGGGTTATCATATATGTCCTGGTCAAACAGGGGTTATCATAGATATGAAAAGATTGAGTGGAAGCAGATATGGAAAATTCTGATGTATCATCAAGGTCCCAAAAGGTTTCAATCCAAGCATGACCATATTTTTTTGTTCCTTCTATAGCTATTGTGACATCAACATTATAATTATGATCTTTCTCAACAACATTAGCATTGTCGTTAGTTGGTAAATTATCCATACAATATTCTCCACATCCCATATCATGGATTTGGAACTTTAGATCAGCAGATGAAATGGTGGATGCAGAGGATTTAGTCAGAGTGGATGGATCCACATAATTGGATGGAGTAGATGTTATAGCTTCACTATTTATAAGCACTTGATGATCTGGGACCTCTCTCAAGTTAGTGCAATACTGGAAGGGGTCAAGACCGCCAATGATTTTGATTTTGGTGCGATTGTAAGGAAAATTCAGACATTGATGGTATGTGGAGGGGATGACTTTCATGGCATGAATCCATGGTTGGTCAAGGATTAGGTTGTATGGTAGTTCAAGATCCAGGACTTAGAATGTGGTATCTAGCAATGCAGGTCCAATCTTGATAGGCAATGTGATAACACCCTCAAAAGAAAGTTCTTCATCATCAAAGGTTTTGATGACAATTATTTTTATTGTATCTACACATGTTTCAGAGAGGCCCAATGCTTTTATTAGTCTTAGAATACAAATGTTCAATCTAGCCCCGCCATCTACTAGAACTCTTTTGACCTATCACTTATTGATGAAAACCTCAAGATGTAATGGGGTCGTTATGGTTTGGCTTGGAGGTGGAGTAATCTTTATCAGAAAAAGAGACATGGTGGGATTTTTCCATGTATCCAACCATGGCTTCAAATTGGTTGACATCCAGGTTGGTAGGGACAAAGGTTTCTTGCAGACCCTTATTAAGGATAGCTTTGTGTTCAGGTGATATGCACAAAATTTCAAGAATGGAAATATGTGTGGGTGTCTTTCCCAATTGGTCAACAAAGTTGTATTGGGCTTTGGATTGTGGTTGCTTTGGAGGAGAACTAGATATGGTAACCTTATTTCTACGGGTAGTGATGACAATTTTAGGCTATTTCTTAATGGTGATTGTATTAACATGATCATCAGTAACTCATAGGTGGTTAATAAGTTTGTAGTCAAAAGAGGCATTAGTATAATTGGCATGGTTGTCTATCTTTTGACCCAGACTGGAGACTTTTCCATCATCTTGCAATGGATTCTTGAAAATCATATGATCTTTATTAGAAGTTTATTGTCGTCCCTCAACCTCTATGGTACCATTTTCAACTAGGTCTTGAAATAGGTTCTTCAATTGATGACATGACGAGTTGTATGCCCTTTGATGTGGTGGTAATCACAAAAGGCATTGGCATCCCACCAAGATGGTTTGAATTGTCTTGAGTCGTATGGTTTAGGCTCTTGGAGCCTTATAACATTTGATTGTAGTAGCTTCTTTAAGAAAAATTCAATTGGTTTCAATAACAAAGTGTATTGTCTATGTTTATTGCCTTGGTTGTCTTGGGGGTCCCCTTTGTTGATTATTTTGTATCCTGTTAGCTTCTTGATTGGAAACATATGATGTGTTGTTGTGCATGTTTGGCACTTTGAGAGTTAATGTGAGACCTGTTCCATTCACAAATTTGGTGTCTACGACTCCATCATTTGTTACATTCTTATTGCGGGACCAAAAATTTCTTTTGTCGTTAGAGGTGTGTTGGTTGTGTGTATTTTTTTTGTCATATGTAAGTTCACCTTGGGCTATTCGGAATTTTTCCAATGTCATACCTTTTTCCACCAAGTCTGAAAATTTTGTACAATAATTCACTTGCAATGGATGTTTAATTTGGATCTGAGATTGTTGACAAGCATATCAACTTTTTATTTTTCAAGAATTTCAATAGGACATCTACTTGCCATGCTATGCTATCTTTCAAAATTTTTAATGAAAGTCTCACCCTTGTCTTGTGTCATGTGGCATAGGGTGGTTATTGTGATACCATTCTCAATGTTATAGGCATAGTTTTCTATGAACTTGTTGGCTAAGTCATCCCATGATTTTATAGATCCTTTAGGTAGTAATGCAAACCATTCAAGTGTAGGAATGACAAGACTTCTAGGAAATAGTCTCATCAAGTAAGTATGTTCAAAGGCCACATCTACACATGTTGTGCTAAATTCCCTTATGTGTTCAAGCTAATTTGTCTTTCCCTTATA
This sequence comes from Sequoiadendron giganteum, assembly GCA_007115665.2. Lineage (NCBI taxonomy): Eukaryota > Viridiplantae > Streptophyta > Pinopsida > Cupressales > Cupressaceae > Sequoiadendron > Sequoiadendron giganteum. Next base: position 606,258,720 of record CM021104.1, read on the forward strand.
TTTAGTGAAGTTAAGTATGATGTACCCATGACAGAATGGTGGCATGTAAATGCTAGGATCATATGGATATGGATGTAAGTCATGCAACATGTATTTTTTCTTGTTTGATAGTTGCATTCCTTCCACTTGTTTTTATAAAGTAGCCACTTGAGAAGTCAGGGCATCTATTACAAGATTTTGGGTGACATTATGTTGAAGTTCCATGTTTGTATTATGGTGAGATGACATGTGGTGCATGTGAGGTGGATTTTGACCATGTCCATAGGTATGAATGTGTGATATATATGTTGGAATTTTTGAAGTGGTTGTGTTGTATTGTATTTTTCCATGTGGATTTTGATGTCCAAAAGAGGATCCATATGATATGTTGAAAGGGTTTGGTGTGTGTGTCCCTTGTCCTTGTTGAAAATGGGTATAGCTATGTGAAGTGTTTATGTTTTGGCTAGATGGAACGTTCATGTTTTTACATTGCAAGGTGTTGGTATTAACAAAAGGAACTTGTGGCATGGCCTTTGTGTTCGATTGAGATCTTTAGATAAGAATGTTTCTTGGCTTAGGTTTACCAAGGATGTTAGATGTGGATGCCCCTATGGCTTGAGATGATGACCTAAGGGAAGTAAATGTTGAGCCCAAGGGTTGTGTTGTGAATAATGGTTATGATGTGGTTTTCTTCAAGGACTGTGACATAGATTGTGTTGCTAGGATGGATGAAGTGTTGGTGTTTGTGGTATTTTGGCTTGTTGCTTCAATAGGTATGGAAACTATAAGTTGTGGTGAATATTTTCCTTGGCTTTTTTGTGTGTTGTCCTTTTCTGGCATTGTAGCATGTAAGATATCAACATCAAATCCTTGGGGTAGTTTGACTCCTTCATGCTATAGTTTAACCAAGAATATTTGAGAGTCTAGCATAACAATTTCATCCACTAGAGAGGCAACTTCAAGGTTTTGAGCAGCAACCTCTACCTCTTCTATGTATACATTTCCATCTTTATCCCTAATGAGGAATTGTTCAAAAAGGTTTGTTATCTTTGGTTGCTCATGAGATGAAGGTCCCAAATTTGTGTTGTCTTGTGTTCCAAAGGTATTATTATGTCGATCATTGTCAATATTTAAAGTGGTAGTGTAATTTCAAATTTCTTCATCATCATGAAAGAAATCCATGGCCTTGCGCTGCTTTTGCAATCTAGTTTCAACCATGAAAATGTTTGCTCAAAATGGGGAATGCAAATGGTATGAGATTTATGACTATTTTTTTGATATTTTGGAATAAGATATGCCTAAATGAAGGTAATGACAATGTCACTATAATCTAAAGTATGACCAAGTCTAAAAGGGGAATGAAGCTAATGAAACGTTTTATGAAAAATATGATATGCAATTGAGATTACTATGGTATGAACTATGCACCTTTGTTGTGAAACTTAAGGAAGGAGTTACTAGCCAACCTAAGATAGTCCAATGTTTCCAAATAAAATTATCAATGACCTCAATGAGAGTGGATGACAAGTGACAAGTTTGAAAAGGTGAGCCTTAAATTAGACTGATGATTTTAAAGGTTACACCAAAATGAGAGGACTAATGTGGAAAATGATAAGGTCAATGATAACTTTTCTTTGTAGCAAAGGGCCTATGACAAGATATGGTAAGTTTCCCTATTCCAATTTCTTTTAAAAGGTATATGCAACCTAAGATTTTATTAAGTGATGCAAGTAAGCTAAATGAATGTGATGGAATGATGAGAATGAAGTGAGAAAATATTTGGTTTAAATAGCTTCTTTGGAAAATGTTGGCTCAATTTGTGTCAAAGTTGAAATTTTATCAAATTTTGGTGTGATGTTTGATTTGTTTTGACGATGTTTTGAATACACACACACAAGACGCCATAGGCAAAAAGGTTTTTTTTTAGTTTTTTTTTTATCATGAATGTTGTTTGATTTTAGAAATACAAGCACAAATCCTAAGGTTGGCAAGGGAAATATTTGCTAGATTCCACGTGGGTTTCCCCACCCGCACTTATTCTTAGCAGGTGACTTAGAAGCTTGGCCACACTAGCTCCCCTCCATGACACTCACTTCTCGGGTCAACCAAGCTTTGAGCCCTCATGAATCTCCCATGACAGACTCTTCACCTCTACTAAGAACTGCGAGAATGTGGATTCCTTAGCAATGACCGTTGCTACACCAACAAATAGAAGGGATTTTGGCTTCTAAAACAAGAGGGTTCTAGTGATTACTCGGGGACATGGTACCTTGCGAGCAGACAACAAGCCACTTAAGTCTTTAACCACTCTACTAGGGGCTCTTATACCTTTAAAAGAAAAGGTAGGTACCCATTTTTGAATGGCACTACATGGCTAAGGCCTACATACCATGAGGACTTGACACTTTAGTCTCATCCTTTTATATACCAGCCTAAGCAAAAACTGGTTGGAGTCATTCCCTCTTGCGAGGTAGGCCCCTCTAAGGTATAAAGACAACAAAAGATGGGTCTAGTTTCTAATCACCAAGTTCACACAAGGTGAGAGCATACTCCCTACCATCTCAAGCATAACAAACAGTGTTCATTGACCTCCTAGTTAAATCTATGTGAAAGGAGATAGTCATTCTTTTTAAACACCAAATGAAAAATGTGATCTAATAACATGAATACACTTAGTTTCAAATTGCATTCTTTTGACCGCATCCTACACCAAAGTAATTAGTAGTTTTGATTTCAAATCTTTGTCAAACGTATATTTATGTTTTCACTTTTCAAATCTCTAACATGCGAACTTACACAAGAAGCCCAAGATTAGCCACAAAATCAACAATTAAACTATGAAGGAAGAAGACATTAATCTAGATAAAAAATTAATCTAAATTAAAAAATTAATCTAAATTAAAAAATTAATCTAAATTAAAAGTTAATTAAAAATTAAAAACTAATCTAAAATTAAAATTGAAAGCTAAATTAAAACTAATGTAAATTAGAAATTAATCTAAAATAAATTCAATTAAATCTACCTTCTAAATTAAATCTAAATTAAAAACTAAATCTTAATTAAAAATTAAAACCAAATCTAAATTCAAAATTAAATTTAAATCTGAATTAAAAATTAATTCTAAATTAAGTCTAAATTAAAAAATCAAATCTAAATGAAAAAAATGATAAATCTAAATTAGAAATCAAAATCTAGATTAAAAATTAATTCTAAATTAAAAAATCAAATCTAAATGAAAAAAAAAAGGCTAAATCAAAATCTATATTAAAATTAATTTTAAATTAAAAAATCAAATCTAAATGAAAAAAAAAGGCTAAATCTAAATTAGAAATCAAAAATCTAGATTAAAAATTAATTCGAAATTAAAAAATCAAATCTAAATGAAAAATCATATTTGCATGCAATGAAAAACTGAAAGAGTTAAATGATTAAATCTATAAACCCAAATCAACCTTTCAACATGACATCAATGAAGTTTCTCTAAAATGAAAAATATATGCAATACAAACCTAAACTATGAAAAACCCATATGCATTCACAAGAAATTCACCCCATTCTTATCCTCTTCTGCAATATCTTGCATTTGCTCTCTTATTTTACAAGAAAAGCATAAGAAGCTCTGTGGAATTACATGAGATCATAATAAGATTGCAATTCATGTATGTTCAAATGTGAGGAAAAAGCATGCTTTTATAGTTGAATTCACGGGGTGACTTCAAGTTATGGGGGAAATGTGGGACAAATGATTGTATAGTGGAGAAAAATGCATGAAAATGATAAATAGATAAAATGACTAAATTAATGAATATGTGCAATATTTTAATGAATTGGATAAATGGGATATGTAAATATATTAATGTATGATTATGTAAATGATTAAAGTGACATGGATTAATGATTTATGCCAATGAACAAATGATTATGGATAACCAATATAATATTTCAATGATTAATGGATAATATTTTAATGACTATAGATTTATAAATAATTTAATGAGAGAGATAAATATTTATGAAATGGTTATACCATGAATATGAAATGAATTATATATAAAATGGATAATGGATTTATGAATATGGAAATATGATTTAGTGTATGAATATAATGATCATGGATTAATGATTAATGAAATGGATGAGTTATGATTATGCAAATATATTTAAATGAAATGGATCGATGAGATATGCAAATGGTTTTATGAGTATGGTATGCAAATGATCACATGAAGCATGCAATGATAAATATGATTATGCAGATAATGGAATAAGTCCTGCAATAGATGAAAATGATTATGAAGGCATTTATACATCTACACTTATATAGTAAAATAATGTTTGTGATTGGTTATTATTCCACTTGTGAGACAAATTCTACTACTTACATATTTTTCTTTATTTTATAACTTTCCATATATCACACATGTTGAAGGATATAAGAACATAGATATATCTAGCTAGATCCATTACTTTACATAGACCCTAATACCCTTTTTATGTCTAAATATATACTTTTCATACATGTTTTTGAGTGCTTTTTTACTATGAGATATAAGTTCATTTATGATTCATATGCACCTAATAGTGGGGGCAAACTATCATGGTGAAATTTATGTATTAACATCAATTTTCATTTAGTTTTGGGCCTATTTTGTAAGAATATTATAAAATTATAAAATGGCATATGACACACTTTTCTACTATGTTTTTCTCCTTCCATGATCTCTATCCATCATCATTTATTCTCACCTATGTATACATTTTGATACATTTTAACTTATCCCTACCTTATTTGCATTTTCTCTCACATAGTTTATGATTTACTAGCCTTTTCTTACCACTCATCCATTCTTAATTTTATACTTGACTTTCTCTATTTTGAGTTATTTCTAGTACATGTGGAATTGATCCATTATGGTGTAGATCTAACCCAAAAATTCAAATTTTAAAAATTTAAATTGCTAAATACAACCCTTTCCTCATAGCTATTGAGAACTAACTTAACATACGTTAGTGTAATGTTTTGTTATGTCTTGATATTTAAAGACATTCATTTGAGCATTAATCATATGATCTAAATAAAAAAATCGTTGAATAATCATTCGCATTTACAAGGAGCATTTTCATCAACAAGCACATTGCATCAAAATTATCATCCAATCATCTACACACTTTCCTTCCTATATCTGTCATGATTGTGAAGTCCTTAATCATCAATAAAGAGAAAAGGTCCAAAAAATTAGATAGCATAAGCCTATATTGCACCAATCATAACTACATGTTGGGGAGGTGATGAGGGTGCAACCCGAGACACAAGAAAATCACAGAGAAAAAACCAGAGATTCTTATTATTTTCAAAATATGAAATTCTTACATGCAGAGGATCTCCAATCCTCAAGTTCTACAATACATGCAAATTACATAAAAGAAATTACAGAAATTCCCCTATTCGCAACATGTGATCTTCTTTCCCCAAAAACTACCGACAAAAATCAGAAACTACCCCATAAATAGCCCAATTATCTGTTTGGAGCCAAAAACAACATTCTAATTATGCACAAACTTCCAGAAGCCCTAACTCAAGATCTAATTGTCGGATCTTCAATGATAATACCTTTTCGGAAAGGTCTTGCGAAAATGAAGTGCCAAAAAGTGGGGCCTAAAAGCTAACCACTTTCATTTTCCTCCAATTTTTAGGTCCATCCAGAGCCTTTAAGTCCCTCAAAATTAGCTCCGAAGATTTTGTAGGGCAAAAAGCAGAAACTAAAACTTGAATAACTTTTGAACCAGGAATGATCTTTGCTCGATTCTTTCACCAAAGTGTTTATTATTCTATTCTGAAGCTTCCCTTAAATTTCTATCTCCTCACGCCTTCAAAATCATACTTGCTAAAAATAGCAGTCGAGCAGAAAAAACAGAAAAGCAGTTTTAAAAGTTGGGTATTCTTCTTCGATGAAAATGGTATCCAGAAATGCAAAAACATCTAAAAAAATCTAAATGAAAGTAAATATATTTTTGGGTGATGTAGGATTGCCCTTACACCACTAGATGCTCCTACATCAGACACCTATGGTAATTTGAAAAGTGACCCCATCACTTTTCAGATGGTTGAGGAAAACCCAAACGATCAACCTCTGCCTTAGACAACTAGGATGAATCTTCCACAGGCCTTCCTCTCCACTTCACCAGATATTCTTCATATTGCCTATTTCTGGTACTCCTTCCCACACGGCTATCCAAGATTTCTTCAATCTCCTCCTTTTCTGAAGTAGGTGCTGGAATACCACACTATTCCATTGCTGGTATTTCCTCTGCGCCACCCTCGTGATATTCTGTCAAATCTACAATGTTGAACACAGGGGAAATGTTGAATGCATTTGGCAACTCTACCTCATATGCATTCCCTGAATCATGCCTCTTAAAAATTTTACAGGGACTGAACTTCTTCATCTTCAATTTGTTATAGGTTCCTACTAGAAACCTTTCTTTCCTCAAGTGGACCATCACTTCATCACCAATCTGAAACTCCTTATACCTCCTTTTTTGATCTGCCTTAGCCTTATACTGCATATTCATCTTGTTAATGTGTTCTTTTACCTTCTCATGCATATTCTTGATGTGTTCTGGAAAGTCTTCAGCTTCAGCACTTGTCTTCTTCTCTTGGTCCATCTTTCTCAATTTTGGAGTAGTCCTAGGACTACTTCCATACACAATCTAGAATGGTGATCTACCAGTGCTTCTATTGATAGAATTGTTGTAAGCGAATTCTGCCTAGGGTAAGATCAAATCCCATCCCTTTGGTTTATCTCCTACCAAGCATCTCAGTAGGTTACCCAAACTCCTGTTCACAACTTCAGTCTTCCCATTAGTCTGGGGATGGTGTGCAGAACTAAAATTCAACTCTGTTTTCAACTTCTTCCACAAGGTCCTCCAAAAGTATCCAACAAATTTTGTGTCACGATCTGAGAGTATACTCTTTGGAAAACTATGTAGCCTCACCACCTCTCTGAAGAACAAGTCAGCAATGTGGACTGCATCATGGGTCTTCTGGCATGGGATGAAATGTGCCATCTTCAAAAACCTATCAACTACCACAAATATTGAATCATTCCCTCTCTATGTCCTTGGAAAACCAAGAACAAAGTCCATACTTATATCCTCCCATGGCCTTTCTGGTACAGGTAAGGGATGATACAACCCTGTATTCTGACTCACTCCTTTAGCCATTTGACATACCCTGCAACTCTGCACAAACTTCTTCACATCTTGTGACAACTGAGGCCAATAATAATGGAAATGGTCTTATCTCAACCAAAATGTCCTGCCATTCCTCCACTGTGTTTCTCTTTTATCAGGTTCTCCCTCATGGAACTCCTCGAAATACACAATTGACTTCCCCTAAACAACATGTTTTCTTGAATTATGAAATCCAACCACTTTGTCCTATCAACTGTAATAGGTTCTTTGCAAGCTTTCCAAGCCTCTACAAAATCAAGATCATTCAGATACAATGTCTTGAGTTCACTAAACCCAACCACCTCAATCTGCATTTCTATCAACAATGTATGCCTCCTACTTAAGGCATCTGCAACCCTATTTGACTTCCCACTCCTATGTTTTAAAACAAATGTATAACTCTGCAAAAATTCTACCCATTTCATATGCCTCTGATTTAATTTTCTCTGACTACTCAGGTACTACAATGCTTGATGATCATTATACATAACAAATTCCTTTGGCAACAAATAATGCCTCTATTTCTTTAATGCTTGAACTATTGCATAAAATTCCTGATCATATACAGAGTATTTTCTCTTTGCATCATTTAACTTTTCAGTGAAATAGGCAATGGGCTTACCTTCCTAGCTTAACACTGCTCCAATGGTACAACCGCTGGCATCACAATCCACCTGAAACACCTTATTGAAATCCAGGAGAGCCAAAATAGGTTGTTCTGTCACCTTCTGCTTCAATAGATCAAAACTCCTTGCTGTTTCAGTGATCCACTGGAACTCTTTTCTATCCCCTCTCATTGTTTTAGTTAGAGGTGCACAAATACTACTGAAGTTTCTAATAAAATTTCTATAAAAACTGGCCAAACCATGGAAAGATCTCACCTCAGTAGCAGTTCTTGGGGTAGGCCATTCCAAAATAGCCTTCACCTTCTCTGGGTCCATCTTGAGACCTTTTGTTGAGACAACAAACCCCAAGTACACTAGCTCCTTATTCACAAAACTACACTTCTTCAGATTAATCAGCAATTTCTCTTCTCTTAACTTATCAAAGACTCTACCAATATGCATTATATGCTCATCCAGTGACTTACTGAATATCAAAATATCATCTAAATACACAATAACAAAGCTTCCGAAGAACTCTTTCAGTACCTCATTCATGAGCTACAGGAATGTGCTTGGTGCATTGGTTAGCCCAAAAGGCATGACTAACCACTCATACAGGCCCTCTTTGGTCTTGAAGGTGGTCTTCCATTCATCTCCCTCTCAAATCCGGATCTGGTGATATCCACTCTTCAAATCAATCTTTGTGAAGTACTGAGCTCCACTCAAACAGTCCATCAGGTCATCCATTCTTGGAAGGGGAAATCTATACTTGATTGTTATCTTGTTTATGGCCCGAGAGTCTGTACACATCCTCCACTCCCCATCCTTCTTTGGTGCTAGTACTGCAGGTACTACATATGGACTCAAACTCTCTCGAATCAAACCCTTTCTCAACAACTCCTCAACTTGTCAATTCAACTCCTCATTTTCTACAGGAGTCATTCTATGAGCTGCCTTATTCGGCAAATTGGCTCCTGGGATCAAGTCAATCTGATGACTGATCTTCCTCATTGGTGGTAAACCCTCAGGTAAATTATTAGAAACAATATCCTGAAACTCATTCAATAACCCAGAAACTTCTACTGGAACCTTCTCACTACCCTCCTTATCCATTTTAGGAATCAATGCATAACACACACGCTCATGTTTCATGCCTTCTAAAAATTTCCTTCCATCAACATAACAAACTCTAGTACTACTGCATACCTTTTCTTCAGCCTTCTTCAAGGGTTTCAACTTATGGTAGACTCCATCCTTCATCAGGGAATAAGTGTTTGCATGGTCATCATGTACAGCTCGCCTGTCAAACTGCCATGGCCTCCCCAGCAGCATGTGACATGCATCCATGGGGATGATATCACAGAGTACCTCATCACAATAGCTTTCGATCTTGAACTTCACCAGCCATTGCTCATTGACTAGAACTTTGTGGTCTTTCTGCAACCAGGCAATCCGATATGGATGTGGATGCCTTTCCCTCTTCAACTTCAACTTTGTAACCATTTCTTCTGACACTAAATTATCAGTGCTCCCACCATCAATAATGACATCACAACATTTGTCTTCACACTGGCACCTTGTGCGAAACAGATTCTTCCTCTGTTCTGGCTCCTTCTCTTCAGTCACTAGGGCTCTTCTAACCACTAGGGCTTCTCCCCTTTCAGCATCATTTGAATGCTCAGATTGAGCCTCCTCATCTACATGAGCAACCCTTGCACAACCTTCTGGCCTTTTATCTGTCCTTCCTTGGTATTGTGGATATTCATAGGCTCGATGCCCTTCTTCACCACATCAGAAACAAGTTCCTCTGAAACCACCCCTTCCGGGTCCTTGCCCAAATCTTCCTCATCCTCTACCTCTTTGATCACCACCATTCTGATCACGTGGGCAATAGAAGTTATCATTCCTCTGGCTTCGACTGGTACCCACATCTTCATTTTTCTTCTCATCCTCATTTCGGCTTCCAAAAGATCTTCCGCTACCCCTTCCACTTTGACCTCCTCGTCCTTTTTGCTTACTGTCAAATCTTTTGTTCAACTTCTCTTCAACTCTCAATGAAAACTGGTAAGCATCCTCAATGGTGGCCATTCTGACCAGTCTTAACTCCTCTTGAATGCTTGGTCGTAACCCATTAAGATAACAGGCTACCTTCTTCTTGTTGGCCTCTGCATGTCCCGTTCTGATGATCATCTTGTGAAAATCTTCTGTGTATTCTTTCACAGATCTACTTCCTTGCTCCAACCCTTGCAGTTTCTTTAATAGATCTAACTCATAGTCCATTGGTATGAACTGCTTCTTCAGTTTCTCCACCATGTGATCCCATCTGGTGATCTTTCCCTTTTCTCTCTTATTTCTTTCTAGCTAGACCTCTTTCCACCAGATACTCGCATGGCCCTTCAGCTTCGTTTTTGCAAACTTAACCCGATCTGGGTCCTCTACTTCTTCATATTCAAAATACTCTTCCAACTTGTTGATCCAATCAATCAACTCTTCCAGGTTTAGACTTCCAGAAAAACTGGGAACTTCTACTCTAGGTCTTTTCCCGATCTTCGAAATGGCCCTTATTAGCCGCATTTGATCTTGATCAATAGCTTCTTCTTCCTCTTCTACATCTGAATCTTCTACCTCTTCTTCATCCTCACTTTCTTCTCCCCTTCTCGGGTTTACCCCTCTTCTTAACTCTCTTTGTAATGCATTAATTTGTCTCTGGAGGGCTCTGAAACCCTCGGCCACTAATGGATCTCTTCCACCAGCATTTCTGGCACCACCTCGCCTACCACGCGCCAGTCTTGGAGGCATCTTCAATATCTTGAACCCACAACCACAGTCCTGGTGCGAATTGCCTCATGATCGGCGATCTGTCCACACACTCAAGAAAATCCACTCTTATACCACTTGATGAGGGTGCAACCCGAGACACAAGAAAATCACAGAGAAAAAACTAGAGATTCTTATTATTTTCAAAATGTGAAATTCTTACATGCAGAGGACCTTCAATCCTCGAGTTCTGCAATACATGCAAATTACAGAAAAGAAATTACAGAAATTTTCCTATTCGCAACATGTGATCTTCTTTCCCCAAAAACTACCCACAAAAATCAGAAACTACCCCATAAATAGCCCAATTCTTCGTTTGGAGCCAAAAACAACATTCTAATTATGCACAAACTTCCGGAAGCCCTAACTCAAGATCTAACCATCAGATCTTCAATGATATGCCTTTTCGGAAAGGTCTTGCAAAAATGAAGTGCCAAAAAATGGGGCGTAAAGACTAACCACTTTTGTTTTCCGCCGATTTTCGGATCCATCCGGAGCCTTTAAGTCTGTCAAAAATAGCTTCGAAGATTTTGTAGGGCAAAAAGCAGAAACTGAAACTTGAATAACTTTTGAACCAGGAATGATTTTTGCCTAATTCTTTCACCAAAGTGTTTATTATTCTGTTCTGAAGCTTCCCTTAAATTTCTGTCTCCTCATGCCTTCAAATTCATACCTGCTAAAAATAGCAGTCGAGCAGAAAAAACAGAAAAACAGTTCTGAAAGTTGGAAATTCTTCTTCGATGAAAAGGGTATTCAGAAATGCAAAAACATCTACAAAAATCTAAATAAAAGTAAATATATTTTTGGGTGATGTAGGATTGCCCTTACACCACTGGATGCTCCTGCATCAGGAGGACTATATTCGTGCAACATAAAATTGTTCCACATTAGTAGAATTGACTTGGACAAAGTTATTGACCAATAGAATTTGAGGAGAAGAAATACACTAAGATTACCTATTTTCCTATATTAGATAATGGAGTTTTATGTTGCATCAAGTCTCTCTTCATCATTAATTCTCAAACTAAATATATAATCTCTTATATTTAATTTCTTAAAATGAAAATATTATATATATTTTATCCTTCCAACCATTTGATTCTCGAAGAAAACTCCATGATTAAACACACTTGAACCAAAACAGTACATTGTAAATAACCATTACTTATAAAATATAAATCAATAAATTTAATCCTTAAAAACTAAATAATTAAAATCAAATATGAATATCATAATTTAACATACTGCCAAAAATACCTCTACCTATCATTCAAATTATCATTTATTTAATCTAAACTTACCTTTCTTACTTTCTCTTTAACTTTCTTTATTATTTGGGGCATTTGATGTTCCGAACCAAAACAACGTGCTGGCTGTTCGCGTTTGGACTACTTTGATGTGATCTTGCAACTTCATGTCAAATTCTTATTGATTGCATTCATTTATATAAGAACTTGTCTGGTTTTCAATCATAATTTATGAATAAAGCAAATGTTTCCACATCTTACGATACACAGAGAGAGGATCTGGACGTTAACCTCTTCAAACGAACTATAAATAGCTTTACGTGTGTGCTTTCGTCATCTCATTTGTCATTTTACTGCAAAACAAATACAATGAATAGCTTCCATATTTAAAATTTTCGGACTCCCACAGACGAGAAAATCGATCATAGACGTGAATAACAATCGATTTAAAAGCTGGCAGGGTTGAAACTTTTTTTATCAGACGTGCCTACATGAGGCGCTCGCCGACAGCTGTGACGTTTATGTCTTGGGTTGGTAAAAACTTTTGCGTCCATTCGTAAAACTCTTGGACAGAACATTTTAGTTCTATTTATAGCTCAAAGTTCTTAAGATCTTCACCAAAATTGAAATCTAACATTTTAGTTCTATTTATAGTACAAAACAACTATAAATGGAAAACTAGAAACTAATTAACAAGTCTATGATTATGCTCATATCAATGCATGTAAATCTAAAAGTCTTCTCATTTAGACAACCACCATATATCAAATATTTTTTATATATAAAAAAACCTTACAAATATGTATTTGTTGACCCTTCCATAACATTTACAAATTTGTAGATACAAGATTCATATTCTAAATGATGAAATATCATATATCTACAACATGTAGATCATCTAAAGATGCCATATAATTTTATAACATGAAATTGAATGCATCCAAGTTACTAAGAGATAAATAAGAGATTTATGTCACGACATGTCCAGCTAATTACCATGACTTTACGAATTTCATGTTAATCATGAGCATATTAAGCCATGTGCTCACTAAACCATGCCTACAAATATTAAATTCATTTATTTAATGTCATAGATATTAAATAGATTTTTAATGTTACCCACAACAAATAGATGGGGAAAATATTACAACTTTAAAGTGTGGTGCCCTATTTTGAGAAGGATCACAACATTATAATATATTTAATATATCTATGTGCAAGGTGTATAACACCTTTCTTGGAACACACATATGATAATAAAATTTCTTATGAAACAATCTCATTGCCTTACCTCTTGTCGAATTAATGAATAAGTCGAAGCTCACACCACACAAGGCTAAGTAATTTCGTTCTTGTTATTGCATAAATAAAAATCCTATGGATATGTATAATGTATTCTAACATAACATCTAAGACCTTGTAGAAAAATGAGGGATAAGCATTGAGTATGCTCATAAGCACACAACTCCCTCACTTGATAAGATTAATTAGGGTAGATGTCCCAATTATTGTTTGCCATCTAATTACCACTTACACCATGCTCACTTCACTAGAAAGCTTTATTTTATCAAATAAAAAGTTGGAAAAATACCAATTGTTGTTCATAACACAATGTGTAACTAACCAATGTAGGTAGTCAACTACACATGCATTTGCATTTAAAATACAAGTCTAGTTGCACACAAAAAAACTCATTTACAATTTATTTAAAACTTATATCATTACAAACAACCACACTTGCAAAAGGTGCCACCCTTAATACATATTATATTAATAAATACTTATGCACACTTAATGATTCTTCACATGACATAATCACAAACTCCTATCAACTCTATGGGATTTCAAAAGCACATTCCTTAAAACTCTCTCTATCAGCTACATGTATTAACTCCATTCCCTGTAGGTACTTGCACAATTAAATATTGTTGTAAGGCTCCCCAAATAAACATCAAATCTAAATATAATGCAGAATTCAGTCAATTCGCCTTTAAAAACCTATGTAACTCATAGCTACAAATTCAAATGATCGAAAAAATTCAAATTTGAAACACAACAACCAAATTGAATGCATTGAATTGTTAGATTCGAATTACTCAATAAGAGGGAAAGAATCCAATGACATTCACAATTATTGGAGTGAAGAGTTATTATCTGCAAACTGTAGAGCTCCTCTGCGCATTCCAACAATATCCATCACTTTTCAAGTTGGTACATTCTACATTCTACTTATAGTTATTTTCACGAACTTTGCATTTAATAGCTATATTTATGCATTTTCGTCTTATATGTTATAAGTAAATAAGGGTCTTTTTTGGTAACGAGGTACTCCTTACAAATCTCATTTACAAATTCAATAAACTATGTGTTCATTTACTATTTTTGGTTATTTCTCAAGGTTTATATTTGTCATTTATTTCATAAAAGGATCCTTTATATTTTGTTTCTCTTATTCACTCATCAAATTGATATAAGCATGTTGAATCATCTGTTAGACTCTCTTATATTTAAAATAATTGTACATATTAGCTTGAATTTTTATTGTATATGTATATACATGTTATATATGAGTGTATGTATATATATATATATATAAATATATACGTGTACACATTCATTTATAAATTCAATAAACTGTGTCTTCATTTACTATTTTTGTTTATTTCTTAGAGTTTATATTTGTCATTTATCTCATAAGAAGATCCTTTATATTTTGTGTCTCTTGTTCATTTAGTAAATTGATATAAGCATGTTGAATCATCTGTTCGACTCCTTTATATTCAAAATAAGTGTACACATTAGCTTGTATTTTTATTGTATATATATTTATGTCTATATATACATGTACATATATACATATACATATATATATGTGTGTATATATATGTATATACATATGTATATATATGTATATACATATACATATATATATATATATGTATATGTATATGTATATACATATATATACATATGTGTGTATATATATATGTATATACATATACATATACATATATATGTGTGTATATGTATATATACATCTATATATGTGTGTATTATTATACATGTATGTATATATGTGTATTATATACGTAAAAACATATATACAGATATATATACATATACATACGTATAGATACATACATATAAATACACACACACACACACACACACACACACACATATAGCTATATATATTGATACATAAATCTGAATGTCCCTGTCTTCTTTGGTGTGATCAAGGAGTTATTCTCATGAAACCCTTGCTTGGTTTTTTCAACATATTTCTCAAAACTCACATCTATTTTTGTGTTACTAAGGAATTATTATCATTAAACCCTTGCTTACTTTTTTTGGCATATATCTAAAAACTCAAGTCTATATTTATTTTACCTCTGCTTACATTTCTATCAATTGGTTGTCCAATACAACATAGTAGCATTCATTTACTATAAAATGTGTTACTAATTTTCTACTTTCCATTGAACATACAACAAGCCACCATACATATATTTGTCATGTATTTCATAAAAGGCTCCTTTATATTCTATGTCTCTTGTTCATTTAGCAAGTTGATATATATGTGTATGTATCCTTTGGTTGTCCAATACAACACAGTAGCATTCATTTACTATAAAATGTGTTACTAATTATTGTTAAATGTTTTACCTATGTTGAACTTTCAATAATTTTTGCTATATATTCTTTATTTCACAACTTACATTTTCATTGTACTCATATGTTGAGACAAAGATATATATCTATACATATATACATGTACACATATAAATACATATACATATTTATATATATGTATGTATACATACATATATATATGTATATGTATAGATATATGTATACATATACTTGTGTAATTATATGTATACAGATAATTAAACAGATATATGTATACATGTATTTGTGTAATTATATGTCTACATACATATACATACATTTGTATGTATATGTATGTATACATATAATTACACAAATACATGTGTACACCTATGTATACATATGCATACATCTATATGTACATATATATATGTGAGCCCTCAATGGTTTATTTTTATTTGCTCTCCATGGTGTGAGGTAAAGATGAAAATCATTCTTGTTTCAAAATGCAGACAATGGTACTCCTAAATATTTTTATTTAGCATTTTTATGGACCACTAAAGGGTTTCTTGGCTATTTGAATAATGATTACTACTTGTTTTTATCGATTTCATCATGGTTTATGTAAGATTTTTGTCTTGCGATTATGTTATTTGCAAATAAAATAGATGTTTTTTTGTCTTCTTCAATTAACATGTAGGTTTAGTGATAATCATGGAACGAGGGTAGAAGAGGAAAAGATCAAGTGGGAAGCACTTAATTAGAGGACCTTGTGGAGTAAGGTTCAATGTTCTAGATCTTGCCGAGGAAGAGCTAGCAATAAACATCAACAAACATTTTATTTCTAAAAATGCAAACCAGACAAGTGAACATTCAAGTTTTGAACCTAGTGTTCAAAATAGTAAAGCAGGCTTTGAACCACATGTTCATGTTCAAGAGTCAACTGCTAACCATGTGATATCCCTAGATCTATCCATGAAAAATTCTAATATGAATCACATGGAAAGAGTAGTTGTAGATGTTGAGGATACTTGTTTGTCAATCAGAGGTGTAACAACCAACTCGGGAATCCATCCTAGCAGTTTGAGGGTGTGGCTTAATGGTGTGACAACCACAAAAAGGAAGGGGCCATGAGAAATCATATCTAACAAATAAGAAGCTAAAATAGTGCAATGGTGTAGGGACATGGCTAATATTGGCCATGGCCTTCAAGTCTCACAAGTTAAATCTATTTGGTGGATTGAGGCCTAACCCATTCACAAATCGAATGTCAAGGAGGTAATGGTGGGCTGGCTTTCGGAAAAGGCATCTCAATCTGACAATTCAGACACTAGAAGAAGTGGACATAGACAAAGCTATAATGCTACACCCCTACATAGTTTCTTCCTTCTACGAAAACTTGGAGGAGTTGTACAACACATAATTATGGGCCTAGCAGAATATGGAACTATGAAAAAATAGGTGTGTGGGCTGGAGGAAATTCTACAATGAGCATTATTGCAAAGACGAGGACCAAATGTGTTCCACAATTAGTCTCAAAAAGTAGAGAATGGATCACTGTTTTAGCTTGTGTTAGTGTAGTAGGTAAAGTTATACTAGGTTATTATTTGTTCAAGTCAAAGAGACACATTAAGAAATATATTAATAGCTATGAGCCAAGGGCATGCATGAAAGTCCAAGAGCATTCTTGGATGACCAAAGAATTATTTGTTGAATGGTTAAAACAATTTGCTACAAATGTCTCAATTGAGGTGTCACCAATAAATAAACAACTTCTGATATTCGACGATCATGATAGTCATGTGGAATTCAAGATGATAGAAGAAGGAAAGAGTATGGGAATAGATTTTCTCATGATTTCAACACATACCAACCACAAATTGCAACCCCTTGATTTCATTGTATTCTCACCATTCAAAATTACTTCAAACAACATAGGAATGTATGGGTCTCTGCACATCCTCAACTTGACATAGGAAGGGAAGAGTTGGTGACTCTTGCCAGTAAAGTTTCTGCACAGGCTTTAACTCCTAATAATATTGTAAGTGGTTTTCGAAGAATGGGAATTTGGTCGTTATATTGACATGAAATTAACTTGGATATGAAGCCAAGAAAATATTTTGTATTTGAAGATGAAGGAACCACTATTGGAGCGAAAACAGAGACAACAACTAAGGATGAAACATAGTTCATGGTAGAAAAGACCTTATTCAGGCTAGCAAGTTGGAGTGAATATTAGTTTGGAGAGTTTGTGGAAATGTTCAATGAAAAAAATGCCCCAAATCCAAAAAATGAAGTAGAATCCACAGAGAACAATGAGGTAGCATAAATTGAAGAAATCCCTACACTTCAAACAACATGCAATGAGGTAGTAGAAATTGAAGAAATTCTTGCAATTCAAAAAACATGCAATGATGAAACACAGATTGAATAAAGTATCAATCTACCATCAAATATAGGGTAGTCATTGTGGTTTCAAGATGTAGCTTTAAACTTAGGGGTGCATCTAAATTTTAGTCAAGGGGATGAAGGACTATCCATGCCATCACCACCACATGTTGATCCTAAAGATGTCATCCATTACTTCACCATTGGGATAAATTTGGATGCAAATGATGAAGCAGAGGGAGTGGAAGGTAAAGATACAAATGAGCAAGAAGCTAAATATGTGCCATGCACACAAGTTAAAGAGTAGAAACCAGTAGGTGAGAGAGGCATTTTTTTACAACTCCCAACATAAAGGGTGCACAAATCATCAAATAGAGGTCGAAATGGGGTGCTACACGTAAGTAGGAAATCTAAAATTTTGACATAACAAGATTTTTCTGATTTGTTGAATGAACAAGAGGCACAAAAATGAAAAAACCAAGAATTGAAATAAAGGAAAAGGGAGAAAATGAGAGAAAAGAAGGCAGAAAGAGAAGAAAACTTGGCAAAGAGGGAGGAAAAGAGATTGGAGAATGTTGTAGAAAAAAAAAAAATGGCAAAGGAGAAGCTCAAGTAGTGACAATAGAGGGAGATTGAAAGGGAGCAAGGAAATATTGCTCGATAGTTGAAGGAAACCCAAAAGAAGGTAGATAGAGAAAAAAGAAATAGAAGTAACAACAGTCCTACAACTCCTCTTCCACTACAACATCCAATTTTATAAGATATGATTAATATTTTGTCTCCATCCTTTGCTACTCTTTGAAATCTATAAAACATTTCTTCAATAGGCTACTCTGAATAGTTGTAGCTTAGTCCAGAGGAAAATCAGGCATTACTTTCTTGCATAGAGAGTGCCATGCAAAATGTAATGTAGAAAATTGTATACTCCTGAAGAAAGAAACAATTTTCTACATAATTTGGTCCTATTTTAGATATCATATCCCTAATGATCCTTTGCATCATCATTAATAGGCCCCTATGACCCCATATTATGCATCCCAAGGCTTATTTTGATCAAATACTTGATAAAATAAACATAAAAACTAAAATTCTTCACTCCCAAACAATCCAGCTGGCAAAAGAGCCCCTATGGGACCAAGTAACCAATCTAGGTGAATTAGTCCCATCAAGGTGGGACTAAGTCTCCTAGCTTGGTGACTTAGTCCTATTTGGGTTGTTTCTGGGGTTTAAGCAGGAAAAATTAGGGTTTAAGTTTAATTTTCCTCCATGTCAGACTTGGGGATCAAATTAATGGGTGTTTTAGGTGGATTGCCTATAAATACAAGCCTCTAAACCCTAATTCAAAACTAATTCATCATTCATTCATGCTTCATCTTCCCTATCAACCCAAGCAAGCTAGGGTTTTAGCATTCTAAGTCATCAAGACATCTTTCCAAAGCATTCAAGGGCAGATTCTTCATCTTTTGCTGCAACAACTCAAGATCAATCATCATGGAAAGTTTCTAAATCTATTATTTCATGCTTCACTACATTATTTCTCCATTTTGGTTTAATTACATAAAAAGGGGTTTGACCAAGGCAAACCC
The DNA here is from genome assembly GCA_007115665.2 of Sequoiadendron giganteum. Taxonomy (NCBI): domain Eukaryota; kingdom Viridiplantae; phylum Streptophyta; class Pinopsida; order Cupressales; family Cupressaceae; genus Sequoiadendron; species Sequoiadendron giganteum. Next base: position 606,278,188 of record CM021104.1, read on the forward strand.
CCACACATTAACATCCAGCATTTCTTTCTCTCTTTGTGTGATTTGCAGGTCTTGTTTGAAGATTTATCAAAGAGCAAGGTGTGAAAAGTTGTCAACAATTTATCAAAGTCATTCAAGGTTGTCAAAACCCAAATAGAGGCTTAGGCAACACCTACAGGCCGAATTATGTAGTTTCGGATCCAAAAATTTATTAGGAGTAGAAGTGCAGGTCGGGGCTACAAATTCCCCTTTCAAATTTCTAGAAAATTCAAAGTGGATTCTTCCCCTAGTTGTGGTGACTTAGTCCCACTATGTAGGTTTTTCAGAGATCTTTGCATATTTGAACACCCATTTGGCTAAAATGAGCTTCGGGGCAGTTTTTTATATCTAGGACTAGGTCACCCAAATTGGCGAATTAGTCCTAGTGGAACAAATTTTAAGGATCAACAACATTTCCAGGTGCATGCTTTCTGTATTATTTTCTTTTTCTATTTTATTTTAATTTATATTCATCTTTTTAGGTCTTTCTGCATCACATTGTGTTTTCAAACTATTTACATTTCTTTAGTTTTGCATCCATAGTTTATCTTTATTAACCTCCAAACTTAAGAAAAATCTCCCTTGATAGATTCCAATCTCTATTGCATTAGGATCTCTAGGGTTTGTTCTTGAATGAAGCCTAGATCTTTGTCCCTTTTCTTTTAGGTGACAAAAATATTAGCTACATTTTGGTGAACCTACATTTAGAGCATCATTTTTCTATTTTGGAGTCCATCATCATCCTATCATCCTAGGTTTGCATTACATTAACATTGCATTGAATTTTGCATTAGTTTTGTTTCATTCTAGGGTTTCAAATTTTGCATTAATGAAAGTGCATATGAGTTGCATTTTCTCATCTTAAATCCTTAATTTTCTTTGAAATAATACCTTTGCATCTTAGTTCTGCATCATACAACATAGAAAACATAAAAATCAATCAAAAAAATCTGAAAAATTCCCCAATAGGACTAATTTGCCACCTTGGGAAAGTTAGTCCCTTTATGCCCTTGACACTTCCTTTCACAGCATTGAAAACCCTAATTTTAAGCTTTTGTTTGCTGCCCTTATCTATCTATATCATTTGGCTGAATTTTTGTAAGATGCATTTCATTAGATCTAGCTTAAATTAGCTCATTTCATCCATTGCTCATATTCAATTTTGTATTCACAACATTTTATTTTCAGGTCATTGCATAGTGTAATCAGTAAATTACCTTGTTTGAAATTTGATAATTGCATTTCATTCTAGGTCTTAACATTGCATTATTTAAAAATGTTAGTTTCAATATTTTATAAAATTGCAAAGAAAAAGTTAATTAATAAGCATGTGTAATGTCACAAAATTGCACCTAGGGACAATTCCACATTTTCGCATCTTGCCTAGCATTTATGACACCTTAGAAACATTAATGGAAAAATCCCATGAGTCAGAATTTCTTGATTCTGACTCCATGTGGACACATGGCAAGACAAAAGAAGCCTGACAAGGTGTTTCCCAAAAATCTAGGCTTTGGACGCCTACATAGCGTGCAGACGTCTGCACAACACACTAGCATCCTAGTGGCTTTTTGAGTTTGATACGGTGAATCTAGAAACCTGACCCTTGCGACACATGTCAGGACTGGTGGTTAGGTCTTGGATGAAATGGATTTGCACTACCCTTGCATACATGAAAACCCCCTTTTTTCTCTCATGTTGAGGTTGGAAGTCATCAGTTGAAGCATTGTCACTACTTGCTCTAGTCTTGGGTAAGGTTTATCCTTTAATAGTAGGACTTTTACAAGCGAAGCCATGCCAGACTCAGGTACCTCCAACAACTACCAGCTCTGAAGCAAGCACATACGGTGTTCCAGTGTGCTCTAGAAGAGGGTCTCGACCTATGGGTAACACTCTCTCTCCCTATCACTCTTTCTTACTAGCTCATTTGTTCATTTGTGGTGCAAGCTCTATTCTGAAGCAAGTTTTGTTTTCACCATGTGATTTATTTACTCCTTTACACTCTTTTGCAAACTTGGATTTCCATAGAGGTGGGAACACTAAAATAGGAGTCTAATTGAGGAAGATCCCTATACAGCCCCAACCTTTTCCCCTTGAACTTTTGTGTATAGGTTACAAAGTGAAGCTTGGAATAAAGACTCGACCACATGAAGATAATCTTGTTTGAGTTCTTTTGTGTTTCCCTTTAGTTTATGATGTAGAGAGGGATGGATACCTACTTGAAATGACAAATAAATGATCCCTAATCAACCTCCAAAGCATATTCCAAAGGTCTCACCAAAATTCACCCTTTGAGCATGCTTCCCCTAGCAGTATTCCAAACCTGGTTCCAGGCACTTTTCTCAAGAACTTTCCAAAAATCTTCACAAGAAGATTGATGATTAATATACCTTTTGAAAGTTACAAGACATATGAAAATACCAACATTGACTCCTTTGGACCAAAACTAAGAACCAATAACATACCCCTATCCCAGGCTAGTGAATTAGCCTCCTTTTACAAAGAGAGTACCCTCTAAACACTTTATTTTCACAATAACACCCCAAAAAATCTTGAGTTGTGTTTCAAAACAAAAAATTATTAGATTATTTAGCACCTATAGGGCCTTTAGCATCCTACCCCAAGAAACCCTCCTAAACACATGCAAAAACAAGGGATTTAATGGATTTCATGAGTCCAAGGCTCAACCAGACCAATGAACACTTCAAACACCCTATAAAACACCTACACAAACTCAAACATCCCTCACATAGCCATTACATTCATTATTTTTCAAATTCACTACTTGGGTTTCTCATTTTCACAAAGGAATACCCATGTTCCAACTTCGGATAACATGCCCACATAATATTTCCTTACCCTCACAACTCCCAAGGCATTGAAACATCTAATTTGACATCCTACAAACCAATCCACTGAGTTATAGGTTCAAACAATAGGTGGATTGGCCATTTGCATCAAAATTTTCCCTTCAAACCCTTACACAGTCTAAACAGGGCAGTTATAGAGATTTATTGATTTCTCACACAAATCACCGACTTAAAACTTAAAACCAATTTTAAATGAGAGAAAATACATGTGAAAACTTGTACCAATAACCTTAGTCCATGTTAGACTTGTACGGGTTCGTACCAATGAAGAGACATTCAGGAAAAATAAAGAAAATGCAGTGATCAACGTTTTACAATGATGAATTCTTCTTCCAAAAACTAAACAACAACCTTTCCCACAAGGGATTACATCATTTTATAATATTTTCAATATCAAACTACCATTTAGAACCAAACAACTACCTTAACCATCTTTTGTTGACCCTTAAATGGCAATTTTACAACTTAGTTCTTAATCACCACTTACCATTGTGTTTTGCAACTTTCACCTATTCTCAACTCCTCCTGACTTGAAAACCCCAATTATACATTGAATGATCATTTTGGACCTAATTCATGAAATCTATTATATACCCTAGATCCACCTAGACCTCATTGTTAATATTGACATTGATTGACACTTATTACATTGCATCCTAGTTTAGCATATTTTGCAACTTCCTTATTGCATACAGATTAAAATACCTATAATTAGCCTATGGAAACTTAAGACACTCCATTTTCTCTCATGGAAAGGTGTGGGTGCCCCTACACCAACTTCTAGCTTTCTAGTGATTGTCTACTGTTTCGCACTTCTGACCCAAGTCTAAAAGTGAGATTCGACTTCACCCGCCTGAGTTCTTGAGTCCTTCATGGATTAGGATGCTAGCACATATTTTAGATGACAGTGTGTCACGCTAGCATCCTAAAATTGCGCTAAAATATTTTGGCCGAGAGCTCCTCAGCAAGAGGGGGAAATCTTGAAGTCTCGCTCTCCTGGGGTCTGTGATTATTTTCCCGCTTTCCTCCATCGTTTCATTGATCCATTAAAATTGAGGTGTATAAGGACAGTTTATATCCTAGTGATCTCTTGAGAATAAAGAGACCCATGTGCAATGAATCCCTCTTATATCACATTTTGGTGAACCTGACGTGAGGCATCAGATCCGTTTTCATAATGTCGCATAGTTATAATAATTATTTCGCTAAAAAATATTTTGATATGTTGGAAGATGCTCTAGATGATTTCTTAGAAGCACTCTCCCCTATCCGTAAATCTTTTGAACAAATTCCTTCCTTGCCAACTAAGGAGTTGTTAAATGTAGTTGTAGTTTTTGTGGCTCCTCCAAGCCCTAAGAAACCCATCATTTACATGACCCCAACTGATCCATCCCCTAGAGAGGACTATTCCATCTACAAGATTTCATGTCATAGCGATCCATCAGACTTATATTCGAGGTTCATGAAAGCTACTAACTCTACTTCTTATAATTTTGTCCGGCATACATACAATATAAGGAGAAACAAACAAAACTTAGAACAACAAGCCTCTATTCCTACATCACAACCGATTCAAACTCCTACTTCATTACCACCATCTCAACCTAAGCTTCCTTCAGCCCCTAAACCCATGAACAAAGCACTGGGTGATTATGATCTTGTTGAGCAACTATGTGTTACTCTGGCTAAGATCTCACTTTGGGATTTGCTTCAGACTGCTTCGGTTTATCAAGAAATGTTGTAGGAAGCCTTGGAGAAGATTCTCTTTCCTACCTCTGCTAGGCCTACGGATGTTGATGCATTGATGGCACATATTTGACCAAATTCATCGAATATTACATCGCACCCACAAGAACTCCCACCTTCGGATGTGAAGAAACAAGCAGAGCCTTTAATGATTATAGTAAATGCTAATAACATTGATATTAGGCATATCCTTGTTGACACTTGCTCAGCTCTCAACATTTGCGGTATAGACCTATTAGCTAAAATTAAAGTTGATTCATCTTCTTTAGCAACCTGTTCCTTGTATATTCCTGGGTTCGATAACACTGGCCACCAAGCTCTAGGTACGATAATACTACCTTTACAACTGGGCCCCATTACCTTTCCTATGTTGTTCTATGTAATGCCCAGTCCCTTACCGCATAATATTCTCTTAGGGAGACCTTAGATTCACGCTATGGGTGCAATAACTTCTACTATTCATCATTCTTTAAATTTTGTTGCTGAAAATCGAGTGGTAATGGTTAAAGAAGATCTAGAGGCTATGGACCATTATTTGATGGCCATTGTTGGTCAAAAATCGGCTGCATCCACTCTCAAGAATTATATTCCTTCCTTAACTATTGATGCTATGGCATGTTATTCTTTGATACCCTCTATGGAAGTCATTCCCCAAGCAAGTATTGACCAAGATGAACCACCTACAGTAGAAGATCCCAAGTCTCCCCCATCCTCTCCTTCATCTCCTCGATCGAATGCTCTCCTAGGTGATGATTGGGTTCCTTGAATTTCTCCAAGTTCTTCATAGCAGACTATAAGTCAGACCCCTCTAGTATATAATTTCTAGGTTCTACTAACATGAGGATGGGTGACCATCCCATTGACGAAGAGAATTGTGATCCTATCTAGGAGACCACTCTTTCATGGGAGAGTGACCCCGCTCCTATAAAGGGGGTTAATGTTTGTGAATTGAGTAAAGGAAGTGGGACCGCTCCTATAGAAACTTTCGACATCCATTGGTGGAATGAGACACTTTATGTGGAGCTGCCCCATCTTGAAGTTCTATAAGCTCATTACGGGTTTGGTTACGAACTCACTTCTCGATATGGCTATGGGTAGAAAGGCCTAGGACATATCGAGAAAGGAATACAAATCCCTATTCAGTTTAAGCAACGACAACACTATCTGGGTTTGGGATGCTTTGTTGAATAGTCTACATAGAAACATTGGTGGAGAGTTAATATAATTTCAGTCGAACCTTTAAGTTTGGTCCATCCTAAGTTTATAGGAGAAAGGGAACAAGCTGAGAAAGATCCTGTGGATGTCTTCTCTATGGATGAAGCATTGGCAAAATTTCTAGGCGCTTATGCTTCCTTGACTCCTTATCATCATAAAAAATGATTTCCATATTGCTTACATAAACAAGAATACTTTGGAGAATCCATCCTAAGCCTTGATTAGGAGAACCCTTTATCCAATGTTAGCAATGGCATGCCAATATCTTATTTCAAGGATCGCAGTCCTCTCCTTAAAGGAGATACTATCGATGTCCCCATGGATCCTAAATCTCTAAAAAGGGCAATCAAGATTGGGAAGTATCTCTCCCCTGAGGAGGTAGATGAACATTCTTCTCTCTTATGTACTCACCTTGCTATCTTTTCTTGGACATATGAGGATATGCCCAGTATTGATGAAACCATAGTGGTCCATAATATCATTCTATGTCCTGATGCCAAGCCTGTTAAGTAGAAAATTCGAAAGATCAATCCTAGGGTAGCTTTAATGGTCAGAATTGAGATAAAAAAGTTGTTGAATGCAGGATTTATCCATCCTATTGACTATTCTCCTTGGATTTTGAATATACTTGTTGTTATCAAACCTGATAATCATATTCATATATGTATTGACTTTTCAGACCTTAATAAGGCTTCTCTTAAGGATGATTTTATGTTACCTAATATAAATATGATTGTGGACGCGACTGCAGGCCATGCATTGTTATCTTTTATGGATGGCTTCTGAGGTTATAATCGGATCCATATAAACCCAGATGATTAGTACAAGACATCCTTCACTACCCCTTAGGGTACCTTATGTGGTCATGCCCTTTGGTTTAAAGAACGTAGGAGCAACTTACCAACAAGTAATTACCCTAATATTCCATGATTTCATCCATAAATTTTAGAGGACTACGTTGATGACATCCTGGAAAAGTCCATAAATCATCAAGATCATGTGAAGAACCTTCATCTTATCTTGGAAAGACTTTGACTTTACAAGATGAGACTCAATCCTCATAAGTGTGTCTTCAGTGTAGATGCTATCAAGCTTCTTGGGTTTATAGTCTCTTACCATGGAATCGAGGTTGACACAAATAAGATTGATGCTATTGTTAACATGCCTTTGCCAAGGAACATCATTGAGTTGTAAAGTTTACAGGGGAAGATCCATGTGATTCATAGATTTATATGTCAGTTGGCTGATCGTATCCTCCCTTTGACTTGCTTACTGAAAAAGGATGTTCGCTTCATAAGGGATGAAGAGTTTCAAAAATCCTTTGAATCCATCAAAGATTATTTGACCAACCCTCCTGTAATGATGCCAACTATGCAAGAGAGACCTTTCGTACATTACCTTGTAGCATCACCATACGCTTTGGTGGCTCTACTAGCTTGGTATGATGACATAGGAAGAGAGGGAGTGGTCTACTACATGAGACGTGTCCTTGTCGATTATGAAACTCGTTATTCATCCATGGAGAATAAAATCCTCTCTCTTGTATTTGCTATGCATAAGTTGAGGCACTACCTCCTCCATGTTGAAACTCATGTCATAGTGAAAACAAACCTTTTAAGACATTTGTTCTCTAGCGCCGACCTTGTGAGAAAAAATAGCGAAGTGGGTTATGTTACTTTCTGAGTTTGATATAAAATTTGTCACTTAGAAATTAATAAAGTGACAAGTGGGTTCTGATCAACTAGAAGATGCTCCCTTATCTCGCTCCTTCCCTGGGTTGGATCTATTTCTTGATGATAATATCTTCACAATTAACTATGATCTGGAATGGAAGATGTACATTGATGGATCGAGGTGTTAGACTGGTTCTAGAGTGGGTGTGGTCCTAATACCCGCCAAAGGAAAACCGGTGCCCCTATCCTTTTGACTGGAATTTCCTTGTACTAATAATATCGTTGAGTACAAAGCTCTCATTTTTGGCTTGAGTGCCGCAATTGCATTAAAGATTAAACATATCTGTATACTGGGTGAATCTGAACTTATTGTGAATCAAATCACACGAAATTATCAAGCTAAACAAGGTAGATTGTCTCGATACCGAGACCTCACTTTGTACTTGCTTAATCAATTTTCCTCCTTCATAATAAATAGTCCCTCAGAGAGAAAATAAACATGTAGATTCCATAGCGAGCATTTCTTCTTTGGTACCTACAAAAGGGGATATCAAAGAATATCACTTTGTGGTTCAAGTCGTGCAAACCCTGATAGTCTCTGACCAACCTGAGCCCGAGTCTTTGGCCTATCTTCAGGAAGAATCATGAGAGTGGTTCTCTAGCATCTACAGTTATTTAAAGATTGGAAAATTTTCTGATGATGTGATGCAAAATGATCGCACTCGTATACGAAAGCTTTCGGCGCATTATGTCATATTATCTAATGTTCTTTATTGAAAATATTATAATGGTTTGTTGCTAATATGTCTCACTAAATAAAAAATACCCCTTGCCCTTAAAGAAGACCACTTGGGCTCTGGGGGTGGACATTTCGATGGTAAATCCCTGGTGAGGAAACTGGTACACATGGGATACTATTGGAAAACCATGGAACAAGATTCCTTCAGTTTTATCAAAAAGTGCCTTCAATTTCAACAACATAGCCATCTTATCCATGCTCCTACTCAAGAGTTTCAGAATCAAAGTTCTCCTTGGTCATTTGCAAAATGGGGGTTGGATATATTATTGGAAAAATATCGCCTCCTTCCTCCAAAGGACATACCTTTATCATCACCGGTACAAATTACTTCACAAAATGGGTCAAATCTATGCCTCTCCAATCTACAAATGTTGAAACTATCTGTAGCTTCCTCTTGAACAATATCATTTCTCATTTTTTACTGCTTGCTACACTTGTTTCAAATAATGATACACCATTTAAAAACAAAAAAGTAAAGCAGTTCTTGGAGAAATTTCATATTCAACTCAGGTTTTGTATGGTGTATTATCAACAATCCAATGGTCAAGCGGAAGCTTCTAATAAAAAACTTGAACTCATTCTTCGTAAAAAATTTAACAAACATGGTAAGGATTGGCATATTCAATTAATGTATGCTTTGTGGGCTTATGGAATGAGTATTCATACGGAAATGGGAATTAAACTTTATAGCCTCATGTATGGTGCTGAAACTATCATGCCTTTGTAGTTCAAAATTCCATCTTTGCGGGTTTCCCTTAGGGGGTTAATTGATGATGAAACCTATCGAACTAACCATCTACATCAACTAGAGATGTTCGACGAGCATTGTTTATAGACCCTCGATCATCTTATAGCTTATTAGCAGTCGTTATCAAGGAAGTGTAATCAAGGTGTGCTTCCTAGGACCTATAAACTAGAAGACTTGGTTCTATATGAAAATCAACAAAATTTAAACACACCACCTAATCATAAAGGGAAGTTCAGCCCTAACGTGTTAGGTCCTTACATCATGATTTATGTGTATGGTTTGAGTGCCTATGGATTGTCCTCTATGGATGGAACACCTTTGAAAGAGCCTATCAGTTCGATGCATCTTCATCGATATTATGTGTAGTGTCCTATGTGTCACATGTGTGGTGTTCTCCCTAAAAGGTAGTAATGCTGCATATATTGACATTTGCTCATTTTCACATCATGAAAATTTTGTGTTTATGATGTGACCATGTGTGTGTGTGTGTAATAAAAAATACATATATGTGTCTGACTATGCTATGTATCCATACATAACATTACATCTTTTAAAGTAATTAGATCACCATGACATTTAATTAACATGTACCCAAATATCTTTAATTAAATCATGATTAGCATCTAATGTAAACATACATCCATATAAGTGAATAACATCCATAGCATGGACATACATAAAAATGGAAAACATACACATAAACAAGGCCATGATACTAAAACCAATATATATATGTCCAATATATGAATCAAATCCCACGTACAAGTATCAGGCCACTGCTATAAAAAATGAGTGGCTACTGAATGTGTGTCTATACAAAATATTTACAAGTATATATGTGTATCTATATCTAGCTACAAAAATAATATATAGAAGATGGACTCCTATCCCTATGGTACATGGCTCCCTGAGCCTTCTAGCTTTATTGGTCGCTTTGGTACTCTGGGAGGAGACTACATAGTGTTCTACGAATGGGATCGGTGTGAGTGTGATACAGATAAGCCTGCCCATATCCCTCTCAGCTCCTCCTATAGCAAAAAAAATCCATCTTCACCTGTATCAGCTCCTACTATAACTCCTCAACATCTATTAGGATTACAATTGTCGGCTATGCGTTGAGCTCATCAATGCATCTCTGAAGGGCATCGTGTGCTACCTCAGTGGCATCAACCCTCGTCACTTCTACATCTCTCTTGGTGAGCGCCATCTGCAGCTCCCTTGATAGCTGATCTCATTGTCCTTGTATGGTTGTTAGCTCTATAGTCAGTTGTACGACCTCTATGCACCACTCCTCGTACATGCTCCTAAAATGCACTACCATCTCAAAAGTGGGGGCATGCCTCCCTACTGAAACTGATTGATAGGTCTCAAGGATTGTCCCCTGGGCTATGAACCCAGTCCATCCCTATACATCCTCTACAAATATATAGAGAGAAATAGGAATTAGTATCACATGGCGTATATAAATAATCATAAATAGGAAGATAAAAAGCATCAAAATGACAATAATGTACCATGCATACCTAGATCCCCTAGTTTCCATGTGGGATCAAGGTGTGGGTCAATGCTAGGGCTGGCACCACCGATATTAATGGCCAACCTTGGCAATGCTACCGATATTAATGGCCAACCTTGGCAATGCTAGTGTTGTTGCTGCTTGGACAATAGAGACTGATGGCATTGATGAGGTAGGGGTAGCTATGGGGGGATTTGATCTCCTCCACCACCTTGGCCTCACATATGCTACCTCCTCCTCCTCCTGTGTTGGTTCCTCCTCCGTGCAGCCCTGTTAGAGGCCTCTCCTCCTTTCCTATAGGGGCTGGTGGGGAACATCCTCCTTTGGGCCAAAGTCCCCACTCAGAGCACCCTCGCCAAAAACTAGAGCAAGATGATGCCTCTCCCACCACCGCATGAAGTTTGTCGCTACCCCAACATTATCTACCACTGCCATGGCTGATAGATCATGGTCAAGCTCATCATCATCCGAGAGGATGATGTCTATAATGGAGGGGTGAGGGAGATCTCCCACCCTCACTACACTGTAGTGTGCCCTAGTGTATGTGGGCATCTTGGGAGGTATAGTTTGAATACTCCAATAATAAGGAACAATAACAAAATTGCAATGACCATTAACCAAAAAAGGTCCCAATATAGGTTCCTTAGAAACCTATTGTCGTCGATCCACCTGAAATAATAGTAGGGTCTCCAGTGAACCTCTCCCATGATAATAGTGTCAAACTATAGCCTCCAAAACTATAGATCCCTGAAACACCACTAGCTTGTCATATCATACCAGTGGGCTATCGGAACCTAATATGGTTGTCATTGGGGAAAAATGATTGGATAAATGCATATGATGTGGGAAAAATCCCACACCTACAAAAGTGTGCATGTTATGAGACTACGGTACTCATATTGCACGTACCACCCAAGCTCCTGATAGAGGTGCACCAACATGTTTTTCCCCCAAGAAAAAATAGTCTGATTCTCTACCATCTCCTTGATAATAGGGACAAGGCCCCCGTGAAGGTGTAAGCCTAGCTCGTCTATTGTGATGCAAAAGATGACTGTGACCACCATCACACAATGTAGCAATGATGCTGTAGTCCTTTCCTGATCATACTAGTGGTTGTAGATATGATCGGTGTCGTTGCTTCCATCTATCCTCCCTATGTAGTAGAGGATGCCCTCACTACGCTCCCCTGTTGATCAGGTGTCATCTAGGACCACCTACCACCCATAGATGGGTAGCCCGAGGATCAGATAGACATCCTTGAGAGTGATAGTCATCTCTCCACATGCCATCTAGAAAGATGATGTGGTGGCATCCCACCGCTCCATCAAAGCGGTGAGCATCCTCTCATGGTATTGTATCTATGACATAGTGAATACATGCCAAAGACCAACCCACTCCAAGTGTGTGATCTCGTCCTGGGAAAGGCGGTCCCTCTACTCACAGATGAGTTAGAATGCTTTCCCTCCAGGATGCTCTCGGATCTCCGGATAGTCCTGCAAAAAAGAAAAAAAAATTAAGTCAAAAACATCATAGAGAAAGGAAAAAATGTTGAAGGATAAATGAGTTCCACATAGATGTCTACGCATTGTGTTTGCATCCTAGACCACCATGGTCACCCGGAGGACACCAACGCATCCTTAGGACGATGGTGTGGACCTAGGACCCTAGTGTGTGTCTTGGAGGATGGTGCATATTGAGGATGCAAGAGTGAATTCTAGACGTCTGTGCACCTCGATGAGTGGAAAAATACAAAAAAATAACTAAAATGCACAAAAAGCAAGGCTTGGAGGCATACCTGGTCCACCTCATGACCCTCAACGATGTCCTCATGTAGCTTCTCTAGCATCGGTGCCTCATACTCTCTCCTGCTCAACATTTTGTTGACTTTTCTCTCACAAAATTCAACAATTTTCTCACAGTGAATAGTGAAAATGACCCTTATAGGGGCCCATCTAGGTATATATAGGCCCCTCAAGGCCCATTTTTCCTAGAGTTTGTGGCTTCCCAGTTTCTCTAGACTTTACCCCACCACATTCGGGGAAACCTCAGGAGGGGGCATATAGTCACATCTTGATCATATTTTTCCTCCGAATTGACCACTTTTTCTTGATCATTCTTCTCTCCATGGTAGTTTCTTCCAATTCTGACTCAAAATTTTAAGTTTTGTAGGATACAGTTTTGAATAATTTTTTGTTAGCATGGTATTGATGTTTGTTGGGCTCAGAAGCTAGGGGAATCCTCATTACTGGTTAGCTCGACCTTGGTGACCTCTGCGGTCTCTCTTTTTGGCACATATTTCTATAAAATCTAGAATTTGGGTGAAATTTCTATTCTCTACTTTAGTAAGGCTAATTTTTTCCAAAATCAAGCCTACTAAAGTGGGAGCAAAATATAATGTTGTAGAATTGCACCTAGGGGAAATTTCACATTTTCACATCTTGCCTAACATTTATGACACCTTAGAAACATTAATGGAAAAATCCCATGAGTCAAAATTTTGTGATTTTGACTCCATGTGGACACATGGTGAGATGACAAAAGCTTGACAAGGCATTTCCCAAAAATCTAGGCTTTGGAGACCTCCACGATGCACATAAATCCACACGATGCACTAGCATCCTAGTGGTTTTCTGAGTTTAAAACCGCGAATCTAGAAACCTGGCCCTTGTGACACATGTCCTAGCAGTTAGGTCTTAGATGAAACAGCTCTATGCCACTCTTGCATGCATGAAAACCCTCTTTTTCTCTTATTTAAATGGGGTTGGAAGTCATTAGTTGAAGCATTGTCACTACTTTCTCTAGTCTTCGGTAAGCTCTATCCTCGAATAGCAACACTTTTACAGGCGAATCCATGCTAGATGGAGGTCTGTGCAACAACTACAAGCTCTCAAGTAGCTATCGGCTCACAAGAAAGCACATAGAGGTGTGCGCATGTGCTCCGAAAGAGGGTCTTGACCCATGGGTAACACTCTCTCTCCTTATCACTCTTTCCTACTAGCTCATTTGTTACTTTATGGTGCGGGATCTACTCCATAGTGGGTTTTGTTTTCACCATGTGCTTTGTTTACTCCTTTACATTCTTTTCCAAACTTGGCTATCTGTAGAGGTGGGAACACCAAAATGGGGGTCTGACTGTGGAAAACCCCTATACAGCCCCAACCCTTTCTCCTTGATCTTTTGTGTACAGGTTACGAAGTGAAGCTTGGAATAGACTCAGTCGCACGAAGGTAATCTCATTTGAGTTATTTTTTGTTTTCATTTAGTTTTTGGCTTTCCAGTGATTGTTTGGTCTCTCGCACTTTTGACCTGAGTCTAGAAGTGAGATTCAGCTTCACTCGCTTGAGCTCCCAAGTTCTTCACAGCTTAGGACACCATCACATCTTTTAGATGACAACATGCTACGTTGGACTTGTGAAACTACACTAACGTATTTTGGCCAAGAGCTCCTCATTCAGAGGGGGAAATCTTGAAGTCTCACTCTCTCAGGGTCTGAGATTATTTTCCCACTTTCCTCCATCATTTCATTGATCAGTTAAAATTGAGGTGTATAAGGGTAGTTCATTCTATGGTGATCTCTTGAGAATAAAGAGACCCATCTGCAGTGAATCCCTCTTATCTCACAATATGTTAGTCATTCATTCAATGCATTTCCTAGTTATGAAAGTCTCTTAGTACAAGAGAGTGAAAATGTCAATGTTTGTCTTAAAATTACACCACCTCCTATCTATCTTGTTTGTGAGGATGATGTATTAGAAGAGAATACAAACATAGACAATCATGATGATCATAATTTTTCTTCTCTCGATACCTCTCCTTTTAGTGCCGAAGGTATCTTGGTGAAATAATCTACAATCATTGAGAATCACAAAGGTCTTTCTTGTTCTTCTCCTCATTCCCCTTGGGAATATATCATAGCACAAGAGAATGAGATTGTAAATGATGAGGATGATAGACTAATCTTAGATTATCAAATCTTTAAGCTTAATAAAAATCCTCTTTATGATCCTTCCCCTACTTATCCTATTTTGGAAGACATTAGGGAGCAAAGGAGTGAACTCATAACTGCCCATGACAATTGTCCTTCTCCTACTATCCTTCCTCAATCTGAAGATGATAGTTTAGTGTTAGAATATATCCTTATTGAGACTCATGGGAATCTTATTCCTACATTTCCTAATGCCCCTACCACTTGGGAAGACCTCTTTGAACAAAAAAGTACAATAATTGGTAACCATGAAACTCATAATGGTTCTTCTCTTGGTGTCTCCCCTATTTGTGATGAAGCTACTTTACAAGTTCTAACCATAGAATGTGATGAACATATTACAAGCTCTCCTACTAGGGTAGATACTATGGTGCAAGAGAAGGAGACTTTAGACAATCAACTAGAGCCTTCTCCTAATATCCCCACTATCAATAAATAAGAAAATCAAACCATTGATAATTCCCTTACATACGATGAAGTTATCATGGTGCAAGAAACCAACAAGGTGATCCCACAAAGTTGGTTTACAATTTCTGAGAGGAATTGATTTTTGCTGAAATCACATATTTTTAAAAAATATAATGATTTAAGCCTTTAAAATTTCCATTTTAAGGATTCCAATTGAATAGGGTTTGATCAAACCACCTTAGATCAAACCCCCTTGGATAGAACCTCACTAGTTTTAAACCATACTTATAAATGAGTCTCCTTTACACCTATCAAAATGTTGATAAAAAATCACTTTTGATTTACCTTTCGGGGTATCAATTGAATTCATTTAAAATTTATTTCAAATTATTATGGTAGTCCTTGAAATTATCTATCCCACAAATATAATTTAAATATGTTTTGGTTTTATTATGTATGTGTTTTTTTAGTTTTATTAAACATAGGTTTTTCACTGAAAATCAAGCTCTTTGTTTTGCACATGTGTAAAAATAGAAACTTATCAAAATAATTTTTTTTTAAATATTTTTATGCTGGGTATTGATGTCCTTGATCCATTAAAAAAAATAAAATTGAATTTCGATACATACAAAAAAAGTTATGTTGTATACAGTCCGCCTATGTCTAAATTGCAATTGGTTTGACTTCGAAACTCTATTAAGGAAAAAATATTCAATAAAAAACTATGAGACCAAATTAAAGTTCTAGATATCATTGTTACAAATCTAAATTTGAAAAAATTAGAATTTTATCCTTCATAAAAAAAAAATTATGTTGTATACGGTGAGCGTCACTTTTTAAAAATGTTGTTTTTTGAAAAAAACTAGTTTTCGTGGGAGATGGAAAAAGAAGTGCAATCTTATTCCAAAAACTTTGAAAAAAATATTTTTAAAATCTACAGAAAAAATGTGATGAGACTCTAGTTTTCATCATCTTCAAATTCCTCACGGTTTAGCCGCTATAGGTGCCTGAATGTGAAGATTTAGTTAAAAATAATAATTTCAGTGTCTAGTTTGGCCAAAAATTGTAAACCACTATTGTGGGATCACCCAACAATATTTTTGATCTCCTTTCAAGCAATAGTAATGTTCCTTCCTTGGGTGATGGTACAAAGATGATACTAGATTTCCCTTTCTTAAACATACATCAAACCAATACCACTGAGGTTATGCATACACAAGTGTCCATTAGATCCCCCTCGATCAATGAACCTCATACATACCCCATGGGACATCCTAAGAATCCTCTAATTCTTTTCCCACCATCACATAAGAAACAAAATCTAAACAAACCCAAACTCATCCTTTACCCACCTACAAATAATGTTTCACACCAACCAAGCTACACTGACATTTCTCACATATATGAAAAAGTGTATACAATCAAGGCCAACTTTGTCAAAACTTTTTTTACTTATCCACATAAATAACATTAGTTGCTCCTCCTTTCCATATAATAGTTGTAGGATCATAGCATACTCACTATTGCAAGGAGCAACATATCATCATCCATTCTAGGCTCATCCTTGTCCTACACTAAGTGGGGTCAATGGGTTAAGTAGCCTTGTCCTCATATGCCACTTGTCGTTGTCTCTTTTGACTAGTTATTAACATTTCATGAACATATAAGGGTATGTGTAGGATCATCATGGAAAAAATAGGCCCTTAAGTGGCAAAAAATTCAGTAAAATCAGAGTTAGGAAACTTGACATAAAAATTTGAATAAGTTATCTATATTATTTCAAAAATATGTAACAATAGAATTTGTATCAATTGAATGTAGTTTCTAAATTACCAGGTTTATTTACAAAAAAAAAAATCTATTTGGTGAAAATTTGAAATTTCAATACAGTAGTACTTAAATTTCAGGGAAAAAATAAGAAATAGGTGTCTATCTGACCACCCTAACCACATGTAAATGATAATATTTTTTTATAATATTTTAGATATAAGTAGAGGACTCATGTCTCGATGTGATGCATATATTTTTTGTAATTTTTTTCCAAGTAAATAATTAATTATAATTTTTTTATGACAACTTTAAAAAAATATAAAAACTCGTATGTCTGACCACCTTAACTTGGTCAAAACTTCATGAAATTCAATTTATTATTTTTTAATCTTATATTATGCAAAGCATAGAATATGACACATGTTTTGGATTCAAAAAATATGATACCGTTTGAAAGTTATAGATGTTTTTCAATCAACCTAAAAATCAGGACTTTAGTCGTAATTCAATAGAAAATGAATAATAATTATTTATTACATTCAAAGTAAAGCATAATTTATATTGGTGGAAAGCTGAAAATATCCTTTAAAAACCCTTTTCGCTTCATCAATTTTGGGTAAAAAAAAATTAATCAGCCACATACCCATCATGATCTTGCACATACCCATAAGAGCAAGATTGGGATGTGGATGACATGTCTTAAGTTAAATCACATGTGACATACTACCTCTTCATGATGTAGCTCAATATGGAAAAATATGACTTGGCATATGGCTTTCCAAGTTGGCTCTCATGTCTTCTTAGAATTTATCCTTGGTTACTTTAAAGCAATTGCTCACAGTGATGGTATAACAACTGCTTTAAAGTGGGGTTATACATAGACGAAATCTTTTTTACAAAATTTCATGGCATAATTTTTCTTTTTCTTATGATGTGTCCTCTTCTTGGTTAGTGTGTGAGATTTCATCTTACTTATAAACGTCTAACGGGTAAATGACTCTACCTGATCGTTGTTCTTGCCTTCAATCACGTTCACTATTCCTGCATTCATTTGCACTCAATTTTACATTAGCAATGACAAACCCAAAATTAAATATAAATGCATTTCAAATCATGGTAATTGCATTTAAATTTTAATTTCATTTCAATTTGAATTTGAATTTAAATTTCATTAAAATAATCATTTAACTTCAATTTAAATAGCGACACCATGATTACTAATTTCATTTAATTAATCAAATGAAATCTATATGTGACAAGATAGAAGAATGAGAGGGATCAACCTTTGAATCCAAGAAGATGTAGAAGTCCAACAAGTCTATGAGTCATTGAGACTTTATTAGATATGATGATGCATTTCTTATTGAGGGATGGGAGAAATAAAGAGCATAACTTTCCTTATGTTTGATAACACACATAGGTACGATGCATCAAGGTATAAAGATACATGATGGAATTGCACCTAGTGTGATGGAATTTGACTCGACAATCAAATAGGAGTACTCTTGTTCACACTTGACATATGAAAGCTTATTAAGAATGTAGTTCAAATATCCTAGACATCTCAGATGAAAATATTAAAAATCAAGCCATTTTATGTGGTCAACAAGACACCTAAAACACCTTCCCTACAAACCAAAAAAAACATGCATGACGAAGTTATTTTACAAGAGTATAAAACAAGCACAACAGATGAAAAGATAATTATCATTGCCCCATCCATTTCTCTCTAAACCATTTTTATTAGGCATCATTGAGAGGTCATTGGAATGAGCGCAAAATAAGATAAGTCAAAAAGACCAAGATAAAGTAAACAAACAAGCTAATGTTCTTTGTACTGCTAGCCAAGACTAAACTACGGTGATGCCTGATGTTATTGTCAATTGTAGGAAGGATGCATCCTAGGACATGTTGTGATTAGGTGATAATGAGATTGATTGTATGATAAGCTATTGATACCAAGAGTTGACTAACTTGCTTACTTACTGTCCTAGACTTTAGACTTTGACGATTGAGCTTTTACTTTCAAACTTGGCAAAATTGCTTCTGATTGCTTTACCAAAAGATGAAGGCAATATTGATTTATTATGAATGATGATTATTGCAAGTGAAGGCAAGATGAGACAGCTGCACCATTTTGGGTTTTTTCAAATATTTGGATGTTTTTGGTGTTTTTTGAATTTTTTGAGGTTGTTTTTGGATTTTTTCGAGATTTTACAAATGTTTTCGGGATTTTTTAGATTTTATGAATGTTTTTGGATTTTGATATGTTATGGATGTTTTTTTTAAATTTTCACATGATTTTGATGATTTGGGTATGGATATGTGATGATATCAATGCTATGTTTTGGGATTTTATTGAAGAACAAGATAGGATTGATTGATCAGATTGATGGATTTGTGATGATAACATTGTTGAGGATACACAACAATGCAAGGATAGTGTTAAGCAACATGAGGACTGGGAAGGATATCTTGAGCTGATTGGTTGGATTGATTGGATTTGATTGATCAAGATTGATGATGATAACATTGTTGAGGATACACAACAATGCAAGGATAGTGTTAAGAAACACAAGGATTGGGAAGGATATCTTGAGATGATGATGGATTGATTGGATTCTGATTGATCGAGATTTTGAAGCTTGATTTGGAACAAAATTGTCTTGATGATTTGATGTGACGCTAAAGTGCAAGTTAGATGCAACTGATATATTGATTTTTTGGATTGATGTTTGATGAAAGATAAAGCGTGATAAGGAACATCGTCTCGTCAAAATATTCCAGGGGCTAGTGATTTGGCTTCTGGCTCACAAATGCTTAACCAATTTGATTTGATGTTTGCCAATTTTTGGATCACCACATAAGTTGGAAGATATAGATCAAGATTTATTCCCAAAGTAAGATGTAAATATTTTCCCCCAGTGTCTAGAAATGTATGGAATTCCATGGGTGGATGCTTGGATAGGTGTATGGATGGATAGATATGGTAAACATGCAAAGGATTCCAAATATTATCTTGTGACAAGATAAGGTGTTCGAACAAAGGATGCTCATTTGGATAATGTTTCAAGGCTTAGATAACATTGGGTAGGATAGGATCAATGAAAATAACCCATGTTAAGATGTCTACCATACGCAAGTGTAAAGTGTGCACCGAAATTTTATTGACATCAAGATAATTTGGAAGATGGATGTAGATACATGAAAATGGATTGGATAAATGGTTCATGGATTAATGGAATGATGGCTTTATTATGGATGTGATAAGATGCTTTCACTCGAAGTTGCACATGCAGATGCTCGATTATACACATGGCGCATGTTTTCAAGGTTTTCATCATGGTACCTACCCAAAGTGCCACCGTAGTGGTTTTCACTAGAGGATAATTTTTTTCTTTACAATTTTTCGATACTTTATTTTTTATTTTTTGGATTTTTATATTTTTTGAAATATTTTAAGCTCATGCTGAACTACCTAGTGGTGTTGATGTAGATGCATTTTTCATAATGTGCCATCGATATCCTTCTTGTAGAAGCTTCTTTTCCAAGATACGTGCACTTGAATACAACTTTTGAGATTCGTGATTTGCTTTATTGATACCAGAGTTAACTTTGTCTTTATGCGCACATCACAATAGAATGCCTTTTGAATCCTTATGATGAAGGGTTGCTACCAATACATGGTCAATGTGAGAATTGGATATCATGCGTGGAGGTGTGGATGGAGTGTGTTTAGGAATAAAAGATGGATTGGTTGATAGTTTGAAACCTTTGACTCTCCAAACTTGGGAAGATGAGCAA
Organism: Sequoiadendron giganteum; assembly: GCA_007115665.2. NCBI lineage: Eukaryota > Viridiplantae > Streptophyta > Pinopsida > Cupressales > Cupressaceae > Sequoiadendron > Sequoiadendron giganteum. The sequence continues at coordinate 606,298,740 of CM021104.1, forward strand.
TGATGGGTGGATATGGAAGTGTGCATGGAATTAGGACCAACTGCTTGATTTACTTTGTACGTTACTTGAGAAGCCTGCTTTTGGCTTTGTGGACATCTTTGATGGATATTTTCCCCTTTTCTTATTTTACCCCATAGTTTCTTTGACTGATGGAGTTTCATAGGGATAATCTTTCTTTGTGTTTTTTGGTATCCATGTGTATTTGATTTGTCCATTATGCTTCTCAAATTATTTTTCTTTAATGATGTTCTTTGTGCTTTGATTCATATCTTTATTTTTATGTTGGTCCCAATTCGTGGATGGGGTGATGGATGGATGAAGATTCATTGTACATGGTTGGCTGGTTGTAGTATTGGCATTGGTTTCACCATAAGGATTCTTCCTGCCCCCTATGTTGACATTTGCTTGAGACGAAGTTTCCCCTAGTATGGTGGTAGTAGCATCTTTATGCACTTTGATTCTCCCTTTTTTGAGATGCATTCTCTGGTAAATGACCACTACAAATGACGTTATTTCAATTTGTTGCTTTGCTGACTCTAGAATATCCTATTTTGTCTGACCTATTTCCTTGAGTGGATAATGCAGGATATATTAATACATGATGTCCTTAGTCTAAATTTGGGATATATATGATCTTGATGTGGACAACTCAGTTTATTCATAGGCATCAACAACCTTCTCTTTTTGTGTAATAATGTCAGGAGTAAAGGAATTTTGTTCTGAATGAAGATCATCTACGTGTCCATCCACGAGAAGCATCTCATGGGTAGATGGAGGAGTATGTGCTATGTGGATGTGATCATCTCGTATAGATAGGAGAGTGTCCATTATATCATTGTAATAGCTTGGAGATACAAATTCTTGATCTAAAATGATTTCATAATTACTTTTGACATGCTTTGGATCAAGTTCTTGACATGGTTCAATTTCAAAGAATGGATTTCTTATAAAGGGTTCTTGGATATTAGGCATAGGAAGTTGCTCAAATGTCATGAGGTCAAAGGATGTCCATATGTTTTGTAAAGGATCATTACTAGACCTTGGTGAAAGATGTTGTTCATGCTCTAGAATAAATTCTTGAGATATGTCCTCTTACTCATTAGGTGATGTAGAGACATTTTCAACATGATCATTGGTCGAAGGATCTTGATCATCATTTTCAATGATTGTGGTGGGGAGATTGTCAATGCCATTGCTAGTAATTGAATCTTGATCATTGTCCCCAAAAGTTATCCTCTTTTGATCAATCAGGTCTTGGATGGGATTTTTGATCTGAATACAATTTGATGTTGTGTGTCCCTTTATTTTGTGAAAACCACAAAGGTGCTTCTCGTTATACTTTGGTAGTTTAAGTCAGGGCTCTTGATAATTCTCATAAATGAGGATTTTAATGAGATTTTCTTGGACTAGCTATTGCAAGATAGACTCAATCGGTTCCCAAGGTGGTGTGTATTTTCATTTGTTACCTTGTGGGATTCATACTTTGAATTGACCTTGTGGTGATTGATTTTTGAGATGTGGTGATTGATCTTTGAGATGCAGTGATTGGGTTTGTTGTTGATGTTTTTGATCTTGATATCCAACCTTTTGACATTCCAGATATTGTTCTTGATGTAGTTGTTGAGAAAGTATATTTGGAATGTATACTTGTGGTGTTTGCATGGGATCATGGACAAATTGATTTTGGACAATGTTCTGATTTGGGATGATGTTTAGATTTGGCATTATAGGTTTAAATTGAACATTGTTGAGGCTGGGAATCATATTTCTTTGATTTAGGTAACCTTGATTTTGCATGGTGTGACCTTGACTTGGATCAATACATGGATTCATTAACATATTTCTTGGATTTTGGACAACATTGGTTTGATTTGCAAACACATTTATCCCAAAATTCACCAAGTGTGGATTTGATACATTCATGTTTGATAAGTTTTCACTTGGTATATTCACATTTGGTATGTATGTATTGGATGAGATAATGTTGTTTTGTTGAAGACTTATGTTTGGTTGATAGATTTTTAAGTTTTAAATTTGGTTTAAATCTACCATAGGAAAAGGTGGTCCAACATTCAGATTGGGAAAACTCTCATTTGTATCATTAAGGTTTGGAGGAGATAATGATGCCATGTATGGATTGCATAAATGTGAGTTTCGACAATCAATTGGCATTGCGAGACTTGGATAGTTTGGTTGATTGAGACCACTCATGATGTATGAATCAAGTTTATATTCCATTTTTTCTTGTGTTTTGACCTTGTTGACCTCTAAGGGATTTAGGACAAATGATGGGATGAAAGATGAAAGGGTGAGTGACATGGGTGTTTCAACTTTTAGTGATTTTGGATCAAAGCTAGACCTTAGGATTTTGATTTTGATTGCTTGAACTTGTAAACCCTAAGATGTTGGATGTGACCCTAGGATGAAATTGTTCAAAGAGGTGCTAATGTAACTAGAGGTATGAGAAAGGATGCATTCTCACACTCCTAACTAAATAAGGTGATTTTTATTTTGGTTAAGGATGTACCCAAGTCTAGATTATGATGTTTCCAAAGTTCTAAAAGTTTTTTGGTGGGATGGGATGATAAATGTTTGGGATGGATGAAGTGTTTGATTTGATCCTAGATGAACCTAAGAGGACTTTTTTTATAGGACCAAGGTAGTGAAGAGCATGCTTTTCTCTAAGAGTAGTTCAAACCAAAAGACCAATGTTGGCATGGAAAACCATATGACCAAAAGATACCAAGCACTGTGTGGGATTCAATTAGAGTTAATCTTGATTAATGAATTGCTTTTACCACATCCACTTCTTACTTAATTTTTCAAACTAAATGTCTATGTCTCAATTCCTTTTCATTCCATAAGGTCCATTATGTGGAAATCAAGTATTCAAGGGCATAGTTTCCTATCTTGACTTTAGAGAGAAAATTGTGATTAATTAAAAATACTTAGAATCCTCTTAAGGATGAAATCCCTAGGGAAAGCATGAGCACTTGGATTCGTCAAAGGTATTTGCTTCCTCTAAAGGGTTTGAAATTTGATGATCATGTTTCAATGTTTGTTTTTCCAATTGTTTAGAATCCAAGCAAAGTTTTTTTGATTTCAAGAATATGCACAATCCTAGGATGAAAAGACAATATTTGTTGGGTTCCCACTTGGACGAACCCAACTACGCTTACTCTTAGAAGATTACTAGATGCTTGACCACACAGGCTCCCCCTTATAGTGCACTCGCTTCTCGGGTCAGCCAAGCATCAGTACCCATGAATCTCCCATAGCATACTTCTCATCTCCACTAAAATTCATAAGAATGTGGAGTGGCTTCAGAACGATTGTTCTTGCACCAACAAATAGTTTAGGATTTTGGCCTTTCTAAACAAGGGGTTTTAATGTGGGAATTTCGTTCGTGGGGGACCATCTATGCGGCAAGAGACTATTGTTGCCCTTCTTGTCAGAATGATCCTCGTGATTCTCAAACTTTCCTCGAGAACCCACACTTATATATCAGTTGGAAGTCGCTTGGCTTTAGCGTGTTACATGTTGGGTCGTTCCCTAAGGTGATTACTTTTTTCCACCAGGCAGGCCCTCTAAGATAAAAAAAAGTGAGAAAACATATCCATAGTTCGATCGATCTTTTTTGAGAAAAAAAGAGAGAACACACACACTATGTTCCACTCACACTCACAAGATTGGTTCAATTTTTAATCCCAAATTGAAATGTGGAGGCAATATTTTTGACAACTAAATATCAGAAAAAAGACTTTTGATTCTCAAGATTGTTGTGAGGCACGAGAGAAGCACATACGTCTTTTTGATGATATTACTTTGTGAAAAATATTACAAAACACCAAATGCACATGTTCATTTTAATTTGCAAAGGAAAAATTAAGTTCTTTTTAAAGCCCCGAAATCGAAATGTGAGAGTTGTTTGTCAAATTTTTAGAACCCAAATTAAAGTTTAGTAAGTTTCTAAGGTCAAATTTTAACCAACTTGAAGAAATCAAATCAATGGTTAATTTTAAACCTCAAAATAGAAGTGAGTTATCTTAAAATAGGAAACAAAAGCAAGAATGAAAGCCTTAGGTTATTACAATAAGCATTTAAAAATTCTTTATCAATTTCAATGAGCACTTTTCCAATTCAAATCTGCTTGTTGTGTTATGGATTTTCACCTTGTTATACCATCATTTTGTGATCCCAATGTGAGAGATACCGCCACTAGTTCTTTATTGCAAAATGTCATGCAAAGTCTCTATAATAAAACAAACAATGGTTATAGAATTGAAAAATCATAGTTTGAAATGCAAGTACAACCCATTGCAAGGAAGAGATCGATTAGATTCAAAAGTCAATTTTGCTTGTGAAAATTAGATCAATGCAAGTCAAATCCACCAAAATTTCAGGGACTAAAAAAAATTAAATTGAAATTTTTTGACAGCTATCATGTATGAATATTTCAAGATTTTAGAACAGGTGAAATGATGAAAATAAAGAGAAATACTTTTCACCTTTCTTGAATTGAGCTTAGATTCGACAAAATATTTTTATATATCCTCCTGCCACATCCGACAAAACTTTTTGTCCACTGGATATTGAACCTCGCCTTATTCACAAATGATGTTAAATGCAAATTTTAGAACATTTATTGAAGAACAAAAAAAAAATAGAATATCCACCCATTTTTATCAACGCGCAACAAGTTTGAATTTTTGGATATTTTATAAATGTAAATGCAAATTTCCTCCCAACACAAACCTTATCCCAACCTAAATATAAATTTTTGAATTTTCGAGAAGACAAACACAAGTCAGAATTGAAAGAAAAAAAATGAATTACGCTTTGAAGAATCCTAAGATTTTATATTTGATACATGTGGATAAATATGTCTCATTGATTGATATCCCACCACAACTATCGAGTGAATGAATAATCATTATTATCACAAGTGAGACAAAATGCCTTTACCAAGGATTCAAATATGTATGCACCCAACAATGTGGAGCCAATATGGCATGTCCATGGATGATAAAATTCTCAAAACAAATTTACAAGGCATGAGATCCCGAACCATACCAATGAATTGGAGCGAGGTCTTCTTCTCCAAAATGGCGATTGAATGGTTTAAGCGCATGGGAGCTTGCCAAGTTAAGAAGCCCACAAAGAAAGCTACAAAATGGTTATAAATCTCATTATTTGTTGATCAGTAGTTTGGCATGTAGATGAAATGATAATATGCCACAAAGTAAGAGGCCAAGAACTAAGAAGAATGAGATAAAAGTATACGCTTGCTTGTGGAAGAAGAAAAACATCCAATTGATAATGTCATAGTTTTATCAGTCAAATCATTCTTTCAGAGACTAACATACCTAGCAATCAATGAATTTGTAGGTTGCTGCAGTTATACCTGGTGTGTACTAGTGAAAAAAGATCTGTGAGGGAACTGAGAACCATTAAAGTTCCGCACAACATTGGTCGCCTTGGTGTTTGTGCCTGGCATCATTATATTACTTATTATTTGCACTCCTTTGTTTCCCTGACCTGCAACAAGTAGATTACTTATGGTGGCACCTATTTGGCTACCTAATTTAATTTCTTGCCTGTTCAGCGATGCTCTCAGCACCTTAATGATTCCCCTAGCATGGTTTTCACTACTCTTCCTCACGGTTGGTCGAATTTGCTGATGCTAGTGGAGACAAGGGCGTTGTGACTGCTGGAATGATTTAAGGTCTGCAAAACTTTTAGGTGCTATTGGTCAAGGGATCTACAAGGGAAAAGCTTCTATAGAAACTAGATGTTTTTGAAAGAGTTAGCCGCCACTAGACCATTGACTATTTGTAATAATCATTTATCGAGTCAGTGATATACTACCAAACCATGAACAAGTTTCCCAAGTATATGTTGCGTGAAAGATTACTAACATTCCGACTCAAGTATAAGCTATTTAAAAAAGGATAATCATGTCAAAGTATTTTTCAATAATGAGTGTTCTGATTGTGTCAAAAGTTAAATGACGATGACATTACAAAATAACGATGCTAATGAAGCTAAGATGAACAAAAAAAACAAAAATAAAAATAAAATAGTGATTTTTATGTTTCCTATCTAATGCTTGAAATAAACGGAGATGAACAAAAACAAAGATTATTTTTCTACCCTCCTTCTAGCACCATATTATAGATGGTGAAATATGAAAATTGCTTAAAAATCCCAACACACTCTTAGCATGGTTAGTTATTTAAAACAAAGCAAATAACATCTCTATGAAATACTGAATCATGTTAAGTATGCAATCAAGAAAACAAGAAAGCTAAATAAAACACACAATAACATGAATCAAACCCTATCTCATAGTGGGAGTGGTGCTCCTTATGATGTGGAAAGGATGCCCTTTCCCACCCCCTGATAAGCTCTAAATGATAAGATGCAAGTGATGATAATGAAAATGGTTGAGATTGTAGATCAAGTTGTGTAGGATTAATACAATAGAGGAGGCCTCTATTTATAACCAAGAAGGATGGAAGAATGAAAAACATGGATGATGTGGGACAAAAAATGAGCCAATGACAAGATTCCACTTGTCAAGATGTGAGAGGATGAAGGTTGTGCATATTTTTATCAATGTGCCAAAGAGGGGAAGATTTGAAATTCAAATGATGGCTTGTTGGAGGGAGAAGCAAGCGTTTTAAATGCCAAGTGGGAGACATCTAAGAGACAATGTAAGAGGAGTTAATGCAATGTTGGAGGACAAGACATGTGGGAGGGAAAAATCAAATTTCAAGAATATTCCATCTTGATGCCCTTTTGAAAGTAATTAGAAGAAATAATCAATCAAATAAATTGATTTATTCTGCAAGTGGAAAAATCTAGAGAATTAGAGTGATTAGTGTTAAAATTTAATCATGACTTAATTAAATTTAGATAGAGATTAATTGACATGACATTTGATTTATATTTTAAATCAAATGGGAAGAAATTGATGCAAATTTAAATGAAGAACATTTGAAGATAATTAAATAAAATTGATTTATTTAATTTAAGGAGGGTGACTTAGGATTTAATCAAACAAAAGATGATTTAATTTAATTTAAGAGGGAAAATGATGAATTTTAATCAGATGAAGATGATTAAAATTGTTAGTGAAATGAAATTAGTGAATCTAGGTTAAAGATGAATGTATATTTTACGTGTCTACAACTTCAAATCCTATATAAGAAATACCAATGGAATTTAGATTTTCTATAGTGCACGTCATTATTTCCATTGCCATTCAGCTTAACAGTCTTAGATCTCAAACTTGTGCACATTGATTGTATGGTGGTAAAAAATTTCTTCAACAAAAGTTACTATTTTGAAATGCCATTGCAAGTAACTAGAAAGTAAAACTCAAACATATAGTAATCTTTTTTAATGTAATTTATCTATAAACAAATAAAAAGGGAAACATTTAGGCCAAACATATGTGCATAAATGATTAAGAGGATATTCCATGATGTCGACTCTTAACATCGCTAGAAAAGTATAGGTGTTTTAGGGAAAATTATTTTCCTTGAATCCCCTGCCCTATCTCCAAATGGTACTTAGAGCATGCACTTTGGAAAGGCCAGAAGTAGGCATCCCTCAAACATGTGGGTAACTCAAGAAAATTGAACATAGGTTTTGTAGGCTTGCTTTGGAAAACAATAGTATGGAACTAGTAGAGAAAATTGAAACCTAGAATTCTAATATAGAATTACATAAACATTGAGGTTATCTTTAGTGAACCATTGTGGTAGAGGAGTGGCAAGGTCATACAGAGCCATAATATCTTTACACCCTTCTGCAATAGGAACCTCACTTCGAGAGAAAAGTGTATAGATGTTCCTATGCAATAGGAAAATTGTTTGCAAGAGACACTGCAAATGTTATTTGGTGTTGTCATTGACGGGAACCCTAGTCAGTGGATCGATCCACACTTCAAAAATTGCTCATACCAGAAGTCAGATTGAAGTTTGGGGATTAACTGTCAGGTAGAATAGAGCATCTAACAGAATTGTGTTCAATGATTCATATGTGAATTTTTTGTTCATTTTGTGTTGTGTATCTCAAAATATATTGTTTGGTATATGATCTATATTGCTATTGAATCTTACCAGCTCATATTGTTCTATGTGCGAGTTAGAAGATCCGATTGATTAATTCTCTGATTATCAGCACAAAATCTGACTTGGTGAATGTAATATGTTGTAGATACTTGAGAAGTAATTTTTTAAGTATTTTTGTGTTCGTACATGCTGATGTTGATCATTGCTATGCTATAGCTGGCTTCGGTTGGTGCACATTAAGGATTATCCATGGATTGAGCTGATAATTTGAAAATGTTTTCATATCTTGTTGAAGCCAACATATGGGTGATTAATCTTTACTCATGGATATATAAGTGATTGATTATATCATTTTTATGTGTGTGGGAGGTGTATTGATGCGAGTAGCAAATATCAAAAGTGTAGAAGAGCGATAATGCACAACTTCACTTGTGCATAAAGGATTTGTGTTGCGAATCAGAGCAGAGTAGACCAGAAGAGAAGAATTGGACAAAAGGTCAAGAATTATATTGTTGAGCCTAACTGGAACTATGATCAGGCATATGTAGATTCCAATCTCTCAGGTCAATTTTTGATATGTATTTAATCTGAGTATCTTTGTAAGATAGTGATTCTTCCTTTGAGCGGTGAGCTCTAGGTAGTGTGCCTGAATGCAAGTGCATTCCCGTTCTATAAAACATTTTTGAGTATACTCAGATAATATTGTGGACTAGTCTTCCACTGTGATTTTTCCCCTAACAGGGTTTCCATGTAACAATCCTTGTGTTATGGTGTTATGTTTGGTTTTTTATGTTCATGCATATTTATTTTGATTGAATGTTATAAATGCTTGAAGGGTCAGATTAATAAAGTTAAAAATTACTGAACACTGATTCAGCCCCCCCTATCAGTGTTCATTGATTCCAACAATTGGTATCAGAGCCAAGTTCCTTGGAAGAAGTCTAACAACTTGGGGAAGATCCGGGAAAGCAATTAAATGGATTCAAGCAGTTTTCAACAACAACTTTTGGTGGCCCTAGATGATCTTGATCAGTCAAAATCTGAAGTTCAGAAATTTCAAGAAAACCTCATGGATGCTGAAAAATTCATTGTCATTGAAAGATAAAATCAATAAGTCCAAGGAGAAAACAAAGGAACACTGTGATCAGATTAAACAGAATGACATTAAGAGCACGTAAGATGAACAACAAAGTCAAGCTTTGAAGGAAAATATAGAAGAATGTGAAAAGCTTACCAGAGATAATACAGTCCTAAAACATGAGATGGAATCTATCATGATGAGGATGAGCAAGGATATTAAAGATAGAAAGAAGAATGAAGAGAACCTTGCTTATTCCTTAAAAGAGAAATATGAATAATGCAACAAAATTAATGATGGATTCATTCATCTAGCACTTGAATTATAGCAATCCAAAGATAATGAAGGAGAACTTGAAAGATATATTGTTACCCTCACAGATGAAATTGCTACTACTAATGAATACAAAGAAAATTTCAAGTTTAGCTTAGCTAAGCTTGATAAACTAATTAAAAGTCAAAAGACCGATGCTGACAAGAGAGGTCTTGGATATGAGGAAGGAGAAAGTTCAAAATCTGGGCAAAGAAATTCTAGACAAATGAGATTTAGGCAAGGAAATCAGATGACCAAATCTGGAAGGTATCTGGTAAGACAACCTAATGCTCAAAGATTCAATGGTTACTATTTTATTTGCAATAAATTTGGACACATGGCTACTCAATGTAGAAGTAGAATGAACTCAAGTGGTCCAAAATTTTCTATTCAGTGTTTCAATTGTAATAAGTATGGTCATAAGTCAAATGAATGTAGAAATATGATGAACAACTCTTATAGAGATGTCAGATGTTATACATGCAAAAGATTTGGCCATATTGCTAACTAGTGTAGATCAAGAGAAAACCAATGGAACAACTAGCCTGGACAAAGAAATGTGGTGTGCTACAATTGCAACAAATCCGGTCACATTTCTAGATTCTGTAGAAGCAAAAAGGGTCTAGTAAATCAAAGGAGAAACATGCAAAAGAATGAAAAGGGAAAAGAGAAATTCACTACGGGTGAGATCAGGAATCAAATGAAGAAGGAATGGGTGAATAAGAGTCCCTTTGTTGCAGAAAATCAGCTAGCACCAGAATCTGGTTCTGGTAATTCATTTGGGAATTAGTTCACGGCCTCTAGCCTAGGGGGAGTTTTCAAAGAAATTCTTCAAACCCCTTATCTAAAGTTGATACTGGGATGTGGATGAGTGCAATGAGTGAACTGATGATCTACATATGCTAATGAAACAGCTGGAGAAAGTATTTGTGCAAAATTGAAGGTCTGCATAAGTGTTATTCTTCACAGAGCATGAAAACAAGGTATCTAGATAAGTTAGGGTAAAAGCATTTATTGGGACAAAAATTCAAGTTATGCAAATGATAAAAGGTCATTTGTACTCTTCATTCATCACCTTGAATTTTGACAAGAAAAAGAAGTTTGGAGAGCTCTGAAGCAACTTTGGTGATATTTGGTGAAGATTCAGTGTGAAGGTGATTTGGTGATCAAACCCTCAAACCAGTGAAAAGGTATTTATCAGAAAAACTTGTGAGCTCTTGAATTGGTGAAAATGGCTATTCCATTGGTAGTCGAAGTCAAGGATAAACCCCATCCAAAATTCAAGTGGCATCCTTTCAAGTCCATTGAGACAGAGCCCTTAGGTGCATTTTCATCTTTTCCATACGACGTATAACATATTGAAGATATTAGAGCATATATTCACGCAAACATTGAGGAGTTAGGGAGCTTGCAGTTATTGAATTTGTACAACAATCACATTATAGGAGAATATTTTTATGTCAAACCCGAATTCAAAATCCTAGAGGAGAAGAAATTTACATAGATTGTTAAATTTCCCATGTTTGAAGAGAGCGAATGGGTCCAGTATATCTTGAGCTGAGTTCATGCAGAATTTATGTGGTTGAATCAGCCCTTCAAGATTACAAAATAAGCTATACGCGTTGTTATAGGTTTAAATTCCTCCAATGGGTTACTGATTTTGAAGTTTGTAAATAATCAAATAGTTACTGATGCAACTGATTTAAAGTATGATAGAAGAGAAATGAAAATTGATGATATCATTGATGTAGATGTCAAATTTACATCTATGGTCATTCGTTACAAAATCTATCATTCAAGCCGAGACAATTTTGTATCCGACACAACTATTTATGCAGCGTATCATATGGTAAAGGAGAATGCAAATTATGATCTATGTGAGTTTCTTAGAAGTTAGTTGATGGAAAATTTTGGCAAAATCAAGAAGGATAAGAATAATTACTTTAAGTATGGTAATTTTTTGTTATGTTTATTCTTTTACTTCATGAATGAAGTTTCAAGATTTAGAAAGGTACAATGGCAAAGAGATAGACCTGTAAACGCTCAAATCAGATATTTCTTGCATAGATTTTCTCATATTAAGATAAAGAATACTACAATATGGGGATATTTCAAAAACATTCAGAGTATGATGCATGCTAGAGAAAGAATTCCCACATATATTGTGGAGAAGTACAAAGATACTATCCATTTTATGGTTGACATTGATCAATGCCTGATGAAAGAAGCAAATCCTAGAATAGATTGGATTATGCCAATGGGATATGAGGTTGAGGAACACATTTTGGAAATTTATGTTGCACATTTGTTGAGAAAAACTCAGGATCCATCAGAAGAAAGAATTGGTACTTTTTTTTAAAAATATATACAGGTGCACACTAAGGAATCCTATGATAGTTAGAAGAGTAAGAAAAGAAGTAGAAATATTTGTAGAAAGCATGGGTATATCCACTAAAGTTATGAGAGAAGTTAGAAGGAAGAGAGAAAAAGCTGAAGCACGAGAGCCATCTAGAACTGATACTGCTAGAACAAAAGAAGAGAAAATGAGAGAGAATTATTCCAAAGTTATTTTCGGTAATGTCTATGGAAGAAATGAAGGAAATCCTAAATAAAGCTAAAAAAGAATTCAAGAGAAAGACAAGGGTGAACAAGCTTATGATCGGTGAAACTGATGAAGTTGCTAAAGAAACTCATAAATTTTTTGAAGCATTTTTGTTAAGGAACATAATCAATGTTGTCACTAAAGAAGTGAATTTTGAAGGTATTGCATCTGATTCGATGAATGAAGAGGTAAATGATGGTACTTAGATTCCTCATGATGTGCATGATACAAAATTTTTGATGGAGACTGAACCTTCTAAGGTTGTGTTAGTTGAAGAAAAGGAGATGCCAAGTAAAAAATTTGAGGTTCCTAAAGGCAAACAAGAAATGGTAGCTAAAGAACCAGTAGTCAAAGAAGAGAAGGTTCAAGTAAAGGAAGTTTCAATTGAAGCAAGAGACACTATAGAGGTAGTGAAGAAATTTATGGTAGAGCAACAGGAAGTATTTCACCCTGAATTGGTTGAAGGTCCTATTGACATTTCCACTTTGTCCCCAATTCAAAAAATGAAGGTTGCATCATTTTCCCAGGTGAAGGCTAGAGAAGAATTGTTGAAGTCTCACATTGAGGATAGTGAACTCTTAAATCTTGCATCTAGAGTTTTGGAGAAAATAATGCCTACTCATGTCAAGGATCTATCTAGTTCCTCCTCTGATGAACTAAAGAATCTCATTCACTCTATAAGTACTCATTTTGAGTCCCTTGAGAAGTCAGCCATGGTTAAAGTTCAGAAGGAGTTTGATGCCAAAAGGTTCAATAGGTTGAAAGAAATGATAACTAATGATAAAACTATGTTAGCCACTTGTGTTAAGAATATTCAAAGTGCTCTATCTAAAGGTGGAAATATCTATAAGTCATGTTTGTCTTTGTCTAGATTTAATGAGGTCAATGAGAAGAAAGTTAAGGATCTCGAAAAATAGTTAGGTGTTATTTCTGAAGCTTTTGATCCTTTAGATGGTGATGTTGGAAAGAAAGAAGGTCATGTGATATCTTTGCTTGACAAAATAAGGAGCTTTAAGCATGAAAATGATAGAATTGTGGAAAGAGCATGTGACCTTAGAGGCCTAATTGGTCTGAAGATAGAAATAATATTGAGTGCTTTAAAGGAAGTTGAAGATGCTATGGAGTTTAGTGATCCAGTGAACCTTGAGTCTGCATAGAAATAATCTTACTTTTTTTGTGGTCACATAACAATTTTGGAGAGTCTCAAAAGGGTTTGGGATACAAATTTGATCCTATTGAAGAAAGATTTTGCAGATGTTTTCAAGTTTGTGTAAGTTGCAGAAGCATGCTTGTACAGTCTGAGGATTTTGTTTGATTTTTGATATGCGGATTCCTACCTTTTCCATTGATGTCAAAGGGGGAGAATGAATCAGTTTCAAATTTCTTAATCATCTGAGGGGGAGAGTTCTTGTTGTGAAATTTTGAAGAGTGGCAGTGTAATTCATGTTGCTACTAATCCGACACTTAGTCATTTTTCTCGAAGTGTTGCCATCAATGCCAAAGGGGGAGATTGTTGGAAAGAGACACTACAAATGTAATTTGGTGTTGTCATTGATGTAAAACCTAATGAGTGGATTGATCCACACTTCATAAATTGCTCATACTAGAAGTCAGATTGAAGTTTTGTGATTAAGTGTCAGGCAGAACAGAGCATCCGACAAAACTATGTTCAATGATAAATATGTGAATTTTCTATTATCATTTTGTGTTGCATATCTCAGGAAATGTAGGTTGGTATATGATTTATGTTGCTATTGAATTTTAGTGGCTCGTATTGATCCGTGTGTAAGTTAGAAGATCTAGTTGATTGATTCTCTGATTATCAGCACATAAGCCAACTTGGTGAATGTAATATGTTGTGGATACTTGAGAAGTAATTGTTTAATTATTTTTGTATTTGTACATGTTGATGTTGATCATTTCTATGATATAGTTGACTTTGGTTGGTGCATATTAAGGATTATCCATGGATTGAGCCGACAGTTTGCAAATGTTTTCATATCTTGTTGAAGCCGACATATGGACGATTAATATTTAGTCGTGGATATATATAAGTGATCAATTATATAATTTTGATGTGTTTGGGAAGTGTGTTGATGCGAGTTGTGAATATCAGAAGTGTAGAAGAGCAATAATGCATAGTTTCACATGTGCATAAATGATTTGTGTCACGAATTAGAGTAGAGTAGAGAAAAATTGCAGAATCAGATAGAAGGTCAAGAATTCAATTGTTGAGCCTAACTAGAAGTGTGATCAGGAATATGTAGATGCTAATCTATCAGTTCAATTTCTCATATGGATTTAATCTGATTATCTTTGTAAGACAATGAGTCTTCCTTTGAGCAGTGAGCTCTAGGTAGTGTGCCTAAATGCAAGTGCATTCCCATTCTGTAAAACATTTTTGAGTATACTTAGATAATATTATGGACTGGCCTTCCACCATGGTTTTTCCCCTAATAGGGTTTCCACATAAAAATCCTTGTGTTATAATGGTGTTATGGTTGGTTTTTTTATGTTCATGCATATTTCTTTTGATTGTGTCCTCTTTTGTGTTTGTCACCACATCGTGTTTTTGAAGTTCTTAGAATAGTCTCTTTTTTTTTTATTGGGATTGTTAGTGATTTAAGTTTCTACATATTCCAAAGGACTCACATTGAACAAGGAATTGTGAAAGCCTTAACTCTCACATTTGAGAAGTTTGATAATTGGTCTCAAACAAAATTTATAAATTGAAAACTAGATAAAGGTGGGTGTGAATTCCATGAGTCCACATAGATTTTACCTTCGCACCACTTTTCATTACCCAAGATATGTGATATATGATAAGGACTTTGAATTTTAACATAAAATTCCATACATTTGAGCCATGCAAGGGGTTAGCATTGGTGATGATCCTTTCCTAATAACCAGTTAAAAGGAGCCACATGGAGAGCCATTAACTGGGATTGAGTACCATGAACTTGATATGCAGTTGAATATCCATATTAATGATGAAGGAGCATCTAGTGGTGTAAGGGCAATCCTACATCACCCAAAAATATATTTACTTTCATTTATATTTTTCTTGTAGATGTTTTTGCATTTCTGGATACCCTTTTCGTCGAAGAAGAATTCCCAACTTTCAGAACTGCTTTTCTGCTTTTTCTGCTCGACTGCTATTTTTAGCAAGTATGAATTTGAAGGCGTGAGGAGACAAAAATTTAAGGGAAGTTTCAGGACATAATAATAAACACTTTGGTGAAAGAATCAGATCAAGAGCATTTCCGGTTCAAAAGTTATTCAAGTTTCAATTTCTGCTTTTTGCCTTATGAAATCTTCGGAGCTAATTTTGAGGTACTTAGAGGCTCCGGATGGGCCTGAAAAATTGGCGGAATACGAAAGTGGTTAGCCTTTAGGCCCCACTTTTTGGCAAGAGATCTTCGCGAGAGCTTTCCGAAAAGGTATTATCATTGAAGATCTGACGGTTAGATCTTGAGTTAGGGCTTCCGAAAGTTGGTGCATAATTTGAATCCCGTTTTTGGCTCCAAACAAAGAAACGGGCTATTTATGGGCGAGTTACTGTTTCTTTTAGGCAGTTTTTGGGGAAAGAAGATCGCATGCTGCGAATAGGGGAATTTCTGTAGTTTCTTTCTGTAATTTGCATGTATTGCAAAACTAGAGGATTTGAGATCCTCTGCATGTAGGAATTTCATACTTTGAAAATAATAAGATTTGTTAGTTTTTCTGTGTGATTTTCTGTGTCTCGGGTTGCACCCTCATCAAGTGGTATCAGAGCGGGTTTTCTTGAGCGTGTGGACAGATCGCCGATCGTGAGGCAGTTCGCACCAGGACTGTGGTTGTGGGTTCAAGATATTCAAGATGCCTCCAAGAGTGGCACGTGGTAGGCGAGGTGGTGCCAGAAATGCTGGTGGAAGAGATCCATTAGCGGCTGAGGGTTTCAGAGCCCTCCAAAGACAAATAAATGCATTACAAAGAGAGTTAAGAAGAGGGGTAAACCCGAGAAGGGGAGAAGAAAGTGAGGATGAAGAAGAGGTGGAAGATTTAGATGTAGAAGAGGAAGAAGAAGCTATTGATCAAGATCAAATGCGGCTGATAAGGGCCATTTCGAAGATCGGAAAAAGACCTAGAGTAGAAGTTCCCAGTTTTTCCGGAAGTCTAGACCCGGAAGAGTTGATTGATTGGATCAATGAGTTGGAAGAGTATTTCGAGTATGAAGAAGTAGAGGACCCAGATCGGGTTAAGTTTGCAAAAACAAAGCTAAAGGGCCACGCCAGTATCTGGTGGAAAGAGGTCCAACTAGAAAGAAATAAGAGAGAAAAGGGAAAGATCACTAGATGGGATCGCATGGTGGAGAAACTGAAGAAGCAGTTCATGCCAATGGACTATGAGTTAGATCTATTGAAGAAATTGCAAGGGTTGAAGCAAGGAAGTAGATCTGTGAAAGAATACACAGAAGATTTTCACAAGATGATCATCAGAACGGGACATGCAGAGGCCAACAAGGAGAAGGTAGCCCGTTATCTTAATGGGTTACGGCCGAGCATTCAAGAGGAGTTAAGCCTGGTCAGAATGGCCACCATTGAGGATGCTTACCAATTTTCGCTGAGAGTTGAAGAGAAGCTGAACAAGAGATTTGACAGCAAGCAAAAAGGACGAGGAGGTCAAAGCGGAAGGGGTAGCGGAAGATCTTTTGGAAGCCGAAATGAGGATGAGAAGAAAAATGAAGATGTGGGTACCAGTCGAAGCCAGAGGAATGATAACTTCTACCGCCCACGTGATCAGAATGGTGGTGATCAAAGAGGTAGAGGACGAGGAAGATTTGGGCAAGGACCTGGAAGAGGTGGTTTCAGAGGAACTTGTTTCCGATGTGGTGAAGAAGGGCATCGAGCCTATGAATGTCCACAATACCAAGGAAGGACAGACAAAAGGCCAGAAGGTCGTGCAAGAGTTGCGCATGTAGATGAGGAGGCTCAATCTGAGCATTCAGATGATGCTGAAAGGGGAGAAGCCCTAGTGGTTAGAAGAGCCTTGGTGACTGAAGAGAAGGAGCCAGAACAGAGGAAGAATTTGTTTTGCAAAAGGTGCAAGTGTGAAGACAAATGTTGTGATGTCATTATTGATGGTGGGAGCACTGATAATCTAGTGTCAGAAGAAATGGTTACAAAGTTGAAGCTGAAGAGGGAAAGGAATCCACATCCATATCGGATTGCCTGGTTGCAGAAAGACCACAAAGTTCTAGTCAATGAGCAGTGCCTGGTGAAGTTCAAGATCGGAAGCTATCGTGATGAGGTACTCTGTGATATCATCCCCATGGATGCATGTCACATGTTGTTGGGAAGGCCGTGGCAGTTTGACAGGCGAGCTGCACATGATGGCCATTCAAACACTTATTCCCTGATGAAGGATGGAGTCCGCCATAAGTTGAAACCCCTGAAGAAGGTCGAAGGAAAGGTATGCAGTAGTGCTAGAATTTGTTATGTCGATGGAAGGAAATTTTTAGAAGGCATAAAACATGAGCGTGTGTGTTATGCATTGATTCCTAAAATGGATAAGGAGGGTAGTGAGAAGGTTCCAGTAGAAGTTTCTGGGTTATTGAATGAGTTTCAGGATATTGTTTCTGATAATGTACCTGAGGGTTTACCACCAATGAGGAAGATCAGTCATTAGATTGACTTGATCCTAGGAGCCAGTTTGCTGAATAAGGCAGCTCATAGAATGACTCCTGCAGAAAATGAGGAGTTAAACAGACAAGTTGAGGAGTTGTTGAGAAAGGGTTTGATTCGAGAGAGTTTGAGTCCATGTGCAGTACCTGCAGTACTAGCACCAAAGAAGGATGGGGAGTGGAGGATGTGTACAGACTCTCGGGCCATAAACAAGATAACAATCAAGTATAGATTTCCCCTACCAAGGATGGATGACCTGATGGACTGTTTGAGTGGAGCTCAGTACTTCACAAAGATTGATCTGAAGAGTGGATATCACCAGATTCGGATTCGAGAGGGAGATGAATGGAAGACCGCCTTCAAGACCAAAGAGGGCCTGTACGAGTGGTTAGTCATGCCTTTTGGGCTAACCAATGCACCGAGCACATTCATGCGGCTCATGAATGAGGTACTGAAAGAGTTCCTAGGAAGCTTTGTTATTGTGTATTTAGATGATATTTTGATATTCAGTAAGTCACTGGATGAGCATATAATGCATATTGGTAGAGTCTTTGAGAAGTTAAGAGAAGAGAAATTGCTGATTAATCTAAAGAAGTGTAGTTTTGTGAAGAAGGAGTTAGTGTACTTGGGGTTTGTTGTCTCGACAGAAGGTCTCAAGATGGACCCAGAGAAGGTGAAGGCTATTCTGGAATGGCCTACCCCAAGAACTACTACTGAGGTGAGGTCTTTCCATGGTTTGGCCAGTTTTTACAGAAAGTTTATTAGAAACTTCAGTAGTATTTGTGCACCCCTAACTAAAACAATGAGAGGGGATAGAAAAGAGTTCAAGTGGAGCACTGGAGCAGCAAGGAGTTTTGATCTATTGAAGCAGAAGGTGACAGAACAACCTGTTTTGGCTCTCCCGGATTTCAATAAGGTGTTTCAAGTGGATTGTGATGCCAGTGGTTGTGCCATTGGAGCAATGTTAAGCCAGGAAGGTAAGCCCATTGCCTATTTCAGTGAAAATTTAAATGATGCAAAGAGAAAGTACTCTGTATATGACCAAGAATTTTATGCAATAGTTCAAGCATTAAAGAAATGGAGGCATTATTTGTTGCCGAAGGAATTTGTTATGTATACTGATCATCAAGCATTGCAGTACCTGAGTAGTCAGGGAAAATTAAATCAGAGGCATATGAAATGGGTAGAATTTTTGCAGAGTTATACATTTGTTTTAAAGCATAGGAGTGGGAAGTCAAATAGGGTTGCAGATGCCTTAAGTAGGAGGCATACATTGTTGATAGAAATGCAGATTGAGGTGGTTGGGTTCAGTGAACTCAAGACATTGTACCCGAATGATCCTGATTTTGCAGAGGCTTGGAAAGCTTGCAAGGAACCTGTTACAGTTGACAGGACAAAGTGGTTGGATTTCCTAATTCAAGAAGGCATGTTGTTTAAGGGAAGTCAATTATGTATTCCGAGGAGTTCCATGAGGGAGAATCTGATAAAGGAGAAGCACAGTGGAGGAATGGCAGGACATTTTGGTCGGGATAAGACCATTTCCATTATCAGTGAGCATTATTATTGGCCTCAGTTATCACAAGATGTGAAGAAGTTTGTGCAGAGTTGTAGGGTATGTCAAATGGCTAAAGGAGTGAGTCAGAATACAGGGTTGTATCAGCCCTTACCTGTACCAGAGAGGTCATGGGAGGATATAAGTATGGACTTTGTTCTTGGTTTGCCAAGGACACAGAGAGGGAATGATTCAGTATTTGTGGTGGTTGATAGGTTTTCGAAGATGGCACATTTCATCCCATGCCAGAAGACCCATGATGCAGTCCACATTGCTGACTTGTTCTTCAAAGAGGTGGTGAGGCTACATGGTTTGCCAAAGAGTATAGTCTCAGATCGTGATACAAAATTTGTTGGATACTTTTGGAGGACCTTGTGGAAGAAGTTGAAAACAGAGTTGAAGTTTAGTTCTACACACCATCCCCAGACTGATGGGCAGACTGAAGTTGTGAATAGGAGTTTGGGTAACCTACTGAGATGCTTGGGAGGAGATAAACCAAAGGGATGGGATTTGATCTTACCCCAGGCAGAATTCGCTTACAACAATTCTGTCAATAGAAGCACTGGTAGATCACCGTTCCAGATTGTGTATGGAAGTAGTCCTAGGACTGCTCCAGAATTGAGGAAGATGGACCAAGAGAAGAAGACAAGTGCTGAAGCTGAAGACTTTGCAGAACACATCAAGAATATGCATGAGAAGGTAAAAGAACACATTAACAAGATGAATATGCAGTATAAGGCTAAGGCAGATCAAAAGAGGAGGTATAAGGAGTTTCAGATTGGTGATGAAGTGATGGCCCACTTGAGGAAAGAAAGGTTTCCAGTAGGAACCTATAACAAATTGAAGATGAAGAAGTTCGGTCCCTATAAAATTTTGAAGAGGCATGATTCAGGGAACGCATATGAGGTAGAGTTGCCAGATGGATTCAACATTTCCCCTGTGTTCAACATTGTAGATTTGATAGAATATCATGAGGGTGGCGCAGAGGAAGTACCAGCAATGGAACAGTGCGGTATTCCAGCACCTACTTCAGAAAAGGAGGAGATTGAAGAAATCTTGGATAGCCGTGTAGGAAGGAGTACCAGAAATAGGCAATATGAAGAATATCTGGTGAAGTGGAAAGGAAGGCCTGTGGAAGATTCATCCTGGTTGTCCAAGGCAGAGGTTGACCGTTTGGGTTTTCCTCAACCATCTGAGAAGTGACGGAGTCACTTTTCAAATTACCCTGGGTGTCTGATGCAGGAGCATCCAGTGGTGTAAGGGCAATCCTACATCACCCAAAAATATATTTACTTTCATTTATATTTTTTTTGTAGATGTTTTTGCATTTCTGGATACCCTTTTCGTCGAAGAAGAATTCCCAACTTTCAGAACTGCTTTTCTGCTTTTTCTGCTCAACTGCTATTTTTAGCAGGTATGAATTTGAAGGCGTGAGGAGACAAAAATTTAAGGGAAGCTTCAGGACATAATAATAAACACTTTGGTGAAAGAATCAGATCAAGAGCATTTCCGGTTCAAAAGTTATTCAAGTTTCAATTTCTGCTTTTTGCCTTATGAAATCTTCGGAGCTAATTTTGAGGTACTTAGAGGCTCCGGATGGGCCTGAAAAATTGGCGGAATACGAAAGTGATTAGCCTTTAGGCCCCACTTTCTGGCAAGAGATCTTCGCGAGAGCTTTCCGAAAAGGTATTATCATTGAAGATCTGACGGTTAGATCTTGAGTTAGAGCTTCCGAAAGTTGGTGCATAATTTGAATCCCGTTTTTGGCTCCAAACGAAGAAACGGGCTATTTATGGGTGAGTTACTATTTCTTTTAGGCAGTTTTTGGGGAAAGAAGATCGCATGCTGCGAATAGGGGAATTTCTGTAGTTTCTTTCTGTAATTTGCATGTATTTCAAATTGGAGGATTTGAGATCCTCTGCATGTAGGAATTTCATACTTTGAAAATAATAAGATTTGTTAGTTTTTCGGTGTGATTTTCTGTGTCTCGGGTTGCACCCTCATCAATTAACCATTCTTTTTGGAACCCAAAACTTTCATATATTTCATTAGAAATCTCAAATTAACTCTATCATAGGCTTTATTGATGCCCAATTTCAAAACCATACTGCTTTATTTTTTGAGATAATGGAATGGATAGTCTCTTGTGTGATGAAAATGTTATCAATTATGTTCAAACTTGGTGTAAACCCACATAATCTTATATATTTGTTTTGGAAGAATTGATTTTAATCTATTTTTTGTTACCTTTGAGATAACCTTATGCATTCTATTACATAATGATGTTGGCCAAAAATCTTTGAATAAGACTGTAGTTTTTTCTTTTGGATCAAGATAATTAGCATGGTATTTATGTAGCTTAGTATCTTCTCGAAATTTTGTTGATCAACAATGGCCCTTCACAAATCATCACCAATAGTATCCCAAAAGGCTTGGTAGAAGACTAACAGAAACCCATTAGGGCCAATAGATATATCAGGTTCCATGGAGAATATTTCCCATGCCACTTATTATTTTATTATTAGTAACATCAAACATTTTTTTCATCCTCTCAACCAAATTAAAGATAGCATTTATAAATTCTTTTGTGCTAGTCAGTTTAGAAGCACACTTGCAAGGATGTTATGAAAGTGGTTAACTGCTTCGGTCTAGATTTCCTTTAGCTTTCTTAATTATTGGCCACATTCATTGGGGTTGAATTGACCTTTTTCAAGGCTCTTCTCATCTTTGTTTATTTGGAAGAAGTTGGTGTTGAGATCACCTTCTTTGATCCATGTATCCCTTGATTTTTACCTCTAGTATATCTCTTCTTGCACTAACATTTTGAGTATGTCATTGCTAGATCTTTTCCTTTGCATATTCTACAACTGTCATCCCATGAACAATTATTTTTTGATTCAAGTAATATAGCTCTATTTCAATTATTTCTTTCTTGGAATATATTTTTGAAACAATACTTATTCCATTCATTGATATTTTGTTTGAAAAATATCTTTTTTTTAGAATTTGAACATCTTGTAGTCTTGAGAAACATCTGCCTAATCCCACCAATCGACCTTTAAAACTTTTGGTAATTCATCTCACAACCATATTTTTTCATTTTTTTATGGGTAATGATCCACAGCATAGTCATTTTCTATATTGAGGGTGATAGGGAAGTGATTTGATCCAGACATTGGCAAGATCACATAATCAAGCATTACAAGGTGTTTATCCCAATTTGTAAAAATGAGGAATCTAAGTGCTCAAGAATACCAGTGAACCCTTTTCATCTGTTTGCCCATGTAAATACTCCATTTTTTATGTTGTATATCATTCAAGTTATTATTGCATAAAAATTGTCTAAAGTCATCTTGCCACTAGTTCATGTGGATAATGCCCCCTTTCTTTTTACTTGATGATAAGATTTAATTGAAGTCATCACCTACTATTATGGTTTCATTACAATTAAAGCTAGAAATTAAATTAAAAAATTATAACCAGATCTTTCTTTTATCCTTTACTTTCATTAGTCTAGATATACATCGATGAGTACAAATGATATCACCAATCTAATATGTATAAAGCAAAGGATGAGTCATGATTTTACATCATGAAGGTTTTCCACTATGATTAGACTAGTGATTTTCATTGTATGGGGCAGAAACATGTGACACAAATGTCTGAACACAACACTAGTATTCAATTGAGTGAGATTTATATTTGAATACTAGGATCCTTTTTATAATTAAGTTCCATTTCTACATTCATCTCATCAATTCTATTATTCATTTTTTAGTAAATAATATTATATTCTCTTTCTAGTGTTTTACCTTCAATATATAGTTAAAATAGTTTAGATTAATTATCATAATTTCTCTAAATAGTAATGTAGGCTAGTTCTCCAAGTTAAAATAAGGCTAACTAATTTTCTAGTCGCATTTATAATCATTTTGAAAGGGAAGCTAGTCTTTCTTTCACTGAGTTAAATTTTATACATGCTACACTTACATAGTTTTGAATATAGTCTTCCTCAACTAGAGATTATTTTATTCATGTCAAGGCTTTAGCATAGCTTTACACAATAATATTTTCTGTATCCTTTGAGGCATTTTCTTCTACTTCATTTTTTATCTCATCTTCACCTTGCATTAGAAGTATTTTACTTTCCACACAACCTTTCTCTCATGTGGAATTTAGACACTCAACCATACAACGAATGAGTTTTCCACGTCTAAATAATATCCAAAAAATCCTTGTTCATATCTCCACTTTCAAAATTTTCCAGTATTTTCATAGTTCTACTCTCTTTAAGCTCTATGCAAATTGTTGAAATTCATAGTTTTCTTTTGTACGTTGGTATTTTATGTTTCTGTTTCCTTTGATGTGCATTTCTTTTTTTCTACATGAAAAAATATCCTCTTTAAATCTAATTAGAAGTTGAAATGCTTCTTCCACACAATATATTTTTAACACATAAATTTTATTATGAATTAAGGTGCATAAACCATTTATATACTTCTACACATTTTTGCATCATCTTCCACATGTTTGGTCTGAGTATTTTGTCAATAAAAATCTTTAGTGTATTCCTTCATAGATGAGTCCCAATGGCATAGGTTTTTAATCTTCTTGAGAAAATCCATTGAGTAGATGGTCAAAATAAACCTACCCCTAAGATTTATCATGAATTGACCCCACATTAGGATAATTATTTTACCCCTATGTTCATATTACTCTTGAATGAATCACACCGTAAAAATAATTTTCTTTCAACTTCATGGTGACATACTTCATATTTTTAACTATTGTATGGATTTAAACTCAAAATATTTTTGTTATCTACTAAAATTGCACCCTATTGAATTTGAAATTCAACAGTTTAGTGAAATATGGGAATACCTCTAAAGCTATGGGTAACTTGTAAATAGAGGTCAACCACCAAAGAACGTCGGCTTGCTATGGTGTCACCTAAAACTACTAATTTTGTAGAGGAAGAGGGAAAATAAGGGCACACACATAAAATGAAAGCTAACTCTACGGTGATACACCAAAACTTTACTTGGACTTGAAACCCAAATTTCATACACTTGCATACAATGACTGGAAAACAAACTTGCACAACTTATTTCTATGTGTTTTGCATAAATATTTTATAAAGAGGATTCAATGCTTAGACTCTTAGGAGGAAGGGGAATTCATAGCTAACAATAACTTGCATTGTTTTCATAGATTATAATCTGCAACACACTTTTGTAGAAAGGTGTAAAAACCATGACACAAAATTATGAGGAAATGAACAATATTTCACAAATAAGTTGATCAATCACTTGAGAACACACAAAATGAAAAGAATAAGTAGGAAAAACTCCAAATCAATGATACCCAAGGTCTGCACTATATTTCATATCCAAATGATTTACAAAACTCAACTTTTCCTTCAAGGGCTCCAAAGTCACAAGAAACAAAAAAGAAGCAAGTAAGAACCCACTCTACAAAAGAGTCAAAATGAGAATATAACCATCTCCAACTAAGATTAGCTCTATCTTAGTTTGTTCTTTCTAGAGAAAATACAAAATATTAGCTTGCTTGCATAGGTTGCAACCTCAACATTTATGTATATTGTCTTCTCAAGATCATTGCTATTGGTATTTTGAGGGTTTCATAATAATTATTCGAGCCTGCATTTGATTTGTGGAAGAAGTGATGGCTTTTCATGCTTTTACTTTTGTTGCTCTTTTTTTGCTGCTCATGTATGTATTATGGGTCTGCACTTCATGGTCATGGCTTTGAGCTTTCTCCATGTCACTATGATAATATAATAAGTTTATAATATGAATGATATTTCATAAGAGATGCTTGGTTGACCGAAAATAAGAGCTATTTCACTCGAGTGTACACAAAAATAATGCTGACAAAAATGGTTTGCTAAATAATTCAATACAATTGCACAGTATGGGTATAAATAAAAACTCTACACATTATTTATATCCTTTATGAAAACCACCACCTTCTCATTTAGGGATCACAAGGTTCAAAGATCTTTACAATATATGTAATCTCATTTGATTTTCTACACTCTCACCGGCTCTAGGGCTGTACTATTATATTTCATATCTCTTTAGATTCCAAAACCTTAAAGTTTCAACTAAGCCCCCACTGTGAACCTTTCATTTAACATTGATAATTACATGAAAGGTTATTACTCTGCCTAGAGATCCTACCTCTATCAAATAAATTTCTTGCACAAGTAAAAGAAAGGTATTATCCTTCATTATGATATAAAACCATGTATATTTTTTCACATGGAAACTGTCCTCCATACCTATCTATAACCTTCCATGAGAAATATTAGGGACACATGATTTCCGCCTCCTTGAAATTCCAATGACTTGTGCATCAAGTCTGGACTGCCCCTTTTTGGTCATGTGACAAATATCTCATCTATATCATTGTATTAGGACTTTTTCTATCATCTTGTCACCCTGCTTGGTGCCATTCATTCAATTCTTGACTCTTACTGTCATCTTGACTAGTTCTAAGGCTTTAAAATGATAGATCCTTGGGAACTAAGTTTGTTGTCCTTCAATTTTTTGAGTGTCTTCAAAATACCCATGATTCTCAACACTAACCTGATTATCATTTTCTATTTGTTCTTCAAAGGTTCTTCTCCTTACACCATAAGATATCTCTTTCCAACATGCTTACTACTTTAGACATCTCAGTTTATCCATTGGCAACTCTTATATGCAAAGATGTCTAGTTGCATAAGATGTACTAGTTGTCCAACATTATTTAACAATTCAACGAATACTTCTTCTTTAGTCTTCTTCAAAAGAAACTTTGTTGCCTAAAGGACCTACCAGACTCCACTAATACTTATTTGATCTACAAAAGCGATACTTGCATACTAGACTATACCCATAGAACATTTTCTTTGAAATGGTGAACTTGGCTTCTAAAACTCAAGAAATATATGTTGCACTAGCCTTTCTTTCCAACTAAGATTTGTATAGCTCATTTTGCTTTAGCTCATCGCATAAGATCCAAATAGTTAAGAGAGAACCATCTTTTTGTCTATATGATTTGTAACTTGGAGCTTCCCTTTGAAGACTATACTCTAACATGAAAGCTCACTATCCATGTTATATTCTGATTTACAAAGCGTTTCATGTTTTCATGTCTTTCGAAGAATCATTATTGTGAGTTGCAACTATGCCTTCCCACTATCTTTATCACTATGGCTATTCCTTTGGCACAAAGGGTTGTCTTATGGTCGATCTTTTGCAAGAGATTTCTTTTTGCTGCCCTATATGGATGTGTATGCCACTTCTATCTTTGTACTGTTACCATCATGTACCTCTCCCACCTTTAGAGATCCTATACATTGGTTTTCCTCAACCAATAGTGGTTTTCCTATTGATATGATGACAATATTATTATCTTTTGCTTACCATTTATGACTGCCCACTCATCATTTGTGGCTCATTATGACTATCATGATTCTTTTAATGATATATCCTATCATTTTTCTTTCTTTCATAGCCAAATGATAGTGATTTTTCCATAAAACTGCCCTATCTACTCAACTATGACTTCTAACTACCTTGAACAATATTTGTTGCTTGAACAATATGAAGAATTGTTACTCTCAATGCTACAAATGACTATTCCCCATATATAGCTACTTCCCATTAATTATGATACCTGGTATTAATCATTGTAATGTCTCACTGTCCTCCAATTATTTATAAGCATCATTGATTCAAAAGTAAAAATCTCTATGCATTATATTCCTTCAACCATTCAATGTATAATATTTTCTTCTAGCTCTGCACTCATGATTCTAATATCTCTTCTTTGCACCCTAGGACATCACCTTGATATAATCAACACTATTATGTTCTTATTATTGATCTCCTTGTTTGAACAAAAAAAAAACATGTTGGGATCAACCCTTGTGGGAGCCACATTTTACCCCACATGCTTAAATTAGATGGAACAAACAATAATGATTTTTGCTATACCTGCACAAGAAGCAAACATGTTAGAGAAATGTGTGCATATAACAAATGTGTTTGATAATCCTATTACTTTCTTGGACATTTATGATATGTGTAGACATGGAAAATTGATCGACACACTTGATCCTGATTAATAACATTGTTTTGTATTAAATCACACTCTTGACTTATCATCACTCTTCATCCATTAATTAAATAAATTATTATTTATCTAATTAAGTCATTCTCCAACGTTGATTAAATTAATCAATTTAATTTAGTTAACCCCCATATCTGTCTTTATTTAAATAATTCATTTTATTTACATGAAAACTCTAAAGTCCTCTTATTAAATTGAATAAAGTAAAACCTTAGTTAATTTAATCTAACATTGTCCCCTTTAGTTAAATAAATCAAAACATTTATTTAATTCAACCCTTCCTCTCAATTTTGATTTAAATCAATTCATAAATTTGAGTCTAAATTGTAACATCTTCTAATTCCTCATTACATTAATTAATCATTGATTAGTTTAATCTTAATGCAAGTCCCATCCTCTATCTTTTGCCACTTGCACATGAAAATAGATTTAATTCATTTATTAATTCTCTATTTTCTCTCAACATGGCATAAAAGGGGAATATTCCCTCAAATTTGAATTCAAATCCAAGTGGACTTAGTCCTTCCAACAAGGCATTTATTTCACCTTACAAGTCCTTTTTCCTTGAGCCAAGTGGCCATAACTCCATTTCTTCCCTCTCCAACAAGTCATTTCACTAATTTCAAATTCCACCTAATAACATTTATTGGCACTTTGATCAAAATGTGCACAACCTTCACCCATTCACATCTTGACAAGTGGCACTTGGCCATTGTATGTTGAATGATCCCACATTGCTCAATATTGCTCATTCTTCCAATTTGGAAATCTATAAATGAGAGACTCTTCCTCTCATTCTTCATCCACAATTTGAGAGAAAATTTATTATCTTCAATTGCGAGGAATTCTATTCATCTTCTTGAGTATTTTCCAATACCATAGCTAGGTTATTGTAGGTTTTAGCAAGGATTCACATTTTTCTTCACCATCAAGTGGATCATCCATCATCACGCTTACAAAGGAGATGGGAAAGGGCCAATTTCTAGACATAATTGGCACCAATTCCCCCATGAGATTGATAGTTTGTTCATTAAAATAGGATTCATTTACTTTCATTTGTATTGTTCTTCATTTTCTTCCTATGTTAATGTTTCAATCTTATTTGATGGGGAATCCTTGTCTTATCTTGCATTTCAATCTAATAATGTTTTTCTTTTCCATGTTTTTGCATGTATAGGATTGGGGTTCACATTTTTGCGCTAGAAGGAGGGCCAATCTCAAGATTCAATCACTTTTTTTCAAGAAATTCTATGCTTTTTTGTGATTTTTTGCAGCTCACAGTCTAGTGGCACCAAACTACATCGCTATCAATCAAGCGACGCTATATTGAACCACTCCTAAACTCCAAACTCTGTCGTTGGAGTCTTCTCACCCGAAAATTCAAAATTTCAAACTCAGTCGCGGGTTTCTTAATTCTGAACTTCGTCACTGAGCTAAATAGCGTCGCAATTGCGCTCTATGTTCTGCTACAGAACGCCACTCTCAGTCATCAGCAACACTATATTGCGCCACTAGAGTCTCTAAACTCTGCCGCCTTTGCTAATTGTGTCGTTGGTTTACACTAAAAAGTTCAAATTTGATTTTTTTTGACATGTGCCTTTTTGTTTTCAGCTTTTTGAGCTATTAACCCATTTGTTGTCTCTGTATCTACTGGTTTTAATAATTTATCAAGTTAAGGCAAGGAGGAAAATGGAGAAAGATTACATTATGACAAGATTCTCACCGTATAGCAAGTGTTTTTAAACACTTTAGTGTTGTCTAACACTCTTAGAGAATTATCAATCTCTCTTTAATAATTTTTTATCTTTCATGCTTTAGGAAATACTAAATTTCTTTTAGGCTCTAAAAAGAACACTACAAAAGATTTCAATTTTAAAAAGGGATTAAAATTAACTTTAGGAAAACCTCACTAGATTTGGTTTAAGGATTAACAATTGAACAAGGAAAATCTCACACTTCCTTTGGTGCTTAAAAAGAATTCATTATTGCTTTGAGGGATTTAAAATGAACATGTGTTTTTGTGTCTTGTAATTTTTTTTGCAAAGTAATTTCAATTAAAAAGGAATATGCGCTTCTCTCATGCCTCACAGCGATCTTGAGAATCAAAATTATTTTTGCTGACATTAAGATGCACAAAATACTTCCCTCACATTTGGAATTGGGTTTTTAAAATTGAATCAATCTTGTGAGTGTGAGTGGAACATATGGCGTGTTTTCTCTCTTTGTTTTTCAACAAATATTGGTTGAACTATGGGTATGTTCTCTCACTTTTGTTTACTTTAGAGGGCCTACCTTGGTGGAAAAAAATACTCACCCCAAGGGAATGACTCAAGCGATAACGGGCTAAATCCAAGCTTTTCCAAATTGCTATATAAATTTGTGTTCACAATAAAATCCATGGACAATGGGAAGTGATGTATGACAACTCTCCCCCACTATCCGTATGATGTGTAAAGCCCTTGTTCTAAGGGTTGGGAGATCTCTCATAAGGAGTTTATCATTGCATCCCCTAAACTGGATGCCCTTACTACAAAGTTCTATTTAGAAGCCAAAAATCTTTTTCTATTTGTTGGTGCAAAAGGTCATGTCCTTTGAAGCCGCCCCATGTATACATGTGGTTCTATTGTAGAGATGAAAATTATGCCATGGGAGATTCATGGGTACTGATGCTTGGCTGACCTGAGAACTGTGTTTCGTGGAGGGGATCTAGTGTGGTGAAGCATCTAGTCATCCGTACTGGATATGTGCAACTGGATTTATCCAACTGGGAATCCAAACAAATATTATCTTTTCAGCCTAGGATTGTGAATGTGATTGGAATAAAAAAACACTTTGTTTGGGTATTAAAAATTTTGAAAACAAACATCGACAAAATCCTCAAAATTTCAAACCCTTTAGAGGGGCAAATACCTTTGGCTGAATCTAAGTGTTGTTGTTTCCCTAGGGATTCTATCCTTAGAGGTTTCTAATCATTTGGATTTATGTCATAATTTTCTCATACTAAATTAAACATAGGAAACTATGCTCTTGAAACCTTGATTTTCACATAATGGACCTTGTCGAATGAAAAGGAATTGAGGCATAGACATTTAGTTTGAAATCATAATCAAAAAATTGTTTTTGATAAAACGAACTCATTAAGCAAAGATAAGGATAATTGGATCTCACACATGTGTTCTCTCAAATGATTTCCTATAAAATGAAAATACAAAAACCAAGGTTCAAAAAGATTAGCCCAAAAGCTCATGTGGAGCATCTTCAAAGGCTTCTCAAAGTTAGAGAAAGATTGGTTTACAATTTCTACAAGAAAGCTTCAAAGAACAACTATAACTTGTATGAGTTTTATTGTTAACAATATCCCAATATTTTTCAAAGGTTTTCTTTTCTCACTTAGGAAGTATGGCATGTTCTTCAAAACCGAGGTCCTGTAAGAAGGACATTTACCTAGGTAAATTCTAGGATTAAAATCAATCTCTCACCCATCTCTCAACCATCAAAATCAAATCCCATTTCACCAATAAACTCTTGAAAATTTTGAATAACTCATTCATGCTAAACTTATAGGAAAAATCAACATCACCTTGTTTGACTTAATACACTTAGTCAAATTATCAATCCTCTTGAGCAAATTTACTTCTAGGATAACACAACTTCCTAAGGTTTACAAGTTCAAAATCACTTTGCTTGACTTAACACACTTATTTAAATCATTCTCTTGTATGAGTTTCCTCTAGGATAACACAACTTCCTAGGGTTTACAAGTTCATTATAACCTTGTTTGAGTTAACACACTTAGTCAAACTATCATTAAATCAAAATCAAATCAATTCAAGCCCTAAAAAGTTTAGCATCTCCCCAAAGTTTCTTCAATATTTTCATTCATCTGCATCATCCATCTTCCATTTATCTCATCCCCATCATCACTTTTGATCCTTAAACTTTCCTAGTTCTTCTCCTCTTATGCCTAGGATTAAGATCAAACGATCTCTATTTTATGGTTCAAACAGGATCACAACACAAGAAGAGCATGGAAATCACAAAGGAAACATCAACTTCAAGTGACCTAGGTCAAACAAATCTTGAAATAAACCCTACATGATCAAGAAACCCTCGAAACAACTCCTCTCTACCATCACAAAACCCTCAAGAGGAGGGTTATGTAGAGGACATCACCGATAATGACTTGGGACTAACACAAGAGGAAATAGCCAAAATGGTTCTAAATCCTGATAATCACAGAATCGTTAATGCCATGTTGAAACTTAATCCCTCTCTATATATATGTGCATTAACGAAAGAAGGGGTCAAAATCCCTTCTAACTTTGACATGAGTACCAATATGGAAAGACCTCTTATGAGCATACCCCCAATATCACTTCCAAACATCACTCAGGATATTCCCCAAATCATATCAACAATCACTTCAACCCACCAGTTGTTAATAAGGGAAGCACCATGCTTCATGAAATCCAAAAGCATCACCTTGTAAACAACACAAAAATAAGTACCAACACCACACCAGATAACTTTGTCCTGATAAATTCATTACACCTGTATGTTCCAATTACTTTCCATAATCATGCAGACTCATCCTCATTTTATGCAACACCAATCTATCCATTGGATATACAAACTTCTTTCCCCATGATTTCACAAGGAGATGGTGGGTTATTCAGGACAGGGGGTCATTGCTCCTTCCTCATCATCACTTTTCCAAGGGAACACACCACCATTCCCTCCATTACCTCTAACATCCGTATCACCTTTTGGGTTGGGCCTTCCCCCCCTACCCACCACCAATCTACCAAACCAAAGAGATCTAAACATCACATCAAACCCCCTCATTTTTCCATCAGTATCGCAATAATGGATGGAAACCATTCAAGAAACCACAAAGGTCAACACATCCACCATTCCCCAAATCTCTCAAAGAATGGTTTCTCAAGGACCAAGCATCTCAATCACACCATCCACAACCCAAAACTCAATCACCAACATGACCCTTCTGCTCATCACAATGGTCAACATCGTTCCCAACCCGTCACTGATTCAATGAAAAGCTAACATGACAAACTCATTCATCACCCTGATTCAAGCAGTTCAAAAAGCCACCCACCAAAGGGTACTTCAACAAAACCAACAAGTTGCAGAGCTGGCTACTCAGCAAGCACAAGCACAATTAGCTGCACAAGCCACACAAGCCCAACAAGCCACACAAGATGCACAAGCAACACAAATAGCCCAACACACATAGGCTCAAGCTCAAGCCCAACACCAGGCTCAGTAGGTGCAAGCACAGTACCATGCACAACTGCAAGAAATCCATCAACATGCATAACAACAAGCCCTACAAGATTTTCAAGCACAAAAAAAAGCTAAACAACAAGCTTTGTTGGCACAACAACAACTAGACCAATAACAAGCTCTATTGGTGCAACAAAAGCTAGACCAAAAACAAGCTTTGTTGGCACAACAATAGTTGGACCAACAATAAGCTTTGTAGGAACAATAATGATAGGACCAACGACAATATTTGTTAGAACAACAACAACATGACCAAAAAAAAGTGATGTTGGTACAAATGTAGGCATATCAACAGGCCTTAAATGCATAGCAAATCTTGCAAAAAGCCCCCACCAATAACCCACTCATCAATCAAACACCGCAAATGCCTCAAAACACATTCATCCCACCTCCTGATCCGTAAAATGATGTAACAAAGTAGATCAAACTACCCTTACAACAAATGTTGGACCTTCATTCAGAAAAAACAACCAGAACACCAGGAAGTTTGTGCCCCTATCCTTTTGATAGGAGTCTTACAATGGTACCATTCCTGAATGGATTTGAAATCCCAAAATTCGACAAATATAATGGGATGGGAAATACTAAAAATCACGTTAGGGAGTTTCAAGTGCATTGCATGGAAGTTGCATATGATGACGCGTACCTAATGTGGCTATTCCCCTAGAGCTTGACTGGTCCTACCATGGAATGGTTCTCTCGTCTACCCATAGGCATCAGAACATTCTAGGAAACTCTAGACGCATTCCTTAAGAACTGTGCATTCAACACATGGGTATGGATGCTTGTTTGGAGGAACTATCAGCACTCAAACAGAGGAAAGGAGAGCTATTCACCTCCTTCTTGAAAATATGGTGATTCAAGGCCAACCAGAGCAAGTGGACCATGCCAGAGGAGCAATAAGTTTGCACTATCATAGCCAATCTGGATGAAAAATTGGCATTCTATCTAAAACTACAATGCATTACAACATATGATCAATTGATCCGAAAGGCGCTCAATATTGAAAGAGCCCTCACTATGTGAGGGGGTACATCTACGTTTCCTGCACAACAGGAGGGCTTCCCATCCACTAGTTATGACGATAAACCTCACACATGGTCAAGAAACATAAATGTCACAAACGACAGAGTGGTTGATTCCAAGGTTGTCATCAGTTCTCCCAAGAAAAATATTCAAACCCATCATCAACCACAAAATAACAACCGTAACAATTTGAAAACCAATATCGTAGCACAACAACAACCACCTCTGAACAATCAAATCAATAACCTGAACAATCAAGGAGGACCACCTCCTCACAACAAGTATCCTTCCAAGTAGAAGTTCACAAGCCCTTGGGGAGTAAATCGAATCTATAATGAAGAAGCTGGTTAAAGAGAACCTCATTAAAATCTCCACTTCTGAATAGTATGCGAAACCTATGACAAAAACACCTTGGTACAATGAAAATCTCCTTTGAGATTTTCATAAAATCAAATGGCATACGACCGCCAATTACAGGAGATTGAAAAACATCATCCAAGATCTCATAGAGAATAAAATCATAAATGTCAAGCAACCCGTTGGAAATTGAGATCTCAAAATATACACGAATCCAATGCCTAATCACAATTAGGGAAATAATCAAGCAAATAATCAAGGAAACAACCAAGGAAATAATCAAGGAAACAACCAAGGAAATAACCAAGGGAACAATAAAGGGAAACAAAAATATGCCAATGCAAACTATATATATGATAAGATTGTTGCATCCCTAGATGAATGGGTCACTATTGTCAATATCAAAGGGGCCAACACTAATTGTGGAGCTACCACATGTTGTGGAAAGGTCACTATTGGTGGGGCATCGCAATCATCTAAGACCTCCACCTTGAAATCCATTCCTAATGGTTACAACATCCTTAACCAGTTAAAGAGAACCCCTGCCAAGATCTCCATCATGGAGTTGCTGAAAATCTCAGCTGCCCAATAGGGAAATACTTGAGCAAGCATTAGCTTCATCTACCGTCTCTTCCAACCTTGGTACAAAGCAATTTCAAGCTATTGTCAGTAACATCATCATTCCAAATCTCCTCACCTTCTCTGATCAGGATTTCCCTGCCCAACCATCTCACAATCGTGCATTACACCTTGAGGTCCCGGTTCACAAGAAAAAGGTCAAAAGGGCCTTGGTGGATGGAGGTGTATGCCTAAACATTTGTTCGCTAAAACTCATAAAGAATCTAGGAATCTCCAAAGATTCCATTGACAAAGATAAAGGTATTACCATTAGAGCATATGATGACTAGGAAAGAGTGTCTTAGGGCACTATCAAAATCCCAATCCAAGTAGGGCCAGCTAATATGGAAACCACATGTTAGGTCCTCGACCTTCATTTACCCTACAATATCCTCCTAGGATGCCCATGGATCCATGGGATGAAGGCAATAGCCTCAACATTCCACCAATGCATAAAATTCTCATACCAAAATGAAGAGATTATAATTCAAGGTGAGCCTGAACCTTTCACATATTGCAAGACTCTAGAGGCCAAGTTCTACAAAGTTCCCTAAGTACCAAAAAATGATGAAGGACCCTCCACTCCCTATGTAGATCCATCTAGCTTCGCCTCCAATTTTGTGAAAGAGACACCCTCCATCCCTAAAATATTCGACATCAAGCTCATGATCCAAGACAATGGGTGTGGAGATTACATAATGAAGAAGAATTGTTTTCTTGTAGGAGAGCTACCCCAATCTCCTAGGTCACATTGGCAAACCCAACCAGTTGAAACACTTGTCAACACTTTCAGAGAAGACCCCTCTAGATTCCAATGTTGGGGAGATCCAATTTGGGAGACTTTAGATGAAGGAGACACTTCAAGCTCACTATACCAAGATGAAAGGCCCATGCCCAACCTTCCTATGGATGAAAGAAGCAAGGAACTACAAATGATGCTTCAGATGGGCTATAACGTAAATGGAAGTCTTGGAAAGAACAACGATGGTCGATTGGAATCAATTATTCCTGAAAGGCGTATGAGGAATCTTGGCCTCTCGGATGTACCCCTACAAGTATAAACATAGGTGGTTGAGGTCCCTCGGTTAACACAATCAGGACCCCCCCTCAGTTATCGGCAGTTGCCCTACGATTACCCATATCTACAGGTCTACCATTAGATAACTTCACCTTTGATATCATCCACAATTATAGTAGTAGTGATGATGAGGAAACCATAATAGGCCTTCCGATTCTATTTGAAGACTCCTTCTTACTCATGATTAGCACATCATCTTTCGAGTCAGACCACCAACCCCACAAGATAAACCTAGTCTACCCACAACTCATCAATTACGACCAATGAGGACCACCGGTTCTAGACACAATTCAAAAATGATGAGGCACTCTCATAATTCATTGTAATAAGGGATATAGTACCATGTGGAGATCATAAGGTAGGATTTGACATTACACTCGACACACAAGAATATTATGGGGAGTCGATTGAGTCCTTCAGTCGTAAAAGAAAAAGAATGATAATAAGCTCAAGGTCATTGAGTTAAAACCACAATGTGGCACTCTTTAACCATAGAATAATAAAAATAAAGGACACATCTAATGAGGAAAACCTCTTTGAGGTGCCATAGAATGAAGGATTCGATCTCCCCCTCACTACACTTCATCAAGAGAAATCAACAGTCCTAGCAGAACGGTGCAATCCTATCAACCTGGGGATGAAAGAGCTACCACACATCACTTTATATGCTGAATCACTTCTCACAAAATAACAAGAAATCTTAGCGGCATTCCTAAGAGAAAGAAAGGTGAAATTTTCATGGACTTATGCTGACATGTCGAGTCTTGATCCGAAAGTCGTGGTTCATCATTTAGTTGTTTACCTAGGGGAAAAGCTAGTAAGATAGAAGTTGAGAAAGATGCACCCTCAGATAGCCTTGCTAGCCAAGGTAGAATTTTAAAAGCTCCTGGATTCTGGCTTTATACGCCCAATTGATTATCCATAATGGGTGTCAAATATTGTGCTAGTTTCAAAGCCGAATGGAGGCATCTGTATCTGCACCAAGTTTAGAGACCTAAACAAAGCGTGTCCTAAGGATGACTTTCCACTACCCAACATTGATATGATAGTGGACATGACGGTCATACATGAGATTCTATCACTGATGGATGGCTTCTCAGGGTACAACCAAATTATGATAGCAAAGGAAGACCAACATAAGACAATGTTTACATGTCCATGGGGCACCTACTACTAGAACATGATTCCATTTGGGATAAAGAATGCAGGAGCAACATATTAAAGGGCCATGACACTCATTTTTCATGACATGATTCAAAAAACTGTGGAAGAATATGTGTATGATATATTGGCCAAGTCAAGGAAAAGACAGGATCACATAACAGCTCTAAGTGTCATCTTTGATATATTGGAGAAATACAAGGTTAGACTTAAATCCAAGAAATACATCTTTGGGGTGCAATCAGGCACACTCCTGGGATATATAGTATCAATAAGAGGAATAGAAGTGGATATTGCAAAATTCAAGGCAATCCTCGACATGGAAGCACCCAGGACACTAAAACAACTCAGAGGCCTATAGGGAAGGCTCCAATCCATCTGCATATTCATAGCACAACTGGTAGATAAACATATCCCATACTCTCATCTACTCCACAAGGGAGTAATATACAAGTGGGAAGACAAGTGTGATAAGGCATTTAGTAAAATCTAAGAATATCTACTTGTGAACCCCTAAACCTGCAAATGCACAAGAACAACAAACAAGTCAATATGTAAGATCAAATGCAAACAAGCATGAGAGATTCCCCATGAAATCCATCTATTAAATCTTAAACTAGGAAAATGAAGAACAACAATATAAGAAAGCATGTAAATCATAATTAAGCCAATAAACTTATGATCCCATGGGGGAATTGGTGCCAATTGAATGTTGAAATTGGCCCTTTCCCAACTCCTAAATTGCAATGTGAGTGATTGTGAAATGGTCAAATCTCTCCAAAGAGATTTGAGCATAACCTAGCTATGAAATTGATAAAATGATGAATGGTTGAGTGGGAATGGGAAAAATTAGCTCTCAATGTGAAGAGAGTAACTTTGCATGAAATTGTGGATGAAGAATTGTGAAATGGTCAAATCTCTCCAAAGAGATTTGAGCATAACCTAGTTATGAAATTGATAAAATGATGAATGGTTGAGTGGGAATGAGGAGAGAAGCCTCCAATTTATAGATTTGAATTTGGAAGAATGAGAAATTTTTGAGCAATGTGGGACTAAATTTAAATCCAATGGTTGAATGCCACTTGTCACCATGTGAATGGTTGATGGTTGTGCAATTTTTGATCAAAGTGCCCATAAATGCATAAATTTGAATTTGAATTTGTGAAATGACTTGTTGAAGAGGGAAGGGAAATGAAGTTGATGTCACTTGGCTCAAGGCCAAGGACATGTAAGAGGCCTTAAATGCCTTGTTGGAAGGACCATGTCCACTTGGACTTTTTGAATTCAAATTGAGGGAATATTCCCTTTTGATGCCATGTGAGGGAAAATAGAGAATTAAATAAATCAAAGTAATTGATT
The DNA here is from genome assembly GCA_007115665.2 of Sequoiadendron giganteum. Classification (NCBI taxonomy): domain Eukaryota; kingdom Viridiplantae; phylum Streptophyta; class Pinopsida; order Cupressales; family Cupressaceae; genus Sequoiadendron; species Sequoiadendron giganteum. The sequence goes on from CM021104.1 coordinate 606,337,073, forward strand.
TATTGTGCAAGTTGCATTCTCTAGAGGATTTTAGTGAGAGGGATTAACTTAATCAAGGTTTTGATTAATTTAATAGGAGATTTGATGATTTGACAATTTTGACTCAAATAGATGAATTAATTTAAATCAGAATTGAGAGGAAATGATTAATTAAATAAATGATTTGATTTATTTAACTAAGGAGGAATATGTTAGATTAAATCAAATAAGGTTTAATTTATTAAATTTAATAAGAAGACTTTAGAGATTTTAATTAAATAAAATGATTTATTTAACTAAACAAAAATGTAAGGTTAATTAAATTAAATTGATTAATTTAATCACTGGAGGAGGAAGACTTAATTAAATGAATAATGATGAAATACTGAGAGTATGATTCCTAGGGAAATGATGTTAATAATCAAGATCAAGTGTGTCAAACCAAAAATGTACATTTTCCGTGTCTACACTACTTATGCCACCAGTGTTAATGCCACCTACTCTAGGAAATCCACTAATTCTATACATTTCAGCAACCATGGCAGCTCTCAGTGCAATATTAGCTCAACACGATGAAAATGGAAGAGAGATATCAATATACTATATCAACATGACTATGGTGGGACATGAGATAAACTGTACTCCTATCAAAAAAGCTTATCTAGTAGTTGTATTTGCATCACTGAAATTCATACACTACATGTTGGCTCACCAAATCAAGTTGATTGTGAAGATAGATCCTCTTATGTACCTACTCTCTAAAGCCACTCTCACTAGATGAACAACCAAGTGGGTCATGATATTGACAAAACATGACATTGAATATGTGGAGCACAAGGCCATCAAGAGACAAGCAATTGCAGATCAACTAGTAGAGGCTCCTATTTATGCAGAAAACCCACTCATTTCAGAATTCCCCGACGAATCAATTTTCAGCCTAAGTGTTGTAGACCACTGGAAGATGTATTTTGATGGATCTTACATGCAACATAGATCAAGGGTAGGAATTTTCTTCATAACTCCCCAAGGAGAGTACATACCCAAATCTTTCAAACTATCACTTCCATGCACGAATAACATAGTAGAGTATGAGGCTCTCGTCATAGGCTTAAGGATTGTAGTACAATGGTAGATCATGGCTCTAAAGGTATATGGGGACTCTCAGCTCATAATCAATCAAGTAAACGATGAATATCAGACAAAGGATGACAAAATGACTCCATACAAGAAGTTAGTTGAGAGCCTCAAAGAGTCATTCATCGATATCACATTTGAACAACTACTTAGAGGAAACAACAGAGCAATGAACACAATGGCAACAATTGGATCACTCTTGGAAATCCTGCACAACATCCCAAAACAAGAATTCCTTGTAGAGTAGTTTCTCGTACTAGCATTCGAGGTACCGGAGTCTAAATTTGTATGTGAACTCATTGGTCTCGGTGATCCCTGGTATCATGACATAATTTATGCATACTTAAGAGTAGGAGTCTTGCCTGCCGATATAATCTTGAACCTTAAATGAGCCTTCATTAAGAATTCAACCACTACAGGATTTGACTCTGATTTCTGATGACCATTCATCGGAATCTCGACGATCTATTGTCAGCCAACCGACGAATTGCAAAAAATCAACGTCGTCGCTCAATTTTTGTCTATATCTCGAAGGACTGTAAAACGTCGACCTCACGATGGAAGCTCATCAGAACCATGATGCCCTCTTTGTCGACTGCATGATGAACTGTGGCCGGACCAGGAGAAGCATACCTTTGCCGAAGTTTCGGAGAAGTGACATACATTTGTCTGAACCGCGATGCCAACTTTTTCAATTGCATGATGAATAGTGGCTAGACCACGAGTGACATACCATCGCTGAAGCATCAGAGTAGAAAAATACATTCACCGGAACCGAGATGATAGTGTCGTTGGTCTAGCGACGAATAGTACTTAGAGCACGGGTGGCATACCATCGCTTAATCATTGGAGCAGCAACATACATTCATCGGAACTGAGATGACAATGTCGTCAATCTAGCAATGAACAATACCTGGAGCACGGGCAACATACCATCACTGAGGTGTCGGAGTAGCGACATACATTCGTCGGAACCGAGATGATAGTTTCATCGCTCTAGCGATGAACAACACCCAAAACACGGGTGTTATACCTTTGCCAAATTGTCAGATTAACAACATAAGTTTGTCGAACTTGCGACGAAATAGGCAAGTCATTATGGTGAAAGTTTGTTGGATACATTGCAGATTCATCGCAATTTCGACAAAAGAATGCAATTTAAAAAAAAAAACTATTCATTGAAATGTAGGCATGTCGGTGAAAGATCAAGACTATTACAGCAATCAAAATTGCCTGAGAAGATATATCAGGAGGATTGGATTTTGGTCTCAGCGATGACGTTTCATCGGTGAGATACACATCTTGTCTCATCAATGAAGCACGTGGGAAGCATATCAGCAAGATATATACCATCAGAGGAAGTTATGAATGTCTACCCAACCTGCTATGTGACATTGATAAGATTACATCAGCAAGAATCTTGGCGACATAGTTGAGATCAAAAGAATAATCATCAGGGAGACTCACCATGTCGGGGAAACTATAGAATATCCTAGCGATACATGATCTCTTGTTGATGAAGATACAAATGGATTGAAATACTTATCAAGGTGACTCTAGGTGATATATAAAAGTAGTAGGAGGCTCCAAAGTGTATCCATAGGGATAATGATAGGACATAAGGATAGGTCAATCAAAGAGAGAAAGTGGATGTGCCAAGACCATGAGCATTTAATAGGGGTAGTAAAAGACAAGATGGATTGTCATCAATGCTCAGATTGGAAGAATTTATTATCAAAATAGATTTAGAAAATACGATTAACCCTGTTTGGACAAATGCAATGACATTAGTGTCAAGAGTTAAGAGGCCATTCAACTTTTCATTTCAATAAATTATTATATGCATTGAGTAAGTGTTTACAAGGTAGAAAAAGGACAGTCATATGACTGTTTAAAATATCAAACAACATGTCAGTTGTTGTGTTTAATTAGGCTTACAGAGGCAGGGATTTATCATTTTTGCATACATCTACAGTCCAAGCTCTAGGCCTGCATTATTTGGTTACTATGTATGAGAAATGAGTAATGAATAATTGTAGAATATGGAGGCTATGTATGATATTATGATGGCCACATTTGATGTTGATCAACAATTGGAGAAAAATATAAAACCTATGATGAGTCATGAGATCAAGGGGACTGTCATGGATAGTAAGCACAACCTACGAACTGGATTCTAATTTTGCTAAAAAGGAAAAAATCAAACTAGTGAATATTAAACTAAACACTAGAATCTAAATTTGTGGAAAATGAGCAATTTGGTGAGAAAAAGTACTTGCAGTGCGTCTTGGATACTTAGTTACTGTACTAAACAATAGGATTGCAAACCCAAAATTATACTCACTCTAGAAATTCAATGGAAAAATACAGAATGTTATCCTGGATACTTAGCTCTTAGATAGTCAATAAAACAATATGAGCATGATTATGAATGGTTTTACCTTGTCCCACTCTTGATCTCCATGTTTGAGAGCCTTCTCTTTAAGACCCCATGAATCCACTATGATCCATTGTTGCCAAAAGAGCTATTAATGTGTAAACAAGGAGCCACATTTAGACAAACTGGTTGTTGATTTCTTCTAAGAAATTTAGAGACTACAAAAATAAGATACCTGGTGGGGATCATGTGGGCTTCCTAGAGAAAGCACTGCAATATGGCTTCAAGCAGCAATGAAAAACTTTGGATTAGCTTCACAGTAAATCCTAACAACATGACATTGAAAGTTGCTCAGGTACTATGTCCTCTCCCCTAGATTAAATTAAGGAAAACATTATTGTAAACACAAGATTTATAGAAGAATATGAATGTAAATGAAAATGGATATTAGCAAAACATAAATGTAAATAAAAGTAGTGTGAGCAGAAAATGAATCTAAATTGGTCTTGAACAAATAAAATCATACCCAATTCGCATTAAGTTATACTGACCTTGTACTCATTTCCATTTTCAATATTTAAGGTTAATTTGATTCCTTCTACATAGACTCTTTGGCCATGAGGCAACAAAAGGTGGGAAAACCAAGTGTATATTGACGACTTCCTGACAATCAAAAAGAAACAAGCAACCAGTCAACCCTATTAGAACAGAATAATCTTATGAATTGATTTTTTTTGTTTTACTAGCTAATGGATAGTGGACCTACTTCTCTTGAATTGAGATACTACTAAGATATGTTGATTGGTGATTTTAGACTATCGATATTTTGTTTCAATCTGTATGAGTTACTTTTGTCTTAAATATATTCAAGATAACTCTGCAAAAAAATTCCCTGATCTCTTAGAAATTATGCAGATTATTTTTTAAATTCTTCTATATTTTGATATTTTCTTTCAAAAAATCATAGAAGGATATGTAATTCCATATTTGAAACTTACATATTTTAATTTTACTAGTTCTGTAATTATAGTATATGATTCCAACAATTGTGAAATGCATTGGCAATATGCTAGATGAATGAAGTAAACTATGCAATTGGCATGTGCAAAGCCAAATTATTTGATCTTTCTAGCATCCTTCTTGCCTATTTTAAAACATGTGCTTTGGAACAGGGCATGAAAATCCATCTAAGTATAATGAAAAAGAGATTTTTGTCAGATATTATACTACAGTAAGTTGAATGAATGTAAGTAGAGATATTTTAGCATACTTGCAGATGGTACAAAATTTCATGGTTAAGTGGAAGCCTCCCATCAACAACAAGATCCAAAAATCCGTGTATTTATCTCAATCAAGCCTCTAAACCCTTCAAAGCTGTCAAATTTTCCACTAACCTGTTATGCACAAAAGTCAAATTTTAGAGACCACTAAAATAAAAATAAAAAACAGAGCTTTGAAACCAAATCCACACACAACACAATGTTCATAGTGAAAAGCTAGCACTTTTTTTCATATTTGCATATTGGTTTGATGCTTCAAAATATGCATTTCTTATATTAAAAAGTGCATTACTTACCTTATTGAGCTTCTCTTTGTTTTGAGAATAGTTTAATATTATCTACTTAACAGGGCCAACCACGTGAAGGTGGAAGCTCATTTGGCCCCTTCCGCCCGCCCCACCCCCGTCCCCCCCCCTCACATCACTCTCAATAACCCATACCCGATCATATAGCATGAATCATTCATTCATCTTGCATTAATAAGATATAAGATTCATTCATTAACATATAACATTCATCCATTAACATATTCAAATTCATTCATTCATCCATTAATAACATATAACATTCATTCATTAACATATAACATTTATTCATTAGCATATTCACATTCATTCATTAACATATTTCATTTTTTCAGTTTTTACATATGATAAAAAATATGGATGTCATAATATGATTACAATAAGTTATTTTTTTGTTTCTTTTTTGCAACTAAAAAAAGTTGAAGTGGAGTATCGTTTTCAAAATCATTTGGCCCCCCTTGTTCTGAGCTTTGCTCATTATCTTAATGTATTCCTAGTCGTGTACTCACAACGTGGATGCGACTGCAAGGGGGGGTCTGCTGCAATAGCAAAGAAATGTTAAATTGATATGTTTTATTATTATTGTTACACATATTTCATTAATTAAAATAACATCAGAGTGGTGCTCTTTACCTAATTGGGCCACATCATGTTCCTAATATTGTCTTATAGCCTCATGCTCAACATGTTGAACACCCTCTAAATCCTGATCTGGAGTTGAAACATGAAATAATACATTAATTAATACACCAATTGCACTTAAATGTGTTTAAAAGAACATTAGAGTGGTCCTCTTTACTTGATGGAGCCACATCATGTTCCTGATCTTGTCTAGCCTGATCATGCTCAACATGTTGATCAGGCTCTACATGCTCTAAAGTTGAAACATGAAAGGTTACATTGATTAATACACAAAATGCAATTAAAGATGTTTAATTGTATTAATCCATACTGCATTTTGTATAGCACATGAATACATCCAGTACCGGGATGCACACCATGACCTTCATCGACAAGTTGTGCTCCACCCTCACCAGGTTGTATTCCAATGTCATGTGTAGTATTATCATTGCTTATCTAGGTAAAACAAATAGGCACATTATTATGGTGGAAATTAATATTGAATAGATTGCACAAGTATTCAATTTGAAATAAAATTTATTGAGTTTATTTACTTGCATCTTGGATGCAGTGGAAGATTGTGTTTGCCCAGTTGAGACTCTTAGTTGTTCAGACAGGGCTCCATAGCCTTGGTGGAAGGCAATCTTCAGGTCCTTTTCTGTGGGCACCTTGTTGAAATCAAAGCCCTGCATTTTTGCATGAGATCATGAATTTTGCTTCTATGGTGTGATAAAACCAAAACTATTTGCAATTTATTATTTGGATGCAATATTTCATTTATTGATACTTACAAATCATGCGGCTATTTTTATATAACCACCAGAGCCAAATTTGTGCTACCCATGTTTTTCTAGGCTTTCCTTTGTTGCCTTCGATGTGTCAGGAAGCCTATGAAAAAATTGAAATACGTTAGATTATGTAAAAATAAAGAGTAATCAATATATAATTAAATTGTTGATAGTATCACACCTTCCTTGGCCCAGTGGTATCTTTCCTTTCTTCTTTTCATCCTTCTCCTTTCCATCTAACACCAAGTCCTTCCACTCCCTTTTCAGAATCATGGGGGACACTCATACTTTCTATTCTTCTCTAAATGTGACCTATATTGGTCCCTCACATACTTTAGATAGGTACCATCTTTCTTAAGGACCTTGGTTAGGTTGAATGTTTTATCACCGAACAACACAACCAAATGGTTAATGAGCTCATCTTTTAAATCTTGATTTTGGGAATTCCACCGTGTACGTATGGTACGCCCAAAGAGCTCCAATGTATCACTTAGATGTTTATAAAAAACATCGTTTACTGCAAAATGATCATGGGATCATTAGTCTATAAAGAGTGATTAATAAGTAAATTTCAATTGGAATATATATAATAATAATTAAAACATTTTAAAGTACCTAGGACCTTCTCTAACTTTATGGGGAGGAAATCCTCGGTCACCACAAATGTGACCGAAAATTTTCTCATACTAGTAATACGGGAAGATCCAAGAAATGCTGCTAAAAAATCACCAGTACTAGTGGCCTCTGCATCCATAGGTATTGACACATGTAGTGGCATGTTTTCATTGCCAGAGGGTGGACTACCGAATGCCTGCATCGTATGTGTTGCCGAAATTTCAGCCAACAATATAGGCACGGATGATGGGGTCAGATGATGTGTTATATGTGCAGGAAGATCAGGATTGACACTTGTACCATCCCCTACTTTCAAGGAAACACTTGCAGTACCTTGATCATGGCCAACAACATGATGAGGACATAAATAATCCTGTAAAAACAACACATATTTTAGTTCATGACGTAAAAGAGTACAAAATATAAAACCATGAATGAACTTATGTTATAATTAAAGATCTCATAAAAGCTTACTTCCAAGTTCTATGCTCTCTCAGACAATATTTTAACCCTTTCTCTTATGTCATTTGTTTGAGTCACTACAAATACCAACTGAAGGATTTCTTGATTGTATTTTTTTTGGGCCTTCCTCATCATATCCACAAGGTTTGTGGAAAATGTGATGTCATAATCACATCATAGTGACTGCACCTCCATATGGATGCTCTCCTGTACTGCTGGTGCCTTTCCCTGATCAACCAATTGCAACAAGAATATTAAAAAAATTATCGAAATTAACCCAATAAACTCATGAAAAAAACATAATAATAAAACATTTTTCTCGTATCTAATTTGTACAATTACAATGAGGTAAACCTATTGGATAGAAGTTCCTGAAGATGGATCGCGATTTGTGCTCTGGGCTAGAGCCTTCCTTGTATGATCAATGTCCCGCTATGAAAAAAATTAAATATAAAAAACATTACCGAAATGAAACCAATAGACTTACGAAAAAAAAACATAATAATAAAATGGTATATTGGAGTCATTAATTGGAGGTTGGGTAAAATGGTATATAGTACATACCAACCCCATAGTAATTGTGTTTGTATCTAAGCAATTCAAATTGTAATTGATTAGAAACTCTTCCCTTGCAGTTATTGATTTTATTGCACATACGAATACACGATTTCCCTCTCGCGCCTCGAATATACAATTGGGTTGCTTATTTGTTGACCTGGGTCGTGTACTATTTATAAACCCTGCAATATTCCCTAATGCTTTTGGCCTCCCATCAATGTACCTATCCACTCATTTATTTTGATCCTTATCTTTTAGTTGTATATAATTTGTTGATAGTGCATACCTATGCATACTTTGTGTATATCGAATCAACTACATCCAATATTTGTAATTGTAACAGGGTCCAACATACTCCATCAACTCAACAACTTTTTCGTAACAGACCTTTATGCCATCCATGCAAAATAGGCCCAAACCATCTATTGACAATGATGCTATGCGATATATCCTCTTGTTGACACAAAGATCAGTGTTTATTGGAGGAAGTTCCTTGGGTACCAATTATTTCCATAGATTTTTGTACCTCAAGGGCACCTTGATGTCACCTATGCTCTTATCATCATAAGAACATGACCCCCCTTCAGCAAGAAAAAATTCCATGCGTTTATAGGATTTTCTTCTAATCTTTTGACCTCTAGTTGATCTCCCTCTTTTAGACCTACTACATGTCTCGCTTTCCTCTTCTCTTCCTGAATTTCCCTCACTCGAGGAAGACAAATTTGACAAATACCTATTTGGTGGTACCCGCACTCATAAGGATGTTGGATGAAGTTCTTTCATGGTGATGTGATCCGAAGGTGACATTATGATTAATCTATCATTTCATCACTAGAATTTGATAGGTTATAAGGTAATCAAGTCTTCATAGATTGCAAGTTATTGTTACTACCATCCAAATGTGTCCATCACAAATCAAATCTACTTAACGTTTTAACTCCCAAACTTTGTAACAAGTGTTAAATGTGATTATGGTCCACCAGTTACATAACCAAGGTGTTAAATGTATTCTCTAATTGTAATCAAAGGACTTTTTCTCTTTATTCAAGTAAATAAACTTGAAGGGAAACACCACCAAGTGGTTTATTGGACACCTACATGACTAAAAATAGCAGAAAACTTACATTTAATTTCCATATGTCTAAGTGGTTAATGGGGAGGGAGTGTGTACTAGGCTTGGTAAAGTCATCATAAGTTTATGCTTTGGCAATAAAAAATGTTTAATTCATCTTAAATCTTCCTATGTCTAATTGCTAGGAGACTTTTGGTATATTTTAAGGTAGGATGAGTGGTCGCATCAATGTTCTAATTCTCTATGACAAGGTTTCAACATCTTTAAATAGTGAAAGTTAGTACTTATAGTCATTTGAAACAACATTTTGATTATGTATGATGGTAGGATTTGATAACTTAAAAGAATTGGCTACCCAACAAACTTAAAGTTAAAATAAACTTTTTCAGTTTAAGGGGTGAGCACTTTCTTTCATCTTTGCATATTGGTTTGATTCTTCAAACGATGCATTTTTTATCCCATTTCTATCATAATGTATTCCCATCCATTGCAATTGTTAAAGGAGTTGATACCAAAATTTCATATCAAATACCACGTTCTTGAAGCAATTTTCTGTGTTTTTATAATTTTTCTGAAGTGTTTTTGTGTTGTATGGATCCATACAAGCTTGAAATGCTCTGAGATCATTGGTGTAGATAAATATATGTGTTCTCTTTCATTTTCATTTGTTTTGAAGTTCTCAATCACTGTTTTGTGGGATTAAACAATCAAATACAGGGACTACCATGTTGTGCCTATGTAAGGGTTTAAGGGCTAAATATAAATGGCATCCACCAATCCACCCATTGTCTTGGAACTATAACTCAGTGGATTGGTGTGCATCATGGTGGATTTGATGGAGTTTCAAATCTTGTTCTTTGAATTCCATTTATGGTTTTCCCTTGTCTTGGCTTGTTATATTGTTTGGGAGGAACCTAAGGTTGGGTTTTACCTTGGCTTTCATAAAAATCCTAATGTTCCATGTAAAACCTTGGGTGAGATATATTCGGATGTTACCTTTTTGGAGTGGGTATTAAAATGACTTATGTCTCATTGTTTCGTCTAGGTCAGGCCCCTTTTTATAAATTGAGTTAAATATTTTTCCTAACTTTATTACTTCTTAAGTTTAGGTTGGCCCATGCCCTATGTTACTGATATTAGCCAAAACCTAAGGGGAGGGTTAATAATCAAAAGAGATTATGAAACTTCAACTATAGAAGCTACAAACTTGACTATAAATGTGGCCAAATTGGCCCAAAAGATAGCTGAAAGAGAAGAAGCTGAGAAGAAAAGTTTGATGGAGAAGTATAACACAATTATTGGAGAGTATAGTAGAATACAACAAAGGAATGTTGAGCTACAAACTAAGGTAGATAGGTTGAAGTACAGACATGTGGGGGAGTCTTCCAGTGCTCCTAGTACCCTGGCCATACCTTCTACATCAAGATCAATACATCCAACTTCTCCAACTGTTTCTACTCCTAGGTCCCCCATCTGGACTCTTGCTCCTAGTCCTTCATTAGAGCCAATTGAAGAGGAGGTTGAGTACTCTATAGATCCCACCAAAAATTAGATGCTTAATAAGATTAGAGAGCTATAGGCAGCTCTAAAAGCAAGTGAGAAGGGAGCAGTTGCCAAGAAAAATGAAGTTGTAGACACAGTTTTTAGGTATTTGAATTAGGGAGTTGATGGTAGATTACCATCAGTTTATTCTTTATATTCTTTATTCTTAGATTCAAAAAGAAACATTACTAGGGATCAAGAATTATTTTTTCCTTTAGTTGAGAAGTGGATCCCTAGGGCCAATGACCTAGATGTTATGTATAAGGCCTCTAGATTCGATGCAGACTATAGGCCCCAATCATTAAGGCCTACTCAAATTGTTTGTAAAATCACTGCAAGGTTTTCAAGCGTTACCTGATGATTTGAGTAGGAAGATTAAGGAAGTGGTAAAGAATTTTGATGATTGGAGTGGCATGTCTTTACCATATTTACAGGGACTGCCCTGTTTTTCCTATGTAAGGGTTTGAGGGCTAAATAGAAATGACATCCACCAATCCACCCACTATCTTGGATCTATAACTCAATGGATTGGTGTGCATCATGGTATGATAGAGGTTCATTGCATTTAGGGGTCTTTTAAATCAAGAAACTTGGCATTGAATTGATGCCCTAGGGCTGACAAGGGAAATTTTCTTATGAATTTGTGGTTGTTAAGTCAGGGTTTATCAATTTGATGGATATCTTGGTAGAGTCATGGTGACATTGTTTGATGGTCCAATCTCTACTTCAAAACAAAAATAACTCTAAGAGCTATAAGGGGATGGCATTAAAGGAACCTTCATATGAAAGATCTTCTAATGAAGGACCTTTGAATTAAGGTCTTCATTTGAAGGTCCTTCATGCCAAGGTTCCTTTTATAAAGCATTTTGGACATGAAATATTTAAAATAAAAAATACCTTCATTTGAAAGTCTTGACATGGCATCATTTTTGAATGAAGGTTTTTCATTCAAAAGTCATGACAACATCACCTTCAAATGAAGGTTCTTCATTAACTATTATTTTGTAGTTTTGAATGTGTGATAATAATTTAGGGTTGAAAATAAATCCATTTGAGCCTTTTATAAATGAAAGGACATTTGATGCAATCATATGCCTTGTCAAAATTTTAACTTAATAGTAAGGGCATCATCAGTATTTTGTTGGGCCCATTCAACAATCTCTGATGCACGGATTGAATTGTCTAGAATGTATCTACTATCAAGAAACCCAATTTGTTTACCTCTATGACTATATATCAAGAAATAGGTTTAATTGTGATGGCAATGATATTGACAAGGATTTTGTAATCTAGGTGTTGAGAAGCATAATTGGCCACCATCCTAGGAAAGAGTCTTCATTCTCACTTTTTGGTGTTAAAATTTAACAATACATAGATTGATGAAAGATCCCAAAGAGCCTTTCTCCATGTTATCCAAGTACACATAGCAGTGGTCTTCTCTTATACGGTTGTACATGATTTCAAGAACTTAGCTAGGAATTATTCATTTAACCTAAGGTTTTGTCAAAATTCCATCATTGTAAAAGTATGATCAAATTCTTCTATTATGAAGAATTGGTCTATGTGCCTCTAGTAATCACTATAAAAATGTGAAAGACTAAGCTTTTTTTTTTCTGTCTTATCTTATACCATTTTACGAGAATGGGGGGGGGGCCAATGTACGAGAAGATATTTGGAAACTAGGCATGAAAATTGCAAGTTAAAGAGAATGGGGGTCCCAAACTTATAGTACTCATTGTCCCTTGGTCGTCAATTTTCCCTGAGTGCCCTCAACCTCGTCCTCAGCGCTAGTATTGACCTTGTTTTAGCTCCAAACTCTTCATCGGCACTAGTATTGACCTTGTTTTCACTCCTCCAAACTCTTCCTCGGCGCTGGTATTGACCTTTCACTTGTCCAATTTGATGAGCTACAACCTAGTTTAGTTAGGTTTTAGAGTATGTTAATTAAATTTAAAATTATGTGCCATTTAGAGTAGTGAATATAGAGAAAGAAAAGCCTATTATGGCGCCATTTAGAGTAGTGAATATAAAGAAAGAAAAGCCTATTATGGCGCCATTTAGAGTAGTGAATATAAAGAAAGAAAAGCCTATTATGGCGCCATTTAGAGTAGTGAATATAAAGTAAGCCAAGCCTATTATAGTCATGAGGGAAATAATAAAACTCCTAGGATACTTTGTGAAACCATTTTCCTTGGATAAAGGGAGGCCATAAAATATACCTTTGAATTTTTTCAATCTTCAAATATGAGGATTTGCAAGGTTCTTAGCAACATGAGTAATGGAAATGTGTGCAACAAGAATTTTTGAACACACATGGAATCTCCTTGCCAAAGAAAGGGGCTTCATAATTTAATATGGTAATTTTTCTTAGCTCTAGAAATGATATGTTTCCTTAAAGAGGAAGGAGAAACCTAAAAGGTAAAAGAGATGCTTAGGAATCTCAACACTTCCTTATGATCAATCCCCTTCTATCCATAGGAATTGAACCAATTGGGCTTGGTTGAGAATGATTTCCTATAACATTGAGTTTTATGCCACTATTTATTTGACCTTAAAGCTTTCCAAAAAATATCTAGGCATTGAATATCCTAAATAATGTCACGTTTGTCCCCCAAGAGAGTGAGAAAGGAGTCATTAGAAAAATGACCATTGAATAGTTGGGCTATATAGTTACGAAAAGTATCACCTTTAATAAGGTTCCATGAAATACTATTAGCCAAAAGATATCCAAAGGCTTCCATAAAAAACACACATAAAGTAGGAGCTAAGGGGAAAACATGAAAAATTGAATGAAAACACCCAAAATCCTCAAATTTATGTCCATTCATGGTAATACAAGTATAACCATCAATAAAAAAAATTGAAAAAAGTAAAAGAAATTGAGGAACAAATCCTAGATGACATAAATAATCCAATTCAACACCAAAGGTAGTAAGAGATTAATGAAATTGCCACAAGTTTTAAGTAGAAGTAAACTGTCATTTGCAAAGTTAGTAAGAAGTAGTGTCGAATGTGGAAAATTAATCATGAAGTCATGGCTAATAGAGCATACAAAATATATTGGAAAAGTCAAGAGAACTTATATCTGCACACAAACACACTCAAAATAATAATTATATCATACAGTTCATTTGGGAATATATCAAAATATGGCTTTTACAAAGCCTTTCAAATATACCTTCCCATTTGAACTACTATCTTATAAGAATATAACTAATTATTTAATAACAAAAATAAACAACTTAGTAAGGTGAATTTATTAATGTTGATCTTAATATTCCAACACCCTTTATTAAGTTTTACATTCGTCACAACAAAACATGTTGATTGAAACAAACAAAAATATATAGTCTAAGCTAACATCACTGGCTCGAGCTATACAAGTCGACACTATGTACTGATCCTTTTTCTTACAATAATAACATTCATTTTTATTTTTTAATTATTATTACCTCATGAGTATAATACATTCTCATGTTGAGAATCAACTTTTAAATCTTTTCCATTGTTCTTTTTTCTTCTCCTATTAGGGCCAAAATCACATCTTCTTGTGTTTGAGAAGTTATCAAATGATTGCCTTCAAAAGGTTGATGTAATCTCCATCTCAACACCAAGGGCCCACCACATTATGCATCACCAAGGAAAGACACGTGGCACTCGCCCATGATATCGTAATCAATAAACACCTTGCATATTTGTATCACGTGATGACGGGAAACCATTGATCTCCACCATCGGCAATCATGTTAATTCATAGTAGTCACCAACACTTAACATAACCATCAAGCAACTTTTCATCAAGATTATAACATCACCATTGATTTTGAGCACATGCATGTCGCAGCCACTTTAGTAACCTGTCATATAATGTATTAAAACTCGACATAAATAATTATTGCACTTTGATTACTCCTTTGGCACCACCGACTGAGACACGTGGCACTCGCCCGCAATATCACAATCAATAGACACCTTGCATCTTTGTATCATGCGATGGCAGGCAACCGTTGATCTCCACCATCAGCAATCATGTTCATTCATAGCAGTCACAAGCATTGAACATAACCATCAAGCAACTTTTCATCAAGATTATAACATCACCGTCGATTTTGAGCATGTGCATCTCGCAGCCACTTTATTAACCTATCATATAATGTACTAAAACTCGACATAAATAATTATTGCACTTTGATTATTCCTTCGGCACTGTCGGTTGAGACACGTGGCACTCGCCCATGATATCGCAATTAGTTGAAACTTAGTGGTGAGGTCATCATGGGATCACGGGGAACGGTCAGGATCAACTGATGGATGATCGACAGTCATTAAAAAATTGTTCCCTCTAAGAAACCTGTCATTTTTTCTATTGCCATTTTCATTTTCACAATTGTCGATGTCGATTCTATTTCCAGGTACCTTCTCTCTCCCTGTAATCTAGCCATAACCATAGCCCTAATCATAAGATAGACTCATATTCTAACCTTAACCATAGCCCTGAGAATAAACCTAATCCTAACAATTAATTGGAAAGTAAACCATCATTTTCTCATTAATGTTTAACCCTGGCCATAACTTTAACCCTAACACTTTCTCAAAATCATAATCTTAACCATAACCCAAATCCTTTTTATCACAACCCTAAACATAAACATAACTCTAACCCTAAACCCTAAACCATGATCTTAATTGTAACCCTAAACATAAACACAACCCTAAGCATAAACCCTAAACCATGATCCTAATTCTAATCTAACCCTAACACTAACCTTAACTTACACCCTAACATTAACCCTAATTGTAACCCTAAACTAAAGACAAATGCTACACCCTAAACTATAATGCAAATCTTAAACCTAGCCCTAACCCTAATCATAACCTAACCCTTTTTCTCGAAACATTAACCTTGACCCTAACCCTCACCTTTATCTTATCTTTATAACCCTAACCACAACCAAAAATCTAACTCCAACCCTAACCCTAATTACCTAACCCTAAATATTTTTTCTTTTATTAATTAGTTGCATTCACTCTAATAACCCTAAACCTATTCCTAAACCTAACCCTATCCCTATCCTTGGCCCTAATCCTAACCCCAACTCTAAGACATATATAAAAACAACCCTTAATCATAACAATAACCCTAATACTATAATCCCTAATTGTAATCATAAACCCTAACCCTAATTTCATATCTAATCCCAACCATAACCAAAAATCTAAATCTAACCCTAACCATAAAACATAAACCCTAATCTAACCCTAATCCTAACATTATTTTTCCTAACCCTAACCCTAACTCTTAACCTAACATTAACCCGAACACTAAATCCTAACCCTAATTAAATACTTGATCATAACCCTAAATTGTAACATGATCCTTTGAATTGGATACTACATAAAAACTTATGTGTTACAATCATTGCTTCCATTGTTGGCATTTTTACATTGGGATGCATATATTTTTAAAATCAACAAAATCTTTTAATGTCTTGCCAAAATTAATATTATTAATTGTAATATCAAACTTATAAACATGTATGTAAAATAAGAACATAAATAAGAAATATATGGTAATAGTTTCTTCAAAAAACTAAGTGATGTGGACTACAAGGACTATAAGATATCCACAAAAGAGATCTGCATTGAAAATATTGTAGGGAAATTCAAGAAAATACAATTGGTAGATCCAAAGCCAAATAAATGTGAAATTGTGTACTATAATGATTTTAGAATATACATATAATGGATTTGTTGAAAAGCTTGTGAACTATTTGACAAAATGTCTCAAAGAATTGTAATCTCTCAATTTATTTTAGTGTCTATTTTTTTATACCCCATGTCCCAAATTGGGTATAACAAAATAGACACTAAAAAAAATTGATAGATTGTTCTGAGGGCAGTGATGAGAATTTTCTAATTAGAGTGTATTCCATGAAATTAAAATTATTCGAGGCATTGTGTCAAATAGTTCATGATCTTTGTCTATCCTCCCACATTTTGCATAGATTTCAAAAGGGCATCTACAACCAAAAAATTTGAGAAAATTCATCTTCATATTATGTTTTCCTTAAGATTGGTTGACTCTTATACTAAATCTAAGTGTTGTTTATGTTTTGACAAGAGTAGATTAATATTTTTTTAATTTTCTCTATCAAGATCAAAATTACATGCACATAGAATGAAGCATAGTTTAGTTGCAACACTTTGTCTCTTCAAAATAATTAGAGAAGATTAGGGAGAGGAAGGAATGCACACCAAACTACAAAATAGGGGTAGGTGTGGCTTTGTTAGTTTTCTTTATATACTCTACTTGTTTCCTATAGGGATAAGTTAATCACTATACAAATGAAAGATGGTTGACTATCCACTGAATATTGTTTTCTGTGTTTTGAAATGGAAGATATCTACATTGGAGAACAAGGATAGACAACTAAGAGGGGGGGTGAATCAGTTGTTACAAAATTGAAACTAATTTAATCTTATTAACCTTTAATCTTAGATCTGATAATTAACAGTGAAAGCATGAATCAACAACACATCAGAAACACACATAACACCAAGATTTTTGTGTACAAACCCTGTTAGGGGAAAAACCATGGTGGAGATTAATCCACAATTTATACCCTGTTAAAAGTATAAAATAAATGAATAAGGAATGCACATGCATTTAGGAACGCTGGCTAGAGGTCACTGCTCAAAGGGAAGGCTCACTGCCTTACATAAGATAATAAAATTAAATCCATCTGATGAGGTTGAACTGAGAAATTAGCTTCTTCAAAAGTCTGATGACAGTTTCAGTTAGGCACATAAATAATTCTTCATACTTTGCTTAAACTTCTTCACACTCTGCTCTACATTCAAATGATCTAATCTTTATTCACACATATCTCGCATACACTTCACATACATTCTCTCTAAATGAATAAAACAATCGCTCTAATATATCCACTTCATGAATTTACATTAACAACTTTGTCAGCCGAAAATAAATAATAGATGAATACAAACTGTTGGCCCAGTTCATGAACAAATCTCAATGCACTCTAACCTAAATCAGTCACAACATAATGAAGACCTAAATCAACATCCTAAAACATGTCAAGCATTCAAAAATTAATTCACAAGGATCTACAACACGCTACCACCATCATGTCAACCAAGAACATAAAAACTCGAACATGCAAAGGAAAAATCTTTGATCACAAGCACATTGATCAACGTGGACGTACCACAATGATAGAGTATGAGATCAAGAAACATCAATGAACATCTCAAGAGAATACACAACAATTCAATTCACTAGAATTCCATTCTCCTCTTTCAGAAACACCAACTATAGCAACAAAATAGCTGTAGGAACACAAAAACTCATAACTCACTTCAATCTTGATGCACACCTCTGAAACTTCTAGAGGATTAACTAGATAGGCTCAGCAACAAACCCTTTAATACATGACTTCAGAATACCAACATACAAAAATTTCCACCACTCTGATCTCCACAACTTCATAGACTATCTGCAACATATTTATTCTAATTTTCTCAATATCGTCGACATATACAACCTTTAAGACATTAATGCTAATAGTGTTGACATCAATGACAACCACATATCATGAGCAACACAACCACAACATCCAACAATCTGAATCTCTATGAAAATTGGTATATGCTAATAGTCAACTTATTATCTTATTTATAGCATTTCCTTAGCTTTTTATACTAAAAAATTCAAGGTAGAGGGTAACATGATTCTTTGAATTGGATACTACATAGAAATTTATGTGTTATAGTCATTGCTTCCATTGTTTGTATTTTCACATTAGGATGCATATTTTTTACAATCAACACTCTTTTAATGTCTTGCCAAAATTAATATTATTAATAATTTCAAACTTTTATAAACATGTATGGAAAACAAGTACATAAATAGGAAATATATTGTAATAGTTTCTTCAACAAAGGATATAAAAATCATGTGGACCATATAAGGATTGTGGTGGGACTTAAAATTTACATGGATGGAGGCTAGGGTTTTGGGGTTTAAGGTGGGTTTTTTCTACCCATGGGGTATTAACGAGGGAGATCAATGATAATCCTTCCTCATGGATCTCGCACAATCAGATTAAAGGCCCCTGAGGGTACTATGAGATCTACAAAGAGGCAACATGTGGCCTGGTTCTTGAAGTGACAGGGCTAGGTGGGACCTAATGTCCAGTTGCAACCTCTTGTTTTCTTGGGTTGTGATTGGACACAGTTCTCCCAGGGCACTAATGTGGATTTTCAAACAATTTTTGACTCAATCTTATTCGTCTGACTTGACATGTTCGATCCGCATTAATAGTTTGATTTTTGTTGGGTTCCTGTTCATCTGTGTTGGGAGTTCTTGCTCTCTACAAGTTGTTCTCATTAATGGTGCAGGTTTTTTCAGTGGATCCTCGCCTGATTTTACTGTGTGCGACTAGTGTTCTCCTAATAAATGCAATGATGGGTTGTACACCATGCCTTCACAAGCCAAGAATAATTTGTGGTGGCTACATCAACCACTAAAATGCTTGAATGCTCGTGCTGCATTCGAGCAATTAATATTCTTGCACCAATTAACTCTATAAATGCTCATTGTGTTATATGGTATTATCATCGCATTTTGATTTGTCTTGTTTGCAGGTGGTTGAGTCTCTCCTATATTTTGTGAGGTGTTCTTTGCAATGGACCATTCAGTTGTGCACAAAAGTACCAGACTCAAGGTGAGAAATTTGCAACCTGACGAGGTACAACCTATCCTTAGCAAGCCTGAGGTTGTCCATGATGCTTATAAAGGGTCGGGGAGCTCCAAGTCCCCACTGGTGTTGTCTTCTGGTTCTGATGGTGATGGGTCTAAAACTGACTCGGGCTACCAACATTACTTGGTGTCCATGACCGAGTTGTTGGGGGTCAATGAAGAGGCCCTCGAAGTTGCCCCAATAACTGCAATGGCACTGTTCCATGCTACCAAATCATGTTTTAAAGTGGATAAAAGGAAGTTGGTCTCACTTCTTACTGAAGCGAGGACTAGGAGCAGTCGCCTCTACTGTGGCCATGTGTCTTGCAAGTAGTTGCAGTTGCTAGGTGTGTTTCTTTTGGGTGGTGTTTTGATGTGGACGTATGCATGCCTGCCACACTCTTTTGTCTTTAGCTCCGATCGGTTACAGTGGTATAACTGTTTTGATTCCTCAAATTGATTATGGTTTTTTCTAATGATGAGGAATGTGAATTTGAATTTCATTCTAAATGAAATTCATTTTTGGAATGAACAATGTAGCCTATTGCTTTGTTGCTCTCCTATCCTATAAAGGAGATTTGACAGCTCATTGTTAAGGGTTGTTGTTTTTTTTTGGTCCAAAGGCTTAGAATAGGTAGTACAGCTAGTGGTAATGCAAGATTTTGAAGGTATTGTGTAGGAAATCATGTTGGGTTGGGAATAGTATGAAATAAGTATACTATGCTTTTGTAATTACTGATATCGAAAGAAATCTGAAAAAATTAAGACATTTTGCTCTCCTGTGTATGGGCCATGGATTATGAATGGATTTATCAAGGGTTTGTTCATTTAGTTTCAATGGTGTAGTTGAAAGTGTAATTTTTTCTCTTGCTTTAACTTAATGAGTTAATCAAATGCTTGAACACAAATTGTATGTTTATGGTTATATGCTCGGGATTCACTAAGGACTATTTTTTTAATATACTAACAAATCTCATGGTAGCAAAGCACTATGGTGATAAGTTCATTTTCATCTGAATTATGTTTTATATGACTCCCACCCAATGGATGAGGCACTAGATAGTATTGGTAAATTCCTTTCAAGTATAGGACTATGACTCTAAGCACGGTGATTCAATACTCGAACATTTTAACAAATATCAACTGCTATTTCTTTTTGGGATATATATCTTATCATAATTTTTTAGTCTCCTTGCTTTGGGATATTTGTTATTATTCTTTGGTTTTTCCACAACCAAGGTAATGACTGTCTATTAGTGTTAATGGGGACTGCATCTTTAAGAAGAAGTGTTCTTACCAATCATGAAACATTCTTATGAGCACACTTGGGTTTACTCACCTTGGTTTCACAAAGCCAAAAGTGTAGGAGATGTCAGTCTCTGATTGACTCTTGTTAGTTGGCCACTAGCCTTTGTAGTTCTTTATAATGGAGGTTGGCTACCTCTTAGAGAATTGTAAATCCTATGTGGGAAAAAACACCAACAGATTGTAAGATATACACAAAATGGATCTACATTGAAAATTCGGTAGGAAAATTCAAGAAAATACAATTGGTAGATGCAAAACCAAATAAATGTGAAATTATGGACTATAATGATTGTAGAATATACATAATGGATTTTTTTTAAAGGTTTTAGAAACTTTCAATCAAATGCAATTGGTAGATGCATAGACAAATTTCACAACCTTCACCAAAATCCTTGTCGATTTCCTTAATATGGGAGATTTGGAACAAGGTATGGACATCCATCAAAGCATAATATGAAGATGAATTTTCTCAAATGTTGTGGTTTTAGACTCCATTTTCAAATGTATGTAAAATGTGGGAGGATAGACAAATATTGTGAACTATTTGACAAAATATCTCAAAGAATTGTAATCTCATGGAATACACTCTAATTAGAATAGTTGCATCACTACCCTCATAACAATCTCTCAATTTGTTTTAGTTTCTATTGTGTTACTCAATTTGAAACTTAATTGTGATACATTAAGTTCATTTTGAAATTGTCATTTGTGTGTCAAGTTTGTCAAAATCCAAAATGATCAATTATTAATAAAATCATGGATCATGTAATATTGGGATGGGTGACCTCCTAG
The DNA here is from genome assembly GCA_007115665.2 of Sequoiadendron giganteum. Classification (NCBI taxonomy): domain Eukaryota; kingdom Viridiplantae; phylum Streptophyta; class Pinopsida; order Cupressales; family Cupressaceae; genus Sequoiadendron; species Sequoiadendron giganteum. The sequence continues at coordinate 606,358,667 of CM021104.1, forward strand.
GAAGGCATAGTGCTTCATCACTTTGAGAATCATTTAGATGCAATGAGTTCTAAGTGAACCATTCATTATCATGAGAGATGGGTTCTTGTGAAACACTACTCATGAAACATAGGTCAATGAGTTTGACTTGTAAAACTACATAATTGAATCTTGATAACAATATCAAAATTTGACACAATGTGAAAAATACTTCCTACTTGTCAACAATCATGTTGTCAAAAACTAGAATTTAAAATTATGAATTCTTTGTGATTACTCATCAATTTTATTTTAAATAATTAATAATCAAAAAATTATTATTGATTATTTTAATAAATTTAGAGAGAATGGTTATTTAAAATTGATTTTTGACTATTAATTTTATTTTCCCAGCCTTTTTGTATTCCCTAACATGTGCTCTTAACATACAACATTTAAACAATTCATTTGCACATAGGTAAGCAACAAATAGATCCCCAATTAATGTTAAAGGATGAAATCCTTCAAGAAATTGGCTATTCCTTAAAAAAGACTCATGTCCATTTAACAGAGAATCACAAACTTCACATAAATTAAATTGATAGAAAATGTTTGAGTAAAATATCCTGATGCCATAACACAAAACATACGAGAATAAAATGTAATCAGAATTCTAGTGCCATATCCTAGTGCACGGAGTCAAAAGAGAAAACTGAACTACAAGGTAAATTTCATTTTGAACACTTATGATCTAAATTATGAATTCCATTACAACCCATATATCTATACTTGAGTTTATTACTCCTTTATGAATCCTATTTTTTATATTGCATGAATATACTAGTTAACTGAAGCATTTAACCTATCCTTTGAACTAGAGTTGTAGTTAAACATAATTCACAGTAAAGAACAAATGACAATCAATGAAAACGATCTTTGATCGATATTTCATTAATAATCGATGTAACATAACACAATAGGAGAGAAAATAAACTCCAAATATTCACGACTTTGATACAAACATGCTCAAAAACCCCATGATTAACAAAGTTCTCCAATCTGACTCAAAAAATTTTAAAACCTGGACTTACAATTCATACTCTCTATATTACTAGACTCTTATTTTTCATATTTTGGATATTTCAACCGACCACTCTCTCGGCCCAGAATTCCCTTTTATAAAACAAGGGAGCCAACAAGCTTCAGGTCGGAGAGTAGACATGTCCATTTGTGATTGGACCACTAACTCCTGATTCAGTTACAATTCCATTATGCAAGTAGAGAGAATAAGACAAAGATCATCATTATTTGATAAGGAGGAAAGAAAACATCGCTCCAAAAGCTGCTCCCCATACATCAAAGGCATGCTTAGCCGTTATAGTATTAACTCCACCTAAATACCCTGTACTTGGAGTCAAAAGGAGAATGCAATTTTAGAATATAATATCTAAGGTTAGACCTGTATTATACATGACTAGGTTGCAATTCTCGACTATAACACTCATAATTCTAGTTCATCAGTGAACACCTTTTTCCATAATTCAAACTCCTCCTTAGAAGGTGACTAGAAAGCGACAACCTGATCAACCTTGTTTTGATAGGGAACATACTTTACCATTATCGATGTGGCCTTTTTATCAAAGTTCTCTAAGAAACTTATAACAAAAGACAACTTTTCCAATGTATTCACTAGCATGCAGATGTCAGCATTTTCGCATATCTCATGTGTTCGAGACATCATTATATTGTTAATTTTCTCCTTCCAAACCTGCAGAGGTTTGACTTCATCTTGACTATGTGAAATATGAGGCAATGGGGTCAGGTCCTTTTCATCTTATGCATCTTTCAGCAATTTAATCTCAGATTCCATTGGGGCGGCAAATCCCTAAAACTTCTGCTCAACAATTCCCTTGACCAATTCATATGCAATAATAGTAGGATATTTATCACCATGTTGTTTTGCCCCTACTGCCATGAATTTCAACTTCTCCATTCTAGGGCTCCATTTGTTTAGCAATGGGATGGCCAATTCTTTATCCCTTGGAAACATTTTTAGTGCTTGCAACATTAGGACATAATTTGCATGAACACTGTTTAGCTTACTCTGGACCATTTTGTTTAAATGTTTCAAAATAGTGTCCACTATCACTGCATTTCTTCTCCCTGCTGCATCCCAAATTTTCTCTACCATCTCCTTATATTCTTCAACCTGATGAATCAGTTTCTCCCTAGAAAGTCCCCCTCCAAGGCTAGTAGCCCTCTGAATAGCGATAGGAACTTGTCTCATATTATATGGAACAATAGCCAAATACTGTGCTTGTGTGGGAGGTTGAGACTGCTCTACTAGTGGGTCGGGAACAGTGTGGCTAGAATTGGCTTGCTTTTGAGATCTAATGGAATCCATTTGTTTCCTCAATAAAGCCAATTCAGTTTCTAACTCTGCTACCTTTTGTTGACTCTTATTATATTCAATAATAATGTCATTATATTGGCCTCTCAGAGTATCTCGATCCTTGGTCAAATCTTTAATAGTTGCGCTGATGAATTTGGCAACATTCACGACCATATCAACAACTTCCAATACTAGGGTGTCAACAACTCTCCTCACAACCAAGTGACCACTGAAGTCAGAATGTTCTACAACAATTGGCTTTTTAGAGCGAGTGGATAGGGACCAGATTTCTAATGCATCACATTCCTCACTAAAGGCTGATCCCTTGAGTGCCAATGTAGCATCCTCTTCAGTAGCAAGAAGTGGCTTATTTTCCCTTCTTATTGTGTCAAACAAAAAAACATCAACGATATCCCATTCAGGGAGTAGCAATACTCCACTTTTTTGTACCAATTCCCGACCTTGCTCTGGTGTTATTGCTTTGAATTTGTCTCTCATCTGTTCCCTGACCTTAGCTTGAATTACCTTCTCTGGGAGCTTTGGATGCAAACTTCTCTCATGTGCCACCTTCTCAGCATATAATGCAGTATGTGCTTACCACACAAAATCTTTAAAAGCATCGGTTTGAATAAAAGAGTCATCCATCATGAACTCTCTGTAGGCTTCTATTATCAAGTCATCATTGCTTGTTATTCCTTTGATTTCATCTTTTCCTAACCTCAAAGAAACTGTACCTAAACCTGTTGCAATGTCAACTGGGTCCAATGGCATCTCAAGATGCATTTCATTTGGAGTGATAATAATGTCATCATCCCCATCACCATCACAATCAACAATATTTACTCTTTCAACCCTCTGCCTCTTTGGTGATGGTGGGCAAGCCTATTCTGAAAAACTTGGAGGAGAATCCAATTCAACAACATTTTGTACTGACTGCCTTGAAGAAGATGGTGCAATATTTTTAGCAACATCTTCAGCCCTACTTCCCTTTCTTCTAGAAAAAACCCTTATCTTCTTTTGGGGCTGATAAGTAGGCCTCTCATCTTCCTTTACATGAGGGTACTCCTCGATGGTTTGTGATATTCCCCTTTCTTCCACAACCCTTCATCTTTCAAAACCCCAACCAAGCTCTCAAAATTATCAATAGCATACATTTCTCTTGTTTACTTTTTACCATTTTAGAGTAGGCAATGTATAGTGCCTTTCTCTCATCTTTTTATTCCAAATCAAAAATATTCCTGATGATGTCCTCCGGAATGTAGAAGTTATGGACAAAAGCTCATATCCGATGATTTTCCTTCATTTGAGAGATAAAACCCTCAGGATCATGATTCCTGGGGCACATAGTCCTTAGCCTATAAGGCCCAAGTAATTTATCCAACTTCTTCCATCCTCCCTTTTCCATAACAAAATTGGAAAATGTTGTATATTCAAGGAAGAAATAACCTTTCTTCTATTCATCTGGCAAGTGTTGTTCCTGAGCGCCCCCCAACTGCCTCATGATTTCCAAAAAACCAATTCTAATGGGCACCTCCCTTGGCAAAACCTTTGGATTGACATTATTGCGAAAAACCCTAAAAATTGTGGTATTATGATAGGGGATAATGTCTCCCCAATTGTGCATTATGTTCAATTCAGGCCTTCTCTCCATCGGCCTCAAAAAGTCATGAATTTATTTTGGGATCCTTGGGGAGTCATGAACCAGAGCCTCCCTTAATTTAGATCCAAAGACATTATGGAAAGTTACATAATTAAACTTATGATCATGCATGTCAAGAATCCTAGTCCAATATTGGACAGACATTTCAATGTTTCCTTCTTTCTTCTTTAATTCCATATATTTTTTGAACATACCCTGACCCCTATACAAAAAAATGTAAATTAACAAGGAATACCATTTGAATCCAACCCAATTCTTCCCCTCCTTTAGGGCTACCAGACTCGTGTGCATCTTCTTTGTCAAATAAGTGGAAAAATCATATATTACATTAAAACCTGGGTGCTGGAGATTTATTGCCATATACATAATATCGGTAGGAAAGGTTTTCTTTAAGCCGACTCCCAGAACTTGACATAAAGGAAAAATAGTCTTCTTGAAATAATTGGAGGAATAGTCCATAGGAAAAGGTTCAGGCTCATTCCTGCCAATTACTACCTTCTTCTAATTTTTTCCTCTTCCTGAGACTGCTAAATGAGGTATTAAAAAGGATGTTTTGAACAAACCCCTAGTATTTCTATATTCTTTTCTGAAAACCTCCAAGTCGACAGGAACCATATCCTAACTCCATTCATGCAATTTAAAAATCTCTACAATTTCTTCTTTGGTTATCTTAATCATTTGCACACCAGCATGTGTTCTGAGAATTCGGGCCATAGGGTCATATCTAGCAGCAATGTCCTTTAAAATATCTACATCCATATAAACATTAGGAACCACCAATTTACCTAGGTCTAACCTCTAGGGGTTACACAAAGGAACCGACAAATTCCTGTTCCCAAACCAATTGGAGAACAACTATCACCCGGTGTATGGTAACTCGACATCTTGAATTGCACATTGCTTGTCTGTCAATCCTTCCAAGATTTGAGGCCCATAGAACAAAACCTTTCCCTCTTGCTTGTGCCAGTAGAGGGTTGTAACAAATCAATAATATCTTAGGATAAAGACCTGGTAGTGGTTTCAGAACCACAACTTTGGGCCTTGGGTGCCATTTATACTAGACTATTGATAATTCAAACTAGGGTTTGTTTATTTTCAGATAGCAAATAATTACAATTTTCTCCTTTAGCCTTAATAGAATATTCTTCAATATTCAAAAATCCCTAGCAATTATCTAGACAAGCTCTAAAAGGGAATCTATTCAATCAATTCTTCAAGAACAGAACTAGGAAACAATCATGAATTGCCCAGCAAGCAACCATAAAAACTTCTGAATTCACAAGAAATGTCATACATGCTACTTACAGTTTCAATTGCAGAACATCCAGGGCAACGAAATTGAGAAACCCTAACCACAGCTTGCTACACTCGAAACCAAGAAATTCTTCCTCAATGTAGAGATACAACACAAAAATAGTAATTCACAAATTTTAGCATTTAATTGTGTAGGAAGAGTCAAACTCGGTCATTACTATTCACTCACGCGAGATAAATCGGTTATAGTACAATACCAATTTATTTTTAAATACGAGTCGTTGATCAATCACAACATTGGCTAGAAGAATGCCTTAGATTTAGTCAAAATAGTTTGAAAATGCCATGTTCTCCTTCCAGTCACCAAATGGACAGGATATTCACCTATCGAGCACCACAACAGCATGGAAATAAGTGCCACCTTTGTTATCAGTGCACAGCATCAAATTACATGCGTCACCAAATTGCACACCTCACAACATTATTGAAACTGCAGTTTTCATTGCGCGAGGTCAGCGAGGAATGACCATGATGCGTTGGTACGGAAACAGTTGTCAGAATTAGCCTTCATCATTGATCAATGAGAAAAACTGGTCCCCACCATCAAATGTGATAGATGGCAGCATCTCTCATGCCTCACACCATATTTGTGACGTTAGCTGAAACCTTGCAAGGTCTGCGAGTAACGGTCAAGATTGAAATCACTTCAACTGATGGCTGCGCAATCTGCACATGCAAAAAGGTTATTCATAAAGAAAGGGACCAACTAGGTGGACGAGGAAATGACTCTCAAGGTCAAAAATATTATTTAGAGGTTTAATCTAAAATAATTCAATAGCCCAACACTATTAAAATATAATGTAGTCATGACGCCAAAAGATCGAAAGGACGAGTAAACGGGGCCGATAAAGTCATGACCAAAAAGGGATAAATGACCACTTAAGTGACCGACCACCATCAATCACAAGTCAACACCAAAAAAGAAAACCCCTAACCCAACCACTCAAAGCCGATCTTCCTATGATTGATCCTGACTATTCCCCGCGATCTCTCGATGACATCACCACTGGTTGTTTGGTGATTGCGATATCACGGGTGAGCACCACGTGTCCCAAGCTGCCGCTATCGATGCCAAAAAGGGATTAATAAAGCATTTAATATTTGTGTCAGACTTAAATATGTTATAAAGTGGGTTACTAAAATAGCTGCGAGATGCACCTGCTCGAGATCGATGGTGATGTTATAATCTTGGTAAAAAGTTGCTCGACGGTTATGTTTGATGCTACCGATTGCTATGAGTGAACATGATCACCGATAGTAGGAATCAACGGTTGCCTGCCATTGCGTGATCCAAAGATACAGGATATTTAGTGATCACAATATCATGGGTGGGCGCCATGTGTATTCCTTTGGCACTTCCTTCTGTGGTTGACCCTCAATGCTGACATGGAGATTTTGTCAGCCCTTTTGAAGATGGTCGTTCGATGATTTGACAAAAATAAAAGATTGACGACACGTGTCCCAAGCTGTGATGCCGATGCCGAAAAGGGATTAATAAAGTGTTTAAGATTTGTGTCAGACTTAAATACGTTATAAAGTGGGTTACTAAAACAGCTGCAACATGCATGTACTCGAGATCGATGGTGATGTTATAATCTTAGCAAAAAGTTGCTTGACGGTTATGTTTGGTGTTGTTGACTATTGTGAGTGAACACGATCGCCGATGGTAGGAATCAACTGTTGCCCGCCATCGCGTGATCCAAAGATGAAGGATGTTTAGTGATCGCAATATCACGAGCGGGCACCACGTGTAGTCCTTTGGCGTTGCCTTCTATGGTGGGCCCTTGATGCTGACATGGAGATTTTGTTAGCCCTTTTGAAGATGGTCATTTGATGATCTGACAAAAATAAAAGATCAACGACACGTGTCCCAAGCTGCCAATGCCGATGCCAAAAAGGGATTAATAAAGCGTTTAATATTTGTGTCGGACTTAAATACGTTATAAAGTGGGTTACTAAAATAGCTATGAGATGCATGTGCTTGAGATCGACGGTGATGTTATAATCTTGGTAAAAAGTTGCTCGATGGTTATGTTTGGTGCTGCTGACTACTATCAGTGAACACAATCACTGATGGTAGGAATCAACAGTTTCCCACCATTGCGTGATCCAAAGATGAAGGATGTTTAGTGATCGCGATATCACGGGCGGGTGCCACATGTATTCCTTTGGTGTTTCCTTTTGTAGTGGGACCTCGATGCTGACATGGAGATTTCATAAGCCCTTTTGAAGATGGTCGTTCGATGATCTGCCAAAAATAAAAGATCGATGGCAAAAGTTTAAATTCGCATCAAATGTGATTGCAGCCATTGGTATGACATGAAAATGAGCTTTAATGGCGGACAAGATGTCTACTGGCTCAATTCAATCGACATAAAGTATCTACTCTTTTTCTATCTTCATCACCAAAGCATTCAAGTATTTTCCAATAGTTCAGAGCCAGAGATAAAAAAATTTCAAGCAATTACCATGAAGTTTGGTTCTCTGGAAGGTGTGAAATCCCATGAGTTATTTTCTAAACTGTTGGGTTAATCTGACTATGCCTTTGTGAAGGGTTCTATTGTGCTAGTCAAGGGGTTTTGTTAATTATTGTCGTAGGGTTACTGGTTCATTTGAATTATTGGAATTGCATAATTGTTTTGTATTTTTGTGTTCTGTGTACCTCTAGTTTCTTTGAGGATTTGATTTTTTAAAAGAAGCCCTAATTGTTTAAGATGGCACCACCAAAGCAGCACTCTGGCCATGTTGATTATTTGATGAGAAATTTCTACGATGAATTTATGGATCAACTCTCATTGTCAACAAATGACAGGAAGAGTGGTTTGGTTTTAATGAATGGAAAGACCCTAGGCGAAGGTCTACTATGCATAAATTATAACATTGTGGATGCCAGGATTCCTATGAATGGTCTTGAAATGTTTAGGTTCCAGTATGGAAAATGAAAATTACCTCACCCCTTATCTAATGGCTAGAGATACGACATGGGGAAACTAATAGTGCCAAATGTGTCCCCTGATGTTGACTTGCTCAGAGCAATGGCAACACGGTATGATCCTATGACAAGGGTCATAAGGGATAATGATGGTGGAATTCTACTAAGCATAAATGCATATGAGATTCGGCAGATTTTTGATTTGACTGAGTATAGACCTTTCTTAGTCCAAATAGATTTTGAGGAGATGAAGGAGTACAAAAGGTTAAAGCCTCTTTTTAGATTGAGGTTGCTTCCTCCTCACCTGGCCAGGGTGGGCAGTTCAACAATTCTTATCAACCCAAATGACCAAGAGCCTTTCAGGCTGAGCTGTTTTGCCAGTCACTTCCTGGCAACATTTTATTCATTGTGCCAGATTTTAGGGTTCATCCCTAATAATGTGATGCCAGTTGCATACATGTTTATGGGAGCCCAAATTTAGCATCCCAAGTTCTCTGTGGTATATCAATTTGCATCATTCCTGTCAGAGAAGATGCATGAGGTTTTGATGAAGCTGCATGTGGGGGATACTGGCACTCCTTTTTTTGGGTACTCCTTGTTGATGCATATGTTCCTGTACATAAATTTTGTTTTCTTCTCAGAAAAAATAGAGTTGAGGCAGGAGGTGAATGGAGAAAGGTTACTAGTACAGGTGTGGAGTGCAGATTTGTCTTACAACAGGGGAGGTGCCAACTTTGTGTAGTTTGATAACTACTTTGCCTCCAGACTCAAGGCTCGATTGGTGGTAAATTTACCAAGATTCTTTGAAGATTTGCATGAATTCCTCCGACCAAAGGTGAGGAAGCCTAATTTAAAAGTGTGTCATAATTGGGGTGATATCATCTTGTACCCTATAAGCACTGTCTTGAGGGTGTATGGTTTCCAGGGAACCCCTCATATCCTCCCCTTGAATTTACCATCAATGATGGGGTTTGCTAAAGTTAAGTGGCAACTAGGTTGTATTCATGAGGACAACCTATCAAAGAAAGGAAAAGGGACTTTGTTCCCTGGCTACATTATTATTTCTGATTTTGTCTGTTCCAAGGGAGGATAGGTCCACTTCAGAAGGTTTTTTGATGACTTCAATTTGAGGAATGGTCCTAGGAGACAACATGACCCTGAGGGATTCTTTGCATTCTTCAGACAACGAATGAAAGGTGGCAAATTTTCACATGAATTCAACTTTCCTAAGGACCTAATCATAAATGAGTTTGATTTGAATAGGCAGGAGTTGAATAAAGAAAAATGTATTGCATATGAAAATTTGTTGGCTATAATACATAAAATGGATCCAAAATATGATCCATTAATGGAGTTCAGTCCATTTCACAAGATAATAGACTTCTTAATGGCTAATTTCAAATATATCATGGGCACCTTGATGACCAAGAGGGTCAGTTAGGAATTATATTTTTGTATAGAAAGACTGGATGTGATGCCTGAAGAAACAAGGCCATCTTATCAGCCACCAGTTGGCAGGCCTCTATACAAGATAAAGATGAATGTGAGCAGTGATGAGGATGAAGGGGATAAGAAGGGAAAACAAGTCATGCAAGCATCATCACAGCTAGGTCAAAGGAACAGAGCACCCTAAGGGATAAGGATTGTGGATCTAGATTCACCACCAAGAAGTGATCCTATAGTGTTACCATCAAAGTCAAGCCCTAAGAGGCAGAGAGTTGAGGAAACATAGGAAACTCTAATGGATGAGATAATTGTGACTGATCAAGACATGCAGGTTGGTATCCCTTCCCCTCCTAGATCAACAAAATTGGTGCTTTCTAACATGGATGTAAAGGGGCAATGTGTACAAGATTCCATGAGGAGGCTTGCAAGGCATTCTTGGATGATGATGCATTTGTAAAGACTCATGTATTCTTGCAACTAGTTTGGAGGATGAAACTAGAAGAGTACTAGAACAAATGCAAGAGTAGGAGAGAATCAAGACCTGATAGGTCTGAGCAGGAGAATGATGATGAGGTCAAGGCCGAATTAATGGAAGAATTCAAAGGCATCACTCTTGAGGAGGGAAGAAGACTTGTGACTTAGGTTGGTGTCTTACTTTTGCCTGAATGGGACATAGCTGATGCAGTTGCATTCAATGTTATCTTACAGTCCAAGCACCCTAAACAAAATAGTGAAGAAGAGGTTAAGGCAGCCCTACAGGACTCTGCCTTTAGTGAGGAGTATGAAACTTTGGCCATATGGGCATTGGCACCCCAGGGCAGAAAGCCAAATGTAACTGATATTAGCCCACACCTAAGGGGATGGTTAATCATCAAGAGAGCTTTTGAAACTTCAACAACAAAAGCTACAAGCCTGATAGTAAATGTGGCCAAATTGGCCCAAAAGACAGCTGAGAGAGAAGAGGCTGAAAAAAAGAGTCTGATGGAGAAATACAATATGATAATTGCAGAATATAGTAGGATGTAGCAAAGGAATGTTGAGTTGCAGTCTGAAGTAGATAGGTTGGAATATGGGCAGGTGGGAGAATCCTCCAGTGCTCCTAGTATCAAAGCATTACCTTCTATTACAGGATCGGTCCCCCCTACTACTCCAATTGTTTCAACTCCGGGGTCCCCATCCAGGTACCTGCTCTCAGTCCTACAGTAGGGCCAGTTGAACAAGAAGTTGAATATTCTATGGATCCCACCAAGAAGAAAATGATGAATAGGATCATAAAATTGTAGGCTTCCTTAAAGGCAAGTGAGGATGATGCAATTTCCAAACAAAGTGAAGTGGTTGACATAGTTTTGAGGCATCTTAATGAAAAGGTTCACGGTAAATTACCATTTGCACATTCTTTGCATTCTTTATTCTTGGATGGAATAAAAAATATCAATAGGGATTAGGAAATTGTTTTGCCTTTGGCTGAGAAATGGATACCTAGGGCCAATGATCTGGATATTATGTACAAAGCTTCTAGGTTTGATGCAGACAATAGGCCCCAATCATTGAAGCCTACTCAAATCTTTGTAAAATCATTGAACGGATTCTAGGCCCCACCTGATGATTTGAGTAGAAGAATTAGGGATTTGATAAAGAGCTTTGATGACTAGAATGATACATTTTTTCTAGACATTATTGATGCACAAGGAAATGTTAAGACATTGCAACAGTGGCAGGATGGGGCAGCAGAAGTTAGCAATGCACAAATCAAATCGATTTGTGATGATTCAAACTATGATTTGCTGGTAAATAGTATGGATAAGATAATTAACACCAACACATTCTTAGAGTTTTTTGAAAGGGAATCCAATCAGGTTGCAGTGAAGTACACACCTTACAATACTAAGGTGAATGAGGTGGTGAATTTTGGCTGGCCAATAGATGAAGAGTATAAGAGATGGGTGGACAAATACTTAACCGAAGAGGAGTAAAATAGTGTCCATTACCATAGGATAGATGAATGAATGTGAGACGATGATGCAAACAATTCTGGAGATAGCCACAAGAAATGATTTAATAATGGAAAGGGCATGTGAACAGAATGAAAAGATGTTCGAAATGGAGATAGCCATAAGGAATGCACTAGAGGATGCTGATACATCCAAGTGGCCAACTTACTGAGATTATCTGTCAAACATATATTTATGGCTTAATAGAGCATAATTTCTAGTTTTTCATTGTTGTTAAGAAAAAGACATTTCTCAAAGGACGCACCCTTTCACAATTTTGATATATTTATATATGTTTCATAATGTAAAATAGATATAGGTAGATAGGAGAAAGATATAGTAGATAGTTTGCAATGAAACTTTCCTTTAAAAGACTCGGATGCATGTATGAATTTTGATGAAGTTAATGAAGATGTCTGAACTTGTGGCTTAATCTTGGTATCAAATGTTTGTGGAATTATATAGTTATCTGGTGGTCTCCATTTTGATGCTTTTCTGTAGTTTAAATTGATATATCAAGCATATATATATTTAGTCTACACATACACATTTTATGCATTTGTGTGATGTGATTATTTGGTTCTTTCAAGTAAATATTAAACCGTTCTAGTCAATCACAATAACTGAACAGTATTAATTGGATCAATAAGAAGAATCACATAACTAGGATTGTCATTCTATCTCAAGTAGAGTTTGGTTGTCATTTACTTGCACATTTATACAAGTTATAAACTACATCTGTGTGCCAAACACTTTGAATTATTGTCATCATAGATTACATTTTTATAGATCTTCATTAGACTCCATACACCCAACAAGTCAGTGGTCTCACGCTTTCATCTTTTGATTTATCCATTTTATTTTTTACATTTGTTAACTGAACATATTCTAATATAATTCAAATATATTTAAAATTAAAAACATCATAAATTAATTATGTAACCACATAAGTCAAATATAATTGTATCAAGAAATTTATATCAAATAGATAATAAAATCACATAACTCATACATTTAAATGTCATTGATCTTCTTCTTCATCCAACTCTTTGTCTCTATTGTCTGATCTAGATTCAACATTGTAAGGATTGGTCATATCATCATCATCGTCATTAATATCAGTTTCAATAATTTCATCATCCACATGGATATCATCTTCATGAACATTAACTCCTACATCATCATGATCTAGTTCCTCCTCTTCGACCTTCGTCAGACACATCATCAACTAACTGTTGATCCTGATCATCATCTACATCATCTTCTATTTCTTTAGTATCTTCTTCTTCCACCATATTATACATTACCGTCCTTCCTCTTGGATCATGTATAACAATATATGACCAACCCGCTTTACCTAGAACCTCTAAGTAAAATACTTGCTCACATTGGGTTGGAAGAACATAGGGCTCATTTCCAACTCGCGCAAAATATCTTGTATTAACCATGGTAAATCCATTATCATTTTCAATAACAGTTCTCTCGGGATCATTTTCATTCAATCGTAGCCTGTACCATAAGATGACAAACAAAACTAATTTGAAGGACTTAAAGTCACACTCAAGTATATCATCCAAAATCTCATAGTATTGATTTTCTGAGACTTCTGGATGTATGTTGCTTCTAGATGAAACATTAGTCACCTGGAAGACCGCAATTATCCCAGAATCACAAGTTTTCTTCGTGTCATCCAACTTTTTGATTTGAAATTTACAACCATTGCACCACATAGCCTTGTGGTGTTTCACCTGCAATATGTCAAACATGTAAAACTTATTGCAATATCGTCAGTTGATAAACATATTTATTCTTGGCCGAATGTATGCAAAGAAAAAAATCTCAACATATATATACATCAATATAATTGAAAATAATTAAATAATATGGGTGATTAATATATTTATACATACCTGTATATCTCTTAAAAAATATGCTAAATCAATTTCCCTTGGTGGAACATTGGAATCTTCATTATGATGAGCTTCTTTAACCAATGAAGCCACACCTTCCCATGTTAATGCGCGACCAGATTATTGACATCATTCAATCCATACCATCATCTAATCAAGATTGTTTGCGGTGTACAAATGTAGTGCATCCCACTCTCGACCAACTATATCAAAAAAAATTGAAATTCACAAATGACGTATAATTAGTTAATTACCACGGTATACGACCTTAATTTATAATTGATGAGTATTGAAAATTAATAATTAAATAAGTACAATATACATAAAAACCAAATGTAAAATTTATTCTAATTAATCTCCATGACCATCTTATAATTACCTGTCACTTTCCTCAATCTACCTTTCCCCATCAGGTACTCCCCTTTGAATTTGTTAATGGAGTTGGGATCCCAAATGAGATCTACATGGATCTTTGCTGCAAACTTAGGAAGATATTCACTAACTTACACCATGGTCTGGTATACCATGTATCCCTCAACCATAGAACCCTCGGGATGTGCTCTTTGTCTAACCAAATCCTTCAAAAATTTCAAGTGCCTCTCAACCATCCACATTGACCTTATGTGTACAGGTCCACACAATTCAATCTCCTCAACTTAGTGTATGAGGTAGTGTTCTTGTGCATTGAAAAATGTTGAAGGTAGACACTTTGCATTTCACACATTAGACAACGAATTTTTCTCTTCCAATAATTTATATCTTCTTTATGGATTGCTATAGATGACAGCCATCTACAAGTGATTCAAGGCACAAATATATTAACGAGATTTAACAAAAATATACAATGAATTGAACAAATATCGCTACTTACCTCATGTATTTTCCAAGATCATATATAAATTTCTTGACATTGTTGTCCAAGTTGTCTGGGAGAGATAGAGGTAGAATGTACTGTAACAATTATAAAATGGTCTTTTCATTAATATTTTTCCAAAAGTAGTAAACATAATACACTAAAAAGTACATGCAGTATACAAATATATATATAATATACCAAAATAATTACCTTAATGAAGGTATGCCAATCATGCATTTTCATCCCTCACCCAAATTCACCTTTCTTTGTTATGATATTGTTTATGTTTGCAACAAATCCTGTGGGAAATAATTTTTTGTATGACTTCTTTTATAGCATTGCTTTGTTGCTCCGTTAATAACCAAGGAAGGGAACTTATATTAATTTGGTCTCCATCCCTATTTAATTGAATGAAATTTTTCATTGCATGATTGGCTTCCTGAATGTCACTACAAATTTTGACAATTTTTTTTTTTGTCATGCCTTCCATCCAATATTTTCCATAATATTTCTGTCATATTCTTTCTGATATGCATTGTATCAAACAAATGCACAATTTTTAGCTGCTCATAGTAGGGAAACCTACTAAATTGTATAGGATAACTTTTCATTCCATGTGGAAATCAACCATTAATGCCTTGATGACCTTCATGAAGCATATAAGTTAAACAAATTAACAACGACAATCATTGTCAATTACAGCATGAGTAAACACAACACAATATAAAAATATAAATTCAAAACATATCATATATGATAGATAAACAATTTCATTCAATGTATAACCTTGATGATTAATTCTATTATATTCCAACTTCCATAAGCGAGGTGTCATTCTTCATGGTTTTGATGTAGTCTCTTCTTTCCCATTGAAAATATGTTTTTCAATAGTTCGATACTTATGATTTATGTGAAGGAAATGCCTATACTCATCAAACACCTACTTTCCTAAACTTGTTGAACAATGAGATTTCATCTTTGGATCACAAACTGGACATGCAAATTTTCACTTTGTTTGAGGACTTGCAAATCATATATAATTGGATTAAATATGC